>VDFB02000001.1:16653553-16839322 GCA_007258455.2 Sequoia sempervirens
CTAGTACAACTAGCGGCAAAAAGCCAACGAGGAGAGTTCTATTTTACCTTGATAAGATTTCCGGAAACGGTAGGTAAGTAATTGTTCGAGGATACGCTGAACAAAACACCATTGATTTCATTCTTGATGCCATGCCGTGGCATACTGTACATGTCATGAACTCAAGTTGGATATTAGAGACAACCATGGTCGTTGTTGAGTCACGGACATCTTCTAGAAGCAGATTTATGCTCTTCGCTTTCTTTAATGCTCACCTCTCAAACCCACTTGCTGATCATGGAGGACTGTTTACGTGTACAACTCTGTCATTTAATTTATTTAGTCAATTTCTTGATTTGATTGAAGAAAAGATGGGCTTTGAATTTCACCGTCTTCACGTTCAGAGTTTATGATGGGGAATGTACACTACCTACAGTTAGTTGCTGTTCATATATTATATACAGTGCTACAGTACCATTAATTGCTGTATTGATAATGGCAAATCGTCTACGATGCGATCAGATCTGGTTTCAGACGGCGGCTTACACATGGATCTGTTCGTGTTATTAAATGATGATTGACAGAAAGGAAACAGGCTGGAAATTGACGGCAGTTGGCCAGCTCTTTGCCCATTTTAATAGTAGACTCCTCACAAATTTCAAAATTTGGCTGGAAATTTAGAATATATTAAAGACATTTCAACAGGCAAGTTTCAATGCGGGGAGTAAAGACAGACTTCTAGAACAATATGATATTTTTTAGGGTGTATTTTTTAACATTTGATTAGTGTATTTATGTAAATTTTCACAAATATTTAGTTATTTGTTGATTTTCATATAGGTTAATTATTTACAAGATTAAATTGTATAATCACAAGTATTATACCAACAATAAGACTCTTATTAGCTCCTCTTTCTTATTATTAATTTCTCAAAACAATTATAAATGAAACGATTGTTTTGTTTTTTTTAATAGTGTAATTTTCTCTAATTGAATATTGTTTGATTTTGTTGTGATTTGAAGAGATTAAATATAATGAATTTAAATCTAATTGCTTCTGGATTTGATTGTGTGGTAGTCTTTTTTCATCAAGATGAGAAGAGATAAGTTGCAAACCAAGCTAGTATAAAAGAGAGAGGAAGGAGGAAAGATGATGGGGTTAGGGTGAGGCACGCAACACAAGGGAATTTCTATAAAAAGAATAAAACAAAAAAGATCAAATAAGAGGAGACCACTCAAATACTAAAACATTGAGATAAGATGCAAGTCAAGAATATATAAAAACAAAAACAATTTATATGAAAAAACTAAATGTAGAATAGCAAAAGATCAAATAAGAGGAAACCACTCAAATACTAAAAAACATTGAGATAAGATGCAAGTTAAGAATATATAAAAACACAAACAATTAATATGAAACAACCAAATGTAGAATAGCAAACACAAAAAAATACTAAATATATAAAAATAATTATAAGATATAATATAATATTATAGTATGTATTAAATATTCTAATAATATATTTATATATATATATATATATTACATACAAAAATAAATAAATATAAAAATAATAAACAAAACAAAAAATAAAATGAGATTGTGTTTCAATAAAATAATATTATATTATAAGACTTATTACATGCAAAAAATAAATAAATAAATATATTAAAAACAACCATATCAATATAAATTGTGGTTGAATTTTTATTATATATATATATTAAAAAAAAAAGAAAAAAGAAAAAAGAAAAACAAAGAAGAAACCCACTCAATGACTAAAAAACATCATGATAACAAATACAACCTAAAAATATAAAAACACTAACAATTTAAATAAACCCAAAAATAAAAGGAATCAAAATACAAACAAATTGAAAAAATATCAATATATATATATATAACAATAAGTAAAATATAACAATCAATATAACTAAATAATAAGTGAGCAAACATAAATATAAAAAAATATAAAATATTAAAAAATAAAATAATAAATTTATTTATTTATTTATATATATATATAAAATAAAATATAAAAATATAAATAAACAAATAAATAAAGAAACAAGAAATAAAATCAAATTGAAAAAATATTAAAAATTAAATATATAACTATATATTATATATATAACAATATGTAAAAATATAACCATCAATATAACTATATAATAAGTAGACAAACATAAATATAAAATTATACAATATAAAAACACTAACAATTTAAATAAACAAATAGATAAAGAAAATAAATAAACTAACAAAGAGAATAACAAAGCGAGATAAAAATAATAAGAATAATAATAATAAATAAAAACTAACATTCAAGCCAATGCAAAGATAGAACAACAAATGAATAAATAACATAAAAATTTTAAATAAAATAAAAAGATAGCCGACAATTAACCAAACTAATAAACAAAAGCAAGAGAAAGAAATATAGAGGGGAATATAACAAACGAAAGAAAATAGATACCTAAGAGAAAAAGAAAAATTGACAACACAAACAAGAGTAAAATAAATGACACTCAAGAGAAGAAAGCAAATGAGAGAGGGGCAAAGAGAAAGACTGAGCGAAGGACAAAGGAGAGGCAAGCGGAGAGGAAAGAACCAAAAGGAGGGGCAAGAGGGGGAGAGGCAAAACGGGGTGAAGGAGGGAGAGAGGACAAGGAGCGGGGGGGCGTGGAGGGGGAGAAAGGTCAAGGAAGGGCATTATGGTGGTTTAAAAGGTTGGAAAGAAGAGGTTGCCAGGAGAGGCTTAGACTCCACCCTTCATCATGATTAAGGTTGGTGGGGTGATTGAAAATTTGAATGGCTTCTTTAAGCTTCCTCTTGTGGAAGTTGTCCTCTTTGCACAAGATTTGGGTGTTTTCAAGACAAATGTGATGTTTGGTTGAAGAAGAGTGCTTAGCGAGGGCGGATTTACTAACTTGATCATGCAAAATTAACATTTTCATAAACTTAACCAATGTCAATCCAATAAGATGTCAATAGATAAGCATAAATTTGACCTAGATTAATATATGATAATTGTAGTAGTGATAGTAAAATAATTGAATATTAAGTTATGAAATTAAATATAAAGAGGGTTAGGGTAGTTAGCTTTACAAATGAAAATGGAGGATGACTCAAATATGTCACTGAAATTTATCTATCTTTGTAGTTTAAATGATTTTTTTTTTTTTTAGAAAAAATATGTTCTACATAGGTTGAATTCACATCTATAAATTATCTCCATGTCCATGGATATGTCTTGTAACTTGTGGATTTGATTCTAATAAATCCTTGCATGTGCTTTATAGCCCACCTTGAAGTCTACTCTACTTTCAATTTTAACGATTAATAATATTTATAAAACCATCTAGGGAGATCATTAGATCATAATGGTCATATTCTCCTAGGTCCACTTTCTTAATAGGAACAACTTTATAATCATGAAAAAGATTGAGGACAACAAGCTTCAAACATGCAAATGTTCTAAGATGATGCAATGCACAATTAGATTATTTTTAGGTGCTTCAATTGAAGCTTTTCTAGCATGATCTTTCCTTAAATGCCAATAATCTTTTTTTGAGGTTATGCAATTGAATGTATTTAAATGTAAGAATGCAACAATAAATTATACAAAAACATGTTTAGATGGTTGTTGGTGAGAAAGAGATGGGTAGTAGTTGGCCAAATTTTGAATTTGAATTTTGGAAAATTAGGCTCTAGATTTGTGGTTGTAGGATCAATCTAACACATAGAAGGTTGATTGAGGACATGAGGTTGCTAAAATCAAGTTGGATAATGGAGATATAGTAATCATGGATGCCAAATTAGGTATAATTAATGGGGGATGTGTGCAAATATGTGAAGAAAAAAATATGACATGGATAAAAGATTTTGGTATGTGTGTAAATGGGTAAGTAATGACATCTGGGAATGAGCTTGACTTTACATAAGAGTATATCATTTGTTGACGTGTACTTGTATTAATCCACTTTATCAAAATAAGGATAAATATAAATTAGAATTGACACATGTGGGTACGTAAATTCCACTGTGTAGTGTAGAAAAATGTACTCCTTTACATTTCACACTATGTTCGGGTCCCTTAATATACTGGACTTAATTAAGCCTCTAATTGAATCAATTATGCATTTAAAAGCCTGATTAATCTCATTTTTTTAAAGAGAAACTTGTATTAAACAATTGCAAGTGTTAATTAAATTGCCTTGAAATTCGGGTTGCTAGGAAATATTTGGGAATATTTTTTTCTGTAAGTGGTGCCTTGAGTTTTTGTACCTAGGTAGGTCTTTTTTATTACCAAAAAAGTGTAAACCCTAGTTCTACTGCATTACAAACATTTAAGTGAACCAGAGCCCAGTGAATCTAGTATTAGACCAGAGAGGAAACCAAAACAAAAAAGGGTTAAAAGGCTTAAAATTCAAGATGTTTCATCTGTGGTTAAGTTGGAACCACCTGCAATATCTAACCCTACACCAAGTACTCTTGCGACGTCTACTAGGTCCAAAAGTGTGAAGAAGGAAAAAGAAAGGTTTATGCAGGAGGCCTCTGGAGATGTAAAGGAAGGAGGGTCACAAATTGGTAAGAGACCTACGAGCCAGGTTGTCGTGACCACCAGGTTAATTGATAGTGCTAGTGAAATTGGTGAATTTTCCCAACCTCAAAGCGGGTGGGAATTATTCCTATATGCTTTTAATAGGCAGTATTCTAGCAAGTTGGCATGTTACTTATGGGGGTTAAACCTTGGCAAGATGGTGGTGCCCAATGTATTTGTGGAGGTGGACATGTTCATGGAGTTGGTTAGGCACTATCATCCCACTGATAGAACAATCAGGAGTGAAAATGGTGATGTGATCCTTGAAGTGACAAGGGATAAGATTGTGGAGGTATTTGGGTTAAATCCCAATTATATATTGAAAATCAAGCGTGCAAAGCTATATGGTAAACATGAGTATAACAGATTTGCATACAGAAATAGACTACTTGTTAAACATAGAAAGAGTAAGGAGAGATTTCTCCCTAAGGATGTTGAGCCTTTCGAATGTGAAGAGTTTGTGAATTATTTCAAGAACACCTATTATTGCCTAATTGAGTGTTGGCTCAAAGTTTTGAGGTGAGAATAGCCCTTGACTTGTTGGTGATGGCAGCTGATATACAGGCTCATAATCAGAACACTGGTTTTGATTATGTTGCCTATGTTGCTGAACAAATGCATGAGGATTTCATCAATTTGAAGAAAGAGGTTTTCCCTTTGCATTTCCCTCATTATTCTCTATTAATGCATATGCTCCTATTTGAGGGTGATTATTACTGGAAAAGGAAGTTGAAATTGAGATTAAGGGACAATGAGAATAATGTTTTGTTAGTACAAATGTGGACACACATTTGGGATCAAGATTGTCCCAATTCCAATTATTTCATGTTTGCTAATGTTATAAGGTTTGGTATCCTAGAGGTGTTAGGTGTAGCACCTATTCATAGGCTTTCTCTAGCAATCAAAAGTATCATGCACCCAAAAGATGTACTAGGATCAAATGCAACACATAATTGGGCAGATTGGTTTCTCCATTCAGGATATACTCTAATTAGAGCTTATTGGGTCTAAGGTGGAACCACACTATTTTCCCCTATATGTCTCTGATAGATTGTATTTTATGGAACTCACGTGGTAGAATGATTTTATGGATTATGAAATGTTCAGAAAGCCCAGAAAGGGTATTGTGGTGAATCCCCAATGCAATTTTGCTTACTTTAAAGTTACTGCCCTTGAAGGGTATGAGAAGTTTGGGATCATGGTGAATAATCTTAGGTTTCCCATTAATGAGGTTAGGATTTTTTATCTCGAAAGGTTTGTGTATGGAAAGAGAAGGGACAAAAACTTATCAGTAATACATCATTAGTTCTTGTACATAAATTATGTATTGAGAAACTTGACAAGTGATGAGGTTGTCATATCTAGAAAGAAGGAATGGACATCCATAATGGAAATTGAAGAGATATCATGAAAATGAATTCCTTTTTATGTGAGTCCTTATGATGTAATTTCATACCCATTTGAAAGAGCTTTCACAAAGCTAAGGGATTATCAAAATGGTAATTTTAAGGTGAAGATGAAAGAGGTTGATGATAAAGCACATGCTCTCCTTGAACAATAGCCTCAGGCTATGGATATCCCAGAGCAGCTTATAGATGTCCAAGAAGTTAGGGAGGAACAAATCGCAGAACATGCGCCAGGAGATGAGGAGGTGGAGAAGAAATTCCCTCCCCCTAGTATTGAAGAAACCCTTGGTTCAGAAGTGCCCCCTAATAGAATTGTCAAATGGAAATGATAAATAAAATGATGATGATCCCAAGGTCAAGGAGTGCAATGAGTTCCTTGTGGATGATAAGTTTATGCAATCTAAGGAATTTCACGAATTTATGGTTCAATAGAGTAAAGAGATAAAAGAAAGGCTTGAACTAGAAAGGGCTAGTGTTGAACCTTCTCGACAAGAAGAAGTTGAGAGAGTAGAGGAAGAAAATATCATGGCTGAGCTTGTAGCTATTACTCCCGTTGAGGCTAGGAAAATTGTCATAGATAGTGGAATCATTTTGTTATCGGGATGCACTATCACCTCAGCTATAGCATATGATGCAATAAGAAGAGGCCCCCAGGCTTCAATATCTAAGGAGCAATTTGAGGATAAAGTGTTTGGATCTAGATATAGTCCAAAGTTGCATACTCTTGAAATTTGGTCAAAGAAACCTAATACTAGAAAGAATGAGGTTGCTAGACCTATTGAAGAGGTTATAGGTTCCTTGGTGGTGAAGAGGACCATAGATATAACACCTATCCATGCAGCTAAGTTAGTTGCTCATGTTTCAATGCTCAATGTGGACACTACACAAATTTCTCAGAAAAAGTATGATTCTTTATTGAAATAATATAATAAGTCTTTGGATGAAATAAACAAGATGAGAGCCATTGTTCAGGCTAGTTAGTCAGTAAGGACACTATCCCTATCATCTTCTTCTTCTTCAAACTTGTCTACACAGGACAGGGAAACCTTGCCCTTGAGAATCAAAGATTTGAATGATCAACTAAGTATAGAAAAGGAAAATTTCAAGAAGGCTAAAATTGAAACTATTAAGGTGGCGAATGAAATATTTGACCTGATGTATTGAAACATAGGGTGACCAAGTTGGTCAACAAAAATGATGATATATGGGTTACTTATAAGAACATTCATGAAGCAAATATGAAATATCTACATGTCCAGGAAGCCTTCCAAAATGAATGGAGTAAATGGAGTACTAGGGTGGGTGCTTTAAAAGAAATGATTCCTAGAATGAAGGAAGATCCTAAGGTACATACTAACATTTCTGACATTTTGCAAACTATTGAGTCAGTTAATGAGATAACCACTTTTCATGGAAAGCTAGGTATGCAGCTCCAAAGTAAGTTGAAGTTATTCAGAGAGATGGAAGAATGTGGTATGCCTCTAATATTGGACCACAAAGGTGAGCTACAACAATTCAACACTTAGAGGAATAGTTTGGGAGAAATGCTCATGACAGCTATGATGGAATTAACTATGACTGACTACATCCTACTAAATTTGAATATTGACACAATGATGGAGATAGAGACAAAAATGGATATTTTTGTTAGAGAGGCCAAGGCCTTAATTGATGCCAAGTACACTCAGCATAATGCAAATGTGTAGGGTTTATTGGATGTGAAGTGGCCAATTGCAAAGGAGTACATCACTTAGTTAGAAAAATATATTGAGTGAATCTGTATGGAAATGTATAATGCACATGGTGAATAATGGATAGGAGAGAAATGATATATAGCCTAAAAATAGTACAAATTAGGCTTTTGATAAACTATTGCAAAATATTGTTCTCTCCTCAACATAAAATGGGTGGCACAAAATGTTGATGTGGATAATTCAGTATTTGTCTTTTTATACTTTTCATGCTTTTTAAATTTTGCTAACTGGGTTGGCCGTGGATGAAACTTTTGAGCACATGGAGGATATTTTGAAGCTATTGTAACAAATGAATGATACCTTTTTAAGGTGGGACCAGATCTTTACACCAAATGGAAGTTTTTTTTGCCTCATGCTTCTTCCCACCTGTTGAGAGTTCAAGTGTAACTAAAAATGGAATATTTGTTACAACGGTCCAATAGTGTTATGACATGTGTGCTTTTTGGCCCGAGGCTTATTTTTCTCTTTCGTTTCTATATGAAAGAATTCAAGGCCAAAGCAAGGGGTTTATTGCAAATGCAATTGACACAGTGAATTATATATGGAATATAGAGCATATTTTTTAGTTTAGTCTTAAGTTATAAGTTTGCAATTATGTATGTAATTTTGATAATAGGATAGCAATATAATACAAAATGATGAAAATTTCATGGCCATTGTCTCTCCTTTTGTAATGGTTATACGAATTATGAATGAATATAATCAAGTGTTGTGTTGATTAGTCTCCATTACTTTATAGTGGATGTGGGATTTCATTCTTGCTTATTGATTCAATGAACTAGATTAATTGCTTGAATGAGATTGTTGGCTCATATGAATTATGTGCTAAGGATATCTTCAAGAAGTAGTGGTCAAGGATATTATAGGGAAGTGTTGTAATGTAGTATTTCTTAAGCTACATGTTGCTATTGTTGAATTATTATCAAATTTCATAGTTTAAGATTGACTCCGTATTTAGGATTAGGCACTGGTTTTAGTAGATTACTCATAGTTTAGTTCCTGGGTCAATTTATCAACCAATCACCTTTTATTTACAAATCATTCAGATGGGTTATCATTGTAGTCATGCTACGATGAGTTTTGACTCTCTCATTCTCCATATATAGTGTGTTATCTAAAATAACCACCAACTCTTTGATACTATATTGTTGAATGAATTATCTATTATTTACAATGCATCTAAACATACATCACGTCAATCCTTGAATTACATTGTGGGATCACTCTCCTGGGTTTCACAGAGCCCAAAGTGTAAGAATAGGAGTTTTGCAACTTTTACTCATTCGTTCGCCAATCCCTTTAGAGTTTCTAATCATTAGAAAAGGAAAAATCCATATTAGGTAATTCTGGAGATTAGCTTGGTTCTAAAAAATAACCAACAAATTAGTGAATTTGTTGGGGATTTGCTAAGTTCAAAGTCTCTAGTTAAGATCTAGTACAGTCAAAGTCTAGTGTGATGTTATTCTTCACAACATAAAGAATAATTGGTTCTAATTGTGTTGTAATAGCCACATAAGTCACAACTAGTCATATGCATCAAGTCCTAGTCTATTCTATCACCTTGTGTCGGGTTATGTTTAGAGTCTTTTTTGAGATCACACATACCAAGTCAAAGTACAATCAATTTCTATTTCCTAGAATTCTAGGTGGTGACTCTAAAGTTTCTAATACCAGTGTGAAAATAAGCTCCCAAAAGGAACGCAAGAAGAAGGGTTCTAACACACTTGACACCAAGAAAAAGACCAGAAGCTACACTAAGAAGCATCCTGAACAAAAGCTAGAGCCCGAGCTTGCAAGAGACAAGTAGCCACTATGGGTGAAGAAAACTACTAAATAAGGTAAGTCTGTTGAATCCCTTGTTGTTCTGTCTCCCACTTTGAATAATTAAGTGAATAGTGCTAACATCCAGGGAGAATAACATGAAGTTGAAGGGCCTAATGTCGATCAAGGGAGTTTTCATGTTGAGAAAGTGTTTGATAATGAATTTGATATCTCGAGAGAGGATGATAGATGGGGATTTTGGGATAGTAATAAAGATTTATCAGAACCTTTAACCTCAAGAGCTAAGTCTATTTTTAATGGACAAATTTCAAGCCGAGAGGAGAGTCTCCCCATCTAGAAGTACATATTTCCTTGGAAGAATACCCAGTTGAGCAAGCCTATTATTCTCCTACACCCAGTGAGGCTGGGAATATCTTAGAAAATGAAGAAGACATAGATAATGACATGTTAGCCTTAGAGGAGGAAGAATGGAGGATTAAGGAAGAGGAAGATAATAGACTAAAGGAATTGAAGGAGAAGGAAGATAGGATTCAAGCTAAGCAACTTGAGAGAGATGCTTGAAAGAAAAAAAAAAGAAAAAAATGAGAGAAGATGTTGCTAGGCATAAGGACTTTAAGGAAAATGTTGCTAAATTTGTTGCTCAAATTACCCACAAGGTTCCTAAAGTGTTAGTCTAGATGGGGACCTCTATTGTTAATAACTATACCACGTCTGTTGTAACTTCCAAAGCCCTAGACCCTTCTGCTACTGCTAAGAAAATGACATTCATAGATCATGGGAAGAAGCCGATTGATCTACCAAAGAAGACCACCTACAATACCTTCAAAAATGACACCAGTACAAATACCCATACTTCATCCATTAAAAACCCCACACCTAATGCTAAAATTGACCCCACTCCATCCACTACACCTCCAAATCTTGAGTTCTTGAAGTTGTAGTTGCAAAATGATAAGCTGCAAGAGGATTTGAAGAAAGTGGAAATAGAAGTAGCTAATGCGGAGATAGTAAGGAAGATTTCTTTCCTTAAGATTTACACACCAGCTCTAGAGGCTTCGAGCTCTAGAAAAAATAGTAGTGAGTCTCAAAAGAATAAATCTGAGGGAAATACTCCTAGTGGAGGGGGTGGTGGAGATTAGGGTGGTGGAGGTGGAGGAAATAATAAGAACAAGAATACCTACTCTGAAAATGATGAAGGAAAAATGAAAAGTGGTGGTAACGATGAAGAGGGAAAAGGAAGAGACATTAATTGATCAAACAGTTAAAGGGATGACGAGTCCAAAAATGTTAATAGGGATAGAAACACTAGAAGACCATTGCAAATTGATAGATACCAATAGTTGTGTTTCATTGGAATACCTGGGTATCCTAACCCTTTCCCTGAAGATATCAGACTTTCCTTGGTCAATTTTCTTGGAAATAATGCCTTGAGTGGTGAAGACCATCTCAAAGCATTTGAAAATGTTATGGGCGATTTTGAGGTAGAAGCAGAAGATGTCATGATGAAGTTGTTTATGAAATCTCTCATTGAAGATGCTTGAGAGTGGTATAGGTGTTTTCCTATCAAGAGCATTGGCTCTTGGGAGGAATTCAAAAGGGTGTTTAGAGATCAATATGGTAACAAGATTGATTCAAGTTTCTTGTTGAATCAGTTCAACAATATTGCTAAAGGTTATAATGAGTTTGTAGCTAATTTTAATACATGGTTCTAGAAGGTGAGGAAGAGGTTGCCTCCTCATCTACAATTGAATGACAATGTGTGTTTGGTAAATTACTATAATGCTTTTGATGCGAAGAAGATTTACCACTTGCTCGATAAGAAAATCCTTATACATTGAGGGAGGCTTACAAAATGGCTGAGCACATTGAGAATATTAGTAGAGCAATTGGTAAGGTTGGAAAAAGAGATGATCCAAGACTCTTCTGAAATCCAAAGTTTGGGTAATAAAGTTGGTACTCTTTAGGATAAGATGGATAGTTTCATGAAGACTATAAATGATAAAATTTCTAGACAAGACAAGTTTCAGTCAAAAAACTATTAAAGGATTGACATACCTCCCCAGTTGTAGGATCACCCATATAATACTAAATGGTATAATGGGAAGTCTATTCCTAATAACCAAACAAACACTCAGAACAAGGTCCCTCCCAATCCTCTACAAAAGAACTTAGGAAAAAAAAATTGATGACACCCCTTGGTGTATGGTTGAATGTGAGAACACCTATTTGATCACATGCCTCCATGAGTCATATTGAGTTATTTGCTCCATTTTGATGTTTTGATATTGTAATAAGGCCCAAGAGGCCACCTTTGTGGTGTTATAGGTCCTAGGATGTTCATTTCTCATATATTGTAAAAATTGTCAAAAGTGCAAAATTAGGTAGATGAAATGTCATTAAGGTGTTTTGTCAACAAACTAATCAAAAGGTGGTTGAAAATAGTTGGTTTTGGTTGAAAATGTATAAATAAACCCTCCAAAACTCGAATTTGGGGTTGGAGACATCATTTTTGAAGATTGATGAATGGAAACCTCAAATTTTGTGCATTTTCTGATTTTTACATTGTTACCAGATTGAAGTTGTGATTTGTACGGCCTGGTATGGACTCAAATAATGGATTATCATATATGGATGGAAATATCTCTATTTCTAGTTTCCAATTATTTTTGTCTCATTGAATTTTATTGAGTTTTGTGGAAGATATGATTATTTTGGTGAGACTGCCTATTCTAACAATATTGTGCAAAATTTACAGTCTGAAAAGTGTGATGGTATGGAATATAAAGTCTATATTTTGGATCTGAAATCAATTGATTTTTTTTTCCATGTGAATCTACTTTCATTTGGTTCAAGTCTCATCAAATTTAATTAATATTTGAATAAGCTATGAACATTTTTGTGAGGGCAGGTCTGAACCCTACCTAGGGTTTTCCAGCTTTGGTAAAAAATACAATAAATTTCCATTTAAAACCGCTGGATCTTCATAATAATTTGAGGAAGAGTATATAGCTATGTTTTATTCAATCTCACCAGATGGATTGGCTTCATTATTCGTTTTGTAAAAGTTATTAATGACTGTTCATGGCAATAAATTGTGGGTTGTCATAGTTATGTTTCTAATGCGATATACAATTCCAAATAGCATGTTTTATACAAAGATTATTCCTTTGGATTATTATTGAAGTTTTGTGAGATGTGTCATGAATCCTCCTAGCTCTACATCAAAGTGGTATCAGAGCCTAGAAAAGATATGGGCTGATGAAGTTTGTTGGTTTGGTGTTTGTGGTTGTGTGATGTGCAGGTTGAGGAAGGAACCTGATTGCCTAGGTGTGGCAAAGTGAAGTGGAAACAAGGAGAGACTTGCTTGTGGAGATGGATCTGTTGAGAAGATTGGAAATATGTTTGCAGGCTCAGGATTCATGAAGGAAGAAGGAAAGAGAGGAAAAAGAGTTGAGAAAGATGGAGAGAAAGAAGGCAAGACAAATAGAGTTTGAGAAAGCCATGGAAGAGATGAGCAAAAGGTTGGAAAGATTAGACAAAGAACACCAACTTCTTAAGAAAGAACTAAGGAGTTGGCATATACCAATTTCAAAGGGGTTAAAATGGCCTATAAAGAAGATTATGAAGAAGCAAAGAAAACAAAAGAAGGCAGCAAATTCAGTCAAAGATGAAGAAGAAGATTTATGGGCACAATATGTAGCTATTGAAGAAGAATGGAATAGTAAGGTTGGTGATGGAAAATTCAAACAAGAGGAAGAAGAACTCATCAAGGTAGAAGAAAGCAAGGAAATTGAGGTTGCAAGTGAATTGGTGTCAAGATTGGATAAGTTGGTTATGGGTGAAGAGGAATTTGAAGTACAAGAAGACAAAGAGGAGACCTCAAGGTCTCTATATTTTGTTTCTAATTTTTCCTTGGACTATGTATGTGCAGGTTATGAAGGACAAAGTGAAGTGTTTGATGATATGATAGAGTTTTGGGACTTCCAAGTTGCAGGGATGCTTGATAGAAGAACAAAAGGAATAAAGGACAAAATCTGATTGAAAAGACAAAGGACAAGGTGCAACCTAACTGGAAGACTAGGAAGAAGACAATTCAAAGGGGCTTGAATTCTTTTGCCCTCGGGAGTTTGGTGCAAGAGCACCTATTTGATCACATGCCTCCATGAATCCATATTGAGTTATTTGTTCCATTTTTATGTTTTCATATTGTAATAAGTCCCAAGAGGCCACCTTTGTGGTGTTATAAGTCCTAGGATGTTGTTCATTTCTCATATATTGTAAAAATTGTCAAAAGTTTAAAATTAGGTAGATGAAGTGTCATTAGGGTGTTTTGTGAACAAACTAATCAAAAGGTGGTTGGAAATAGTTGGTTTTGGTTGAAAATGTATAAATAAACCCTCCAAAACTCGAATTGGGGGGTTGGAGACATCATTTTTGAAGATTGATGAATGGAAACCTCAAATTTTGTGCATTTTCTGATTTTCACATTGTTTCCAGAATGAAGTTGTGATTTGTACAGCCTAGTATGGACTAAAATAATGGAGTATCATATATGGATGGAAATATTTCTTTTCTTCTTTCCAATTAATTTGTCTCATTGAATTTTATTAAGTTTTCTAGAAGATATGGTTATTTTGGTGAGACTGCCTATTCTAACAATATTGTGCAGAATTTATAGTCTAAAAAAGTGTAATGGTTTGGAATGTAAAGTATATATTTTGGATCTAAAATCAATTGGATTTTGTTTCCATGTGATTTTAATTTCATTTGATTCAAGTCTCATCAAATTTAATTAAGATTTGAATAAGTTATGAACATTTTTGTGAGGGCAGGTCTGAACCCTACCTAGGGTTTGCAGTTTTGGGAAAAATACAATAACTTTCATTTAAACCGTTGGATCTTCATAAGAATTGGAGGAAAAGACTATAACTATGTTTTATTTAATCTCACCAGAGGGATTGGCTTCATTATTCAATTTTTAGAAGTTATTAATGACTGTTCATGGCAATAAATTATGGGCTGCCATAGTTATGTTTCCAATGTGATATACAATTCCAAATAGTATGTGTTATACAAAGATTATTTTGGATTATTATTAAAGGTTTGTGAGATGTGTTGTGAATCCTCCTAGCTCTGCATCAAATTGGTATCAGAGCCTAGAAAAGATATGGGCTGGTGAAGTTTGTTGGTTTTGTGTTGGTGTTTGTGGTTGTGTGTTGTGCAGGTTGAGGAAGGAACCTGATTGCCTAGGTGTGGCAAAGTGAAGTGGAAGCAAGGAGAGACTTGCTTGTGAAGATGGATTTTTTTAGAAGATTGGAAAGATGTTTGCAGGCTGAGGATTCACAAAGGAATAAGGAAAGAGAGGAAAAAGAGTTGAGAAAGATGGAGAAAAAGAAGGCAAGACAAATAGAGTTTGAGAAAGCCATGGAAGAGATAAGCCAAAGGTTGGAAAGATTAGACAAAGAACACCAACTTCTTAAGAAATCACTAAGGAGTTGGCATATACCAATTTCAAAGGGGTTAAGATGGCCTATAAAGAAGATTATTAAGAAGCAAAGAAAACAAAAGGGGGAAGAAAATTCAGTCAAAGATGAAGAAGAAGATTTATGGGTACAATATGCAGCCATTGAAGAAGAATGGAATAGTAAGGTTGGTGATGGAAAAGTTAAACAAGAGGAATAAGAACTCATCAAGGTGGAAGAAGACAAGGACATTGAGGTTTCAAGTGAATTGGTGTCAATATTGGATAAGTTGGTTATGGGTGAAGAGGAATTTGAAGTACAAGAAGACAAGGAGGAGACCTCAAGGTCTCTATATTTTGTTTCTAATTTTTCTTTTGATTATGTATGTGCAGATTATGAAGGACAAACTGAAGTGTTTGATGATATGATAGAGTTTTGGGACTTCCAAGTTGCAAGGATACTTGAAATGAGAAGGCATAAGAAGAACAAAAGGAATAAAGTACAAAATCTGATTGAAAAGACAAAGGACAAGGTGCAACCTAACTGGAAGACTAGGAAGAAGACAATTCAAAGGGGCTTGAATTCTTTTTCCCTCGGTAGTTTGGTGTAGGAGCACATATTTGATCACATGCTTACATGAGGCCATATTGAGTTATTTGTTCCATTTTGATGTTTGATATTGCAATAAGGTCCAAGAGACCACCTTTGTGGTGTTATTGGTCCTAGGATGTTCATTTCTCATATATTGTAAAAAATGTCAAAAGTTTAAAATTAGGTAGATGAAGTGTCATTAAGGTGTTTTGTGAAAAAACTAATCAAAAGGTGGTTGAAAGTAGTTAGTTTTGGTTGAAAATGTATAAATAAACCCTCCAAAACTCGAATTGGGGGTTGCAGACATCATTTTTGAAGATTGATGAATGAAAACCTCAAATGTTGTGCATTTTTCTGATTTTCACATTGTTTCCAGATTGAAGTTGTGATGTGTATGGCCTGGTATGGACTCAAATAATACAGTATCATATATGGATGGAAATATCTCTATTTCTAGTTTCCAATTATTTTTGTCTCATTGAAGTTTATTGAGTTTTGTGGAAGATATGATTATTTTGATGAGATTGTCTATTCTAACAATATTGTGCAGAATTTACAGTCTAAAGAAGTGTGATGCTACAGAATATAAAGTCTATATTTTGGATCTAAAATAAATTTTATTTTTTTTCCATGTGAATCTACTTTCAGTTTCTTCAATTCTCATCAAAATTCATTAAGAATTGAATAAGTTATGAACATTTTTGTGAGGGCAGGTCTGAACCCTACCTAGGGTTTACAGTTTTGGGAATAATACAATAACTTTCATTTACACTGTTGTATCTTCATAAGAATTGGAGAAAAAGTCTATAAGTATTTTTTCCTCAATCTCACTAGAGGGATTGGCTTAATTATTTGTTTTTTAGAAGTTATTAATGACTGTTCATGGAAATAAATTGTGGGCTGCCATAGTTATGTTTCCAATTAGATATACAATGCCAAATAGCATGTGTTATATAAAGATTTTTTTGGATTATTATTGAAGTTTGTGAGATGTGTTGTGAATCCTTATAGCTCTGCATCAAATTGGTATCAGAGCCTAGAAAAGATATGGGCTGGTGAAGTTTGTTGGTTTGGTGTTTGTGGTTGTGTGTTGTGCAGGTTGAGGAAGGAACCGGATTGCCTAGATGTGGCAAAGTGAAGTGGAAGCAAGGAGAGACTTGCTTGTGGAGATGGATTTTTTGAGAAGATTGGAAACATGTTTGTAGGCTGAGGATTCACAAAGGAATAAGGAAAGAGAGGAAAAAGAGTTGAGAAAGATGGAGAGAAAGAAGGCAAGACAAATAGAGTTTGAGAAAGTCATTGAAGATATAAGCCAAAGGTTGGAAAGATTAGACAAAGAACACCAACTTCTTAAGAAATCACTAAGGAGTTGGCATATACCAATTTCAAAGGGGTTAAGATGGCCTATAAAGAAGATTATGAAGAAGCAAGGAAAACAAAAGAGAGAAGCAAATTCAGTCAATGATGAAGAAGAAGATTTATGGGTACAATATGCAGCCATTGAAGAAGAATGGAATAGTAAGGTTGGTAATGGAAAAGTTAAACAAGAGGAAGAAGAACTCATCAAGGTGGAAGAAGACAAGGATGTATTGAGGTTTCAAGTGAATTGGTGTCAATATTGGATAAGTTGGTTATGGGTGAAGAGGAATTTGAAGTACAAGAAGACAAGGAGGAGACCTCAAGGTCTCTATATTTTGTTTCTAATTTTTCTTTGGATTATGTGTGTGCAGATTATGAAGGACAAAGTGAAGTGTTTGATGATACGATAGAGTTTTGGGACTTCCAAGTTGCAAGGATACTTGAAATGAGAAGGAATAAGAAGAAGAAAAGGAATAAAGGACAAAATTTGATTGAAAAGACAAAGGACAAGGTGCAACCTAACTGGAAGACTAGGAAGAAGACAGTTCAAAGGGGCTTGAATTCTTTTGCCCTCGGGAGTTTGGTGTAGGAGCACCTATTTTATCACATGCCTCCATGAGGCCATATTGAGTTATTTGTTACATTTTGATGTTTTGATATTGTAATAAGGTCCAAGAGACCACCTTTGTGGTGTTATAGGTCCTAGGATGTTCATTTCTCATATATTGTAAAAAATGTCAGAAGTTTAAAATTAGGTAGATGAAGTGTCATTAAGGTGTTTTGTGAACAAACTAATAAAAAGGTGGTTGAAAATGGTTATTTTTGGTTGAAAATGTATAAATGAACCCTCCAAAACTCGAATTGGGGGTTGGAGACATCATTTTTTAAGATTGATGAATGGAAACCTCAAATGTTGTGTATTTTTCTGATTTTCACATTGTTTCCAGATTGAAGTTGTGATGTGTATGGCCTGGTATGGACTCAAATAATATAGTATCATATATGGATGGAAATATCTATGTTTCTAGTTTCCAATTATTTTTGTCTCATTGAATTTTATTGAGTTTTGTGGAAGATATGATTATTTTGGTGAGACTATCTATTTTAACAATATTGTGTAGAATTTATAGTCTAAAGAAGTGTGATGGTACAGAATATAAAGTCTATATTTTGGATCTAAAATAAATGTTATTTTGTTTCCATGTTAATCTACTTTCATTTTCTTCAATTCTCATCAAAATTCATTAAGAATTGAATAAGTTATGAACATTTTTGTGAGGGCAAGTTTAAACCCTACATAGGGTTTGCAGTTTTGGGAAAAATACAATAACTTTCATTTACACCGTTGGATCTTCATAAGAATTGGAGAAAAAGTCTATAACTATTTTTTCGTCAATCTCACTAGAGGGTTTGGATTAATTTTTTTTTTTTGGAAGTTATTAATGACTGTTCATGGAAATAAATTGAGGGATCCCATAGTTATGTTTCCAATGAGATATACAATGCCAAATAGCATGTGTTATATAAAGATTGTTTTGGATTATTATTGACGTTTGTGAGATGTGTTGTGAATCCTTATAGCTCTACATCAAATTGGTATCAGAGCCTAGAAAAGATATGGGCTGGTGAAGTTTGTTGGTTTGGTGTTTGTGGTTGTGTGTTGTGCAGGTTGAGGAAGGAACCTGATTGCCTAGATGTGGCAAAGTGAAGTGGAAGAAAGGAGAGACTTGCTTGTGGAGATGGATTTTTTTAGAAGATTGGAAAGATGTTTGCAGGCTGAGGATTCACAAAGGAATAAGGAAAGAGAGGAAAAAGAGTTGAGAAAGATGGAGAGAAAGAAGACAAGACAAATAGAGTTTGAGAAAGCCATGGAAGAGATAAGCCAAAGGTTGGAAAGATTAGACAAAGAACACCAACTTCTTAAGAAATCACTAAGGAGTTGGAATATACCAATTTCAAAGGGGTTAAGATGGCCTATAAAGAAGATTATGAAGAAGCAAAGAAAACAAAAGAGGGAAGAAAATTCAATCAATGATGAAGAAGAAGATTTATGGGTACAATATGCAGCCATTGAAGAAGAATGGAATAGTAAGGTTGGTGATGGAAAAGTTAAACAAGAGGAAGAAGAATTCATCAAGGTGGAAGAAGACAAGAACATTGAGGTTTCAAGTGAATTGGTGTTAGTATTGGATAAGTTGGTTATGGGTGAAGAGTAATTTGAAGTACAAGAAGTCAAGGAGGAGACCTCAAGGTCTCTGTATTTTGTTTCTAATTTTTCTTTGGATTATGTATGTGCAGATTATGAAGGACAAAGTGAAGTGTTTGATGATATGATAGAGTTTTGGGACTTCCAAATTGAAAGGATACTTGAAATGAGAAGGCATAAGAAGAACAAAATTAATAAAGGACAAAATCTAATTGAAAAGACAAAGGACAAGGTGCAACCTAACTGGAAGACTAGGAAGAAGACAATTCAAAGGGGCTTGAATTCTTTTGCCCTCAGGAGTTTGGTGTAGGAGCACCTATTTAATCACATGCCTCCATGAGGCAATATTGAGTTATTTGTTCCATTTTGATGTTTTTATATTGTAATAAGGTTGAAGAGACCACCTTTGTGGTGTTATAGGTCCTAGGATGTTCATTTCTCATATATTGTAAAAATTGTCAAAAATTTAAAATTAGGTAGATGAAGTGTCATTAAGGTGTTTTGTGAACAAACTAATCAAAAGGTGGTTGAAAATGGTTAGTTTTGGTTTAAAATGTATAAATAAACCCTCCAAAACTCGAATTGGGGGTTGCAGACATCATTTTTGAAGATTGATGAATGGAAACCTCAAATGTTGTGCATTTTTCTGATTTTCACATTGTTTCCAGATTGAAGTTGTGATTTGTACGGCCTGGTATGGACTCAAATAATGTAGTATCATATATGGATGGAAAGATATCTGTTTATAGTTTCCAATTATTTTTGTCTCATTGAATTTTATTGAGGTTTGTGGAAGATATGATTATTTTAGTGAGACTGTCTATTCTAACAATATTGTGCAGAATTTACATTCTAAAGAAGTGTGATGGTACAGAATATAAAGTCTATATTTTGGATCTAAAATAAATTTTATTTTGTTTCCATGTGAATCTAATTTCATTTTCTTCAATTCTCTTCAAAATTCATTAAGAATTGAATAAATTATGAACATTTTTGTGAGGGCAGGTCTGAACCCTACCTAGGTTTTGCAGTTTTTGAAAAAAATACAATAACTTTCATTTACACCGTTGGATCTTCATAAGAATTGGAGGAAAAGTCTATAACTATTTTTTCATCAATATCACTGGAGGGATTGGATTAATTATTTTTTTTTAGAAGTTATTAATGACTGTTCATGGAAATAAATTGTGGGCTGCCATAGTTATGTTTCCAATGAGATATACAATGCCAAATAGCATGTGTCATATAAAGATTGTTTTGGATTATTATTGAAGTTTGTGAGATGTGTTTTGAATCCTTATAGCTCTGCATCATTTTCACTTTTGTAGGATCCACCTCAATGCCTTTAGCTGATGTCATGCCAAATACACATTTCTTGGGGTTTAATCGCACATTAAATTTCTCCAATCGAGTGAAGATTTTATCTAGAATTTCCATATGTCCCTCTCTAGTGAATTATTTTTCTAACAAGTCATCTACATAGTCCTTCATAAATGTGTGCATCATGTCATGAAAGATAGTGGTCATTGCAAGCTGATAGGTAGCTCGAACATTCTTCAACTAGAAAGGCATGGCATTCCAATAGAATGTAATCCATGGGCATGTGAAAGTGGTTTTATCTTGGTCTTCTAGTGCAATTTTGTTTGATTATAGGTTGAAAATCCATCCATGAGTGATAACATGGTGTGCCCTACTATAAGATATATGATAATGTCAATGTTGGGAAAAGGAAAATCATCTTTCAGAAAAGCTCTGTTAATATCCCAAAAATCCATACATATCTTGATGGTGTTATCTGGTTTTGAAATAGGTACAATGTTTGAAATCCATTTAGCATAGTCAATAGGGGGTGATCCCACAATAGTTCTTTAGAATTTTTGGCCAAATTGGACACTGAAATAAATTTTTTTAACTAAATCTTCACTTTTGGGCACCTATAGCGGCTAAACCGTGAGGAATTTGAAGATGATGCAAACTAGAGTTTCATGAAATTTTGTCTATAGATTCTAAATATTATTTTTTCAAAATTTTTGGAATCAAATTGCACTTCTTTTTCCATCTCCCTCAAAAATGGTTTTCAGAAAACAACATTTTTAAAAAGTGATGTTCATTGTATAACGCATAACTTTTTCCATGAAGGATAAAATTCTCATTCTTTTGAATTTAGATTTGTAACTCGATATCTAGTGCTTCCACTTGGTTAGATAGTTTTTTATTAAATATTTTTTCTTTAATCAAGTTTCAAAGTCAAACCAATTACAATTCAGACATTACATGACCGTATAACGCGTAACATTTTTTTGTATCAAAATTCAATTTATTTTAATTTTTGTTGGATCAAGGACTTCAATATCTTGTGCACTCATATTTTTCATTTTTTTTTTATAGTCTGAAATTTTTCCACATATGCAGAATAGAGAGCTTGATTTTTAGTGAAAAGCCTCCATTCACAAGGAATAAAAAATAAATATAATAATACAATTAAATTTATTTAAAATTATACTTTTTGGGAAGCTTATAATAAGGACTACATACTTACAAAAAATAAATTTTAAATGAATTCATTTGATCTCCCAAAAGGTAAATCAAAAATGGTTTTTTATCAGCATTTTGATAGGTGTAAAGGAGACTCCGTTATAGGCATGGTTTAAAACTAGCAGGGTTCTATCCAAGGGGGTTTGATCTAAGGTAGTTTGATCAAACCCTCTTCAATTGGAATGATTTAAATGGAACTTTTTAAGGCTTAAATAATTATATTTTCTAAAAATATGTGATTTTAGCAAAAATAGAATCTCCCAGAAATTGTAAACCAGCTTTATGGGATCACCCTAAGTTGTATAAATCCTGTATCCAATAGTTTCTTCAATTCAACTTTTACCCGAAGGGAAATGTGTGGATGAATTTTCTCAACTTTTTCTTCACTAGCTTTACTCGAGGTGGTAGGGATAAATGATGCATGATAAAATCTAGATCCACACCTGGTATGTCAGCGTAGGACCAAGAAAAGTTGATTTGTCTCTCTTCAAAGAACTTAGTAAAGCTTGGTTTTCTTCCTCTATCATGGATGTTGCTAGATGTAGGGTCTTCGCCATTTCAACTGTACCAATGTTGATGGATTGTGTAGGTTCAACTAGCACCGAAGATGTCTCATGATAGTGCTTGGGAAGAGTGTCAAATATCCCATCTTTCGATGCCTCAAAGAGTTTTTCACCATTAGATGTGCTCTTTATTTTTACTTTTTCTTGATCTAATACTACCATTAAATGGTTTTCACCATTAGATCAATTTTTGATATTCATTATTTTGCAGCTAAGAGATTTGGAACTCCCCTTGTCTGAAGCTTCATTATTAGATTCAATGATGGAACTTGTTTCGGGATTACCAGAGAAAAGGAAGTACACAATAGTGTCATCATTTGGAAAGATAGGTATATCAAGCAGCTTGGTTTGGTCCTAGTAAATTAGTTTGGGGTGTACCAATGGCAAGGAATCATTAGATTGGTTTAAGTCAAAAGGGGTAACTCTCATGATGGCAATGTCTTCAAAGTGTTCAATAGCAATGTCAAGGTCTATGATGTTACTCTCCTCCAAGTGATCTATCCCACTCGAAGTATGATCATCTTCACTAGAGTCATTGATATGTTGTGATCCAATTTCAATTGGTCTAGACCCTGAGATTTGTCCCTCCATACGTGTTGGTGCATACCTTTGTATCACATCAATTTCTTTGTCATGACAAGATTCTTCAAAGAGTGAGTCCCATTCATATTCATTGGAATCTGTTTTGGAACTATCTTGTAATTGAAGGATTCACTCAACAATTTGCTACCTGGTTTCTTCTTTTGACTCTTCTCTATATCCTAGCCCTATTTTTTCCTTTGAATTGGTTATGGTAGGCTATATTGGTTCTATGATACCCTCTTTTCTTTTGCCGATAGGACCTTTTTCTTCATATCCCATCTTCTCTAGGATTTTAAACCCTTTACCATATGGTTTAGTTAGCATGTTGGAGGTTGATGCTTGTGATGCTTTTTCATCCTTGTCTTCCGATTCATCTAATAAAGTGCCTACTTTTACAAACTTACCATCAAAGAGTGTGATTGGTTGTGAAGATGGTTGTCTTGATGTGGATGGCTTCCCATCTAATTTTGGTGAAGGTAGCAACTATGAAAGACACAAGGACTGCTCAATTGAATATTCACCTATGCCTTTGTCTTTTGACTAAACCTTTTTCTCAAGCTGATTTGACAAAGAATTTAATTGACTTTCGTTAGTTGATGGAGTAGAATCACCAACGCCTTTTTCTTTTGACTGAACCTTTTTCTCAGGGCGATTTGACAAAGAATTTAATTGACTTTTGTTACTTGATGGAGTAGAATCACTGATACCGTTATCTTTTGATTGACCCTTTTTCTCAACCCACTTTGACAAAGAATTTAGTTGTCTTTCATTGTTTGATTAACTAGGAGTGTGAAATTCCTTGTTATGTGGCACAAAAGTATCTTGGACTCTTTTGAGCATGTTGCAATATTGAGGATTGTGGGAATTAGTTGAAATGGTAATCTCTTGTCCATTGAAGGGGAATTTCAAACATTGATGATACGTTGATGACACTGCTTTCATGTCATGAATCCAAGGACGTCCCAAGAGTATATTGTATGTCAACTCCTTGTATGACACTTGGTAGATTATATATTTTACAACTGGTCCTACTTGAATTGGTAACACTATCAATCCTTGGGAGGATATCTCTTCATCATCATAGGAGTTTATAGTGATCTTTCTTGTAGCATTAATTGCATTTTCTGAATATCCAAGTGCATAGATAAGTTTTAAAGTGTAGATATTTAGGCCAACTCCACCATCTATTAGAACACATTTGACCCAGTGTTTGTGAATTAAAACCTTAATGTGGAGGGCAACATTATGTGGATGGGTGAGTGATACATCATCATTTTCAGAAAATGATAGGAATGAGGTGTGGTCAAGTGTCCCACCATAGCTTGAAATTGAAAAACTTCCAGATTATTTGGTACTGTGGTGGCTACTAGAGCTTGTTCCAAAATTTATTTTTGAGCTGGTGAGATTTTGAGAAGTTCCAATATTGATATTTGAGATGGGATTTTTTACAATTGGTCAACTATGTTGTATTGATGTGAAGGGACAACAAATTTTTTCAATATAGAAGAGGCAACAGGTGTTTTAGACACATCTCCTTGCAATATTACTTTGGCTTGCCCTCTTGTGGTTATGTTGACTGGTTGGTAATCTTGTTTATCTCTGATTTTAATGACATTAATCTGATTATCAGTTGCAGTAAAATTTGTGATCAGATTTATTGGTATGATATCATTGATTTTATTTGATTTGATGTTGACGTTGATGCCATTGAGTTGATTTTCAGTTGTAACAATGTCTTTGTTTTGATTATCATTCATAAAAATTTCTTGTTCATGCTCAATTGTGATGTCATTAATTGGATTATCAGCTACAATAAGGTATTGCTTACCATTGGTTTGATCATCAACTACCTCAATACAAAGAATGGTAGAATCATAGACATAAAATTTCATGATTTTCAATTTGGTGTTTGATGAAGATGATTCCCCTTTTTTAGAGTTTGGTAAAGGATTCTTGAATGCTCCATGATCATTATTCATTTGAGGTCCTTCTACAAATATTTATTTTCTATCAATCAAATCTTGTAACAAATGTTTCAGTTGCATACAGTCATTTGTTTTATGGCCCTTGTTTCTATGAAAATCACAATAATGTGCATCATTCCACCATGAAGGTTTAACTCTTGGTTCCCAATCTTGTGCCTCTGGTAATTTTATAAACTTGGCTGCAAGAAGCCCCTTTAATGCTAATTTGAGTGGCTATCCGAAAGCTGTGAATCTTCTTTGATTTGATGATGTTCGATATGGTGGTGGTTTAGATTCATGATTGTTTGGAATTTTTTTTTATTGGTGTTTTGGTTGGTGGTTGGATTGTTTTTAGAGGCAACAACTATCAAGTTAAAGACTGGTTTTGAATTTTTTGTATCAACTGCAACATCATTGTTACCAACATTTTTATTTCTTTTCCAAAATTTTGGTTTATCATTGTTATTGTAGATAGGGAAAAATCAACAAGTTTAATGTGTTGAAAAAAACAAACTAATTAAATCCTATCAAGCACCATGAAGTACAAACTAGAATGAAAATAAAAATAAACAAAAAATATGCAAACCAATTTTCAAACTTAGATTTGATTGACCTCCATGGCTCTTCTCCACCTGCATAAGAATGCAAGATTTTGAAGGTTGATTTGTTGGACAAATGTTGGTTGCTCAATTCTGCATCATAATGACATGATGAAGATGATAGATGAAGATGGATGGAAGATAGAAGAATGATTTTGACAACATAAGGATGTCTAAAGAATTCGATCCAAATGGCCTGTGAAAGGTTATATTTATAGAGTTTTTGAAGACAAAATATTAGTTGGCAAAGGTCAATGGTTGAGATTTAGTCTGGTAAGATGAACGGTAAGAGATGGAGAAGTTGGAGAGAAAGATGGAAGCTAGAGAAAAAGAAGGAAGATTTTTCCTTCCCACAAAACCTTTCACTAAAAAATGAAGGCAACTTGACATTTGTCAAGTTTAGTTATGAGTTGGTTTTGTAGTTGAAGATAATTCATTAATTAAATAATAAAATTATTTAATTTCATGTGACGTGGTTTTGGAAGTTTCTAATTAAATATTGAAAAATATTTAATTATGTGTGAGATGGCTTTTTAGAACATTTTAAAGATGATTTCATGATTTTGGAAAAAGAAGAATATTTAGAAGATTTAAGGATGATTTTATGATTTTGGAAAAAGGAAGAATATTTTCTTTATTTAAAATAAAGCAATGTGATTATTTAGATGATTTAAAGATGATTTCATGATTTTGGAAAAATAAAGAATATTTACTTTATTCAAAATAAAGCAATGCGATAATTAAATTAAATAAATTGTAAAGCTTATTTAATTTAATTAAGAAGAATTAGAAAAGTGATTAAACTAAATAAGTAATTAAACTTATTTAAATAAGCTAGAAGAATTAGAAAGCGAACAATATAAATAAATAATTAAATTTATTTATATGTAGATTGAATTAGAGATTTAACTAAATAACTTGTATTTAATTAATTACCAGACTTATTATAATGTGACCATTTTTAGGTGTATACATTTTTCTCCTCTTTGAGATGATGTTCGAGATGATGAGATTTGTATCGAGTAACATCATTTCAAATAATTTAAGGTATGGATAGAGGAAAATGGGTGATGATATCAAAATATGATGATGATGGAATGATGATGCGCCCTTGAGAGGATAGGCGGGTTGGAAAAACATGGGTAGGCTCTAGAAATGAAATGATAAAGGGAGGGATAAGATAAATGTTGCAAGATAGAAAGTGGATGAAGGAGATGAAAGTACGTGCTATGTTGCAATGAAGGTGAGTAACCATGATGCTTGATATAGCACTAGACATTATGCACCAAGATATAAGGACCAAGGTGATGGTGTGTCTCGTGACCCGGCGTAATACAACCTTGTCTAGACATATGAGGAAGTAAAATTAGAGCATTAAAGTCCTAATGCACAAAAGGTATGATATGACCTTAGATGCAAAGGATAGTGCAAAAAGCTACTCCAACATACACAAGATATGAATATTAAGTGGAATGATATGGATTTGATATAAATACAAGATAAAATGATAACACACACAAGCAAGCATGCACAAATGATTCAAAAAAAAAACAAGGTATTGCCCCTGTCAAGCTGTAAACCGTTGATTGATTGATTGATTGATGATGATGATAGTGTTGTCATTGCAGGGAATGATATATCCCTAGATCAACACAAGAATGATGATAATTGATTGATTGATTGGATTTACAACAAGAGTAGGATCAAGACCAAAGGATGTGATTGCATAATTTGACAAGATTGATCTACTTGATTGGTATGCACTAAGGATTGACTTGCATTTGGATTATTGCTTGGATTGATTCAATTGAGTTGATTGGATGCAATGGTTTTGAGGAAAATGATTGATTTGGTTGAATGGTTGGATGATTGGATTGAGGTGAGGGATTGAATCGATGAAATTCGAAGAAGTAATTAGATGGATTGATTTTATTGCTTGGATTTTTGTTGGCTATTTGATTTTTTTTGTATTTTTGGGGATATTTTGATTTTTTTGGATTTGTTTGAGATGTTTTCTTTTTTTTTTGGGATTTTTGAAATGTTTTGAATTTTTTTGTATTTTTGAAATGTTTTGATTTTTATTTTAGATTTTTTGAAATATTTTGATTTTTTTTGGATTTTTGAAATGTTTTGATGTGTCAAAGGATGAAAATTTGAGTAGCCTTTGTGCTAGAGACCAATGTCAAGGGGAAAACCAAGTCTAGGTGCAAGGAGATAGATGGGATTGATGGATGAAAGGGGGGGTGATGGGATAAGGTATAAAAGGCTCATGATATACGGATGGATGGAAAGGATAGGTCATAGTGAATGGAATGGATGTATGCATCATAGGAGAGCAAGGATGTGATCGTCAAAGACTATGTCGCATAGGAATAACATGCCCCATTCTAGGAACAATACTTAGTATTTTTATGGACAAAATGTATGACAATAGGATAATGATATGATTGGTTTAGATAGGATGAGGTATGTCAAGAGATACCCAAAAACTGTTTCAAAAT
Source organism: Sequoia sempervirens (assembly GCA_007258455.2). NCBI lineage: Eukaryota > Viridiplantae > Streptophyta > Pinopsida > Cupressales > Cupressaceae > Sequoia > Sequoia sempervirens. The sequence goes on from VDFB02000001.1 coordinate 16,681,441, forward strand.
TTTCCCCCTATATCTTCATCAAAATCAAAAGGAGAAGGGTGGATGAATGGACTCGATATGATAGGTATGTATGATGGCTAAAGATGGTAGGTAGGATGGAAATTGTAGACACCTAAAAATGACCTAGGCCTGCAAGCTTCATTTTGACCACTTTTGTCCTAGCATAATTATGACATTTAATTATGTCCTTGGTCCACATTCGACTATTGATTAAATAATTCATAATTATTTAATTAATTCATGTCCTTTATTCTTCATGATTATTAAATAAATAAATAAATTTATTTATTAAATACGTCATTAATTGTTTAAGTCTTCCCTTAATTAAATAAATTTCTTAATTTATTTAATTTCCTTTCTTCATTAATTCTTCCTGATTATTAAATAAATAAATTTTATTTATTTATTTATTTGATGTCACTAATTGTCACAATTAGATAAATTTATTAATTTATTTAATTATTCAGTCTTATCTTCTAAATTAAATAATTATTTTTAATTATTTAATTATTAATTTCACTTTTCTCTCATTTTAAATAAATGAAAATATTTAAAATGATTTCATTTTATTAACTTTCACTCTTTTTAGTAAATAATTTGAAAAAGATTATTTACTTGTCACACAAAATCATCATTTTGAATTAATTAAATTCAAAAAGATATTATTCTTCTAAAAATCAAGTAATCGGGCAGATTCTTGATTTTTCAAATCTAATCTTCAGTCCAAATCTTATCTTCTTGATTTTTCGAATCTCACAAATCAGGCAATCTTATCTTCTTGATTTTCAAAAATCTCTATTTTCTAATTAATATTATCTCATTTATTCTGCACCGTCGATCCGATTATCTGAGATATTATTTTAACCATTCGATTAATTATTTTTCCCTAACCCTAATTAGGGATTCTCAGACTTAATCTGGACCTTTCATTTTAGGTTCTTGTCATCAATTAATCTCATATGTCCACTCAAAATTGTGTTTTCTATAAAATACAATTTTGCTCATAATTTCAGGATTGGACAACTTCATTTTTAATTTAATAGTCGTTATAGTCATTTGGCATTAGAAGTCATTATTTTCATAGACATTGTCATAGTCATAGGCATTTAGACATTGCATAAATCCTTCAAATCTTGTTGTAGGTCTTAGACATTTGCAGATTGCTCACACAATGAATCTGAGGGCAAAATATCATCCAGCAAGCAATAAGGTGCTATGGAGGTAATCATGGAAAATGTGATTTATAGGTATAACCGTTTTATTGCTTAATTTCCTTTGTACTTGATAGATCTTTGGGTTTTATTATTATGCTTTCAATTTATTGAATCTAACCTAAATTAAATCCTTAGTTACATTGGTGAACCTAATGTTTTGTAGAAAAATTTGTGTGTGTTCTTGTTTGTTTTCATTGTTTTGCAGGTTACAACCAAGAAATCATACGAAATCTCGTCACTTTCTTTCAAACACAGAAACATTGGCAAATAAAACATTTTAAAATGGTTTCTGGGTTTTGTAGATCTCTCTCTCAGCTTTCTAGAACATCAACCGGTTTTAAATTTTGTTAATATTTGAGAAAGTTATGGGCATGTTAGTAATCGTGGTTTTTTTAATTTAACTTTTAAAACCCGCATTTTTCTTTTGTCTATAACATTCTTTTTGTGTAGAATCGTGGAAAATCCTTTATGGGTTTTGAAGCTTTGATTTTCAGCTTTCCATGGATATCTACCACTTAAAATTTTGTTAAGTTTGGAGGAAGTTATCACTATTTTAAGTTTGTTGTTTTCATTTAAGTTTTTATTTTTTATTTTTGTTACTAATATTTGTTGGCAACATGTGGCATTGGAGTTTTTCGTGGGTTGAAGACAAACACTAAAACTACTAACGGATTGTCTTGTAGGTTCGATCGTCAAAGACCAAACATCAAAACAATGTGTTTGCATTTTTAGTAGTGTAACTCACATTTTATTTGGTGCAATTAAAATGAATATCTATTTGATCATGTTTGAATGTGTTTGCAAAACAGTAGGCGAGTATGCTCTCACCTTGTGAAAACTCAATGATCAGAAAATCAAACCCGTTTTTATCTGTTTTTACCCTTCACGATTTGGTATATCGGAGTATCCTCTCCCCTTGGGCATTAATGCGATCCTGGGTGTAAGAGAAATGGTTACTGACTCTAGAACTTAGGCATGTTCTAGTGGAAAAAAGTACTCACCCCAGGACAACTCAAACCAGTAGCACCCTGACACCGAGGGACTTCCAGCCGGTATATAAAAGTGGGTTCTTGGGGAAATCCCAAGAATCACGAGTGTGGTTCCGACGAGATGGATCTGAAAGGGGACTCTCGCTACATGGATCATGCCCCACGAATGGAATGCCCGAATTAAATACCCCTTGTTTTAGTGTCCAACCATTCTTTGGCCATTGCTTGTTATAGTGTAGGGTATAGTATCATGCTCGAAGACACTCACTATTGATCCCCTTGAGTAGAGATAGCAGTTCTTGGGAAGTCACTACCCAAGAATTTGAATTTGGTGTGCTCGAATGACGTTAATAAGCCGTGGAGGGGAGCCAATGCCACCAAAATTCTAAGCTATCCGCTCTCGAGAAGGAAAGGTGTTTATCACCAATCTGGGGTATATCAGTGGGCTATACCAAGTATACAAACCCTTGGCCTTTTGGCCTTTTAGGATTGTACTTGTCTCATGTGTGCTTGCTTACAGTCAAAATATCGTGCTTGCAAGTGTTTTCTGGATACTGAAACAAACCAAACAACGGTCAAACATTTAGAAACAACCAAGTCAAACATTGGACCTTTTCTGATCCATTTCACAACATGAACATGCAATCTTTATCAAAAAATATTTTTGAACCATTCATAGAAAGAGACCAAAATGGACGAGTATATTTCAAAGACATAGAAGTTGCAACGCAAAATCTTGACATAGTCTCCTTTGTAAAAAAATATATCTTACATGACCCTCAAAGGTATCTAGCCATGCTTTTGGACTTAGGGGCTAAGTTACCACAAGGCTTTGACATAAATACTTTGCCACCATCTATCTACCCTCACAATCAACAGTCACTTGACACAAATCCTGCCATTAATTCACAACAAACGTCCACTTATCACCCTTATCCTAACCTTGACAAGGGAAGCCAACTATCAACTAGTCCATTCCAAACCTCCACATCATATGCTAGTCCTTCACCTATTAATCCCATCCAAGTTTGCATCCCTTATCAACCATCTACCAACTCATGTCAAGTCCCCACATCATACCATATTGATCTAGTCCAAGTCTACATGTCCTTTTTCATCAACCTTACACCAATCTAGTCGAAGTCTCCATGTCATATCCTTGTCCTTCAATAGTTAATCCAGTCCAAGACTCCATGACATATCCAGTCCAAGACTCCATGTCATATCTGGTCCAAGTATCAACGTCATACCCTAGTCCTTCACATATAGGTCCAATGCAAGTACCCATGTCCTATCCTAGTCCTTCATATACTAGTCCAGTCCAAGTCTCCATGTCCTATCCTAGTCCTTCATCCATTAATCATTTTCAAGTCATCCCCTCACAAGCCACATCTAGTCATGAAATTTTTTTCATTGCTCAAAGTCAAATCCCATTGTCTAAACTTGAGAATCCATGTCAAAATGAAAGCCCAAAGCATGACCTTATAATGTCACCCTCATGTCAAGAACAAGGTAGTTCATCCAATGACCCTATCTTTCAGTCCATCCATGAAGTCCTTTAAGACAATCATGACATCCAGAACACACCTCTCCTTGACAACGACTCTATTTCCGACTATATAATACATGACAACCCCATCTTCGAGCAAGACCCTACCATTGACCAAGAAATCCAAAACGATCCACTCCTTGACCTTTATGCCATTCATGATCAAACACTTGTCGACCCTATAAAAGCCTTGACTATTGACACTTCCCACGATGAGACACTTGCCTTCATGGGACACATAGACGATATTCCTCCAAAACAAGAATCTTCCACTAAGGACATGCTTGCATATGATCACGTTATAGCTAAAATCATTGGACTCTATGACACTAAACATAATGATGGCTTCGTCATTTCCTTGGAAGCACCAACAGAATCATCTAAACCTGACATGTCACACAATTAGACCAAAGATATCAGTTAGGAATATGTCCAACATGATAATGAAACTAAGACACGTTATCAACTAGGGTAATCTATCTTTGTCAGAGCAGGCTTTCTTATAGACGAAAATATTACAAGTGGCAGTATCCACATACTTAATGATGGGTTAGCATCTTGCTTTCAAAACAAAAAATACCCCATCGCAAATAGAATCTGTCAAAGCATGCAATATCAAGGCAAAGGACTAGGCATACACGAGCAAGGCATTCTAGAACCAATACAACTGGAAAACTGATATCAAGGTCTTGGCTATTCTTCGACAGCAAATCAAATATGTCGGTACCTCCTCGATACGGGGAAACCTTGTCGAGATACAAATGTCAAAATGGAGTTCATGAGAAATCCTTGTCATAAGATTGCTTTCCAACACCCTCCACCCACACCATGAACCGTCATTCATCATCATGAATCAACCTCCCCTTTGGGACCAAACAAAACAAAGTCTTACAAGTCAAAAATCAAAATCAAAATGTCAAAGGCCATTGAATCAAACAAAAGGACAAGTGGACAAATGAAATTAAAATGGATCCCAAAGAAAGATGGATCAAACAAAGACATCAAGTCAAATACAAAAGTCAATCACAATGTAGAGCCACAAGACAAGAGGACTCCCACATATAACACATGTCCACCTCCTTCAAAATGGTCATCAATCAAGGCATATAAAAGTGTTGGTTCCAAATGCCATCCCTCCAAAATCCGTCATACACCATCCCAAGTTTGGAAAATAAAAAGTCATTCATCCAAACGTCCAAACAACCTTTCCACGTCTACCATCATTTGTCATAATCCTACATCTCGCCTAAAGTCCAAAAATCTTACATCACAAATCCGTCACATCATGGCAGCAACTCTTTACCACAAGGACTCTCATGGCACTCTATTGCATGTGCATATTTTGATAAGGCCAACTCTAGTATCAAAAGAATCACAATGACATCATCAGTTGAATACAAGTGCTACATCCTAACAAGACAACTCCTTTAGCAAGGTCATTATTGGCATAGATATCATGGCACCAGGCCTTACATCGACACTGGAGTGGATTCAATAGTCAGTGGTTATCTAAAAGCATCCAGTGCTATCCACAAAATCGAAATACAAAAATTAAAAAATCAAAAAATCAACGCCACCCTGATGAAAACCCGGCAAACGGCGCTCTTGGTGACACCAAAAATTAAAAAGTCAAGAAAATAGTAAAGAGAAAAATTTCATCCAATGGTGAAAACCGGGAAACAGTGCACCTCGATAAGTACCATGATGAAAACCCGCAACAAAGGCCATGTAAAATAAATCGTCTATGTGGACTCTTACACTTGGGGGCAAGTCGTCTCATTTCCCATGCCTTCCTCATGACATTAACATCCATCTAAGCCCTATCATTTCTGTCCATTTTCCCACCTACCTTGGTCTTGACATAAAACTGGCACACATAAATCATGCTTTGGGAAAACTCTTGACATGTCTATCCTTCGGTCATACATGATTCACGAAACATCAGGTCATCGACCATCATAGTCTTATTGTCCTTATATGACATAGTCCTTGGAAATCATATGACAATTCCCTTAGTCTCATGTCTCCCATCCTTCACCAAGGCCACCCCCTATCCTTTCATGCCTATCACCTATCTTGACTTTCCCTTGTCAAACGATCTAAGGATAATCATCATCCCATCTAGTCCTAACCAAGTCATTCCAAATGCCATGAGTCTAATCCATACAAGCACATTATCCAAAACATTACTTGACTGCATTCCTAGCCTGGTTGTAGACCACGATACTTTCATCACATTATCATCATCGTCCTCACGTTGTTTCAGGATGTGTCCTTCCCACATCAAACAACGTTGTCATCACCTGTCAATTGGTATTCAGCTTGACTAGGGGCACAATCATATTTGTCCTTGGATTTTCATGTGTAGGCATCAGTCACATGCATTTTTCACGATCCTCTTAAACATCAAAATCCAAAAAAAAATCATAAAATGACAAAAAGAAAAAAACATCATAAAAGTCCTGAAAAAAGACAAAAACATCATAAAATTTCCTGAAGAAAGGCCAAAAACATTATAAAATGTCCTGAAGAAAGACCTAAAAATCATAAAACGTCCTGAAGAAAAACACAAAAACATCCAAATCAATGTCAAAATCCTAAAAATGGAGTCAAAGTCAGTCATGTCAGTTAGTCCATGTCATTGTCGAACTACCTTGTCTCTACGCATTTGCTACGTAGGTAAGGCCATCAGTCGATGAGTCCCCGAGACATTAGGTCAGTCCTTTTAGGTTGGTCAAAATAAAATCATGGCATTTGTCACAATCGTCACATCGGTCAAATAAGTCAGACATAGTCAAACTCGAACACAAGACAGTCATTTGAAATGCCAACGTCAAAATTGGTCAAAATCAGACAGCACAGTCCAATCAACCATACAGTCAACATTAGTCAACTTGCCAAAACATATTACTCAAAACAATGTCAGTCTCGTCACTCTTTGGTTCTCTTCAAGATGTGTCCTTCTTGGAGCTGGACCTCGTCAAAATGTCCTTTGCCCTTTTTAGGATGTGTCCTTCCTAACAATAGGCCCCGTCAAACCGTCAACACCGTCAAAATTGGCAAAACTCTTAAACTGTCAAAACTATCAAACTGACAAGAAATCAATCTTTGGAAAATGAACATTGACAAACAAAATAAAATGGCTGTTAATTTTTTCTAATCTATCTTGTCTTATATTTTGACTATCTTGGCTATTTTGTCTTATCTTTTTACTGTCTTTTCTTTGCGGTCATGTTACTAGCTACCTCGAGGATGTCCCATAAAGGATTTAGAGGTGCAATGACGTCTCCTGGCCTATTTTATTTTCTTTGATTGCTGTCTATGGATTGTCTTGACAAAAAGACTGAGGCAACTTCACCCTTAGTATAAGTTAGGACATTTTTTGTCTATGACCATCTGTTTTTCAAGTGGATGACCTTGCACACCTTGATCTACGTCATATCATGGTGTTTTTTGTCCATTTGTGTCATTTTTACTGCCCAATGATGATTAAGAGCAATAAATATTAAAGTCCTATGGCAATGTTTTGAAGGATTTGGTCTAGGAACTAACATGCATCTTCTTTATTCTTGTCATCTTTTCTCACTCGTCTCATATAGGCATTGCATCCATATTATCATCCATATCTTTTGCACTAACATTTCTTTGTCTCTTCATATTCTAAGTCTTCTCATCAATTTCGAGAGCACACCCATGTTCTTGAAACCTGTCTGTCCTTTCGAGGGGGCATACCGCTACCCTCCTCGCCATTCTTCCTCATCTTATTTTGCACTAGGTCATATTGTTGACTTATTTTCTTTGTCACAATGCGACAAGCGACATTATGACAAAGAGGGGAAAAATGTAGACACCTAAAAATGACCTAGGCTTGCAAGCTTCATTTTTACCACTTTTGTCCTAGCATAATTATGACATTTAATTATGTCCTTGGTCCACATTTGACTATTGATTAAATAATTCATAATTATTTAATTAATTCATGTCCTTTATTCTTCATCATTATTAAATAAATAAATAAATTTATTTATTAAATACGTCATTAATTGTTTAAGTCTTTCCTTAATTAAATAAATTTCTTAATTTATTTAATTTCCTTTCTTCATTAATTCTTCATGATTATTAAATAAATGAATTTTATTTATTTATTTATTTGATGTCACTAATTGTCACAATTAAATAAATTTATTAATTTATTTAATTATTCAGTCTTATCTTCTAAATTAAATAATTATTTTTAATTATTTAATTACTAATTTCACTTTTCTCTTATTTTAAATAAATGAAAATATTTAAAATGATTTCATTTTATTAACTTTCACTCTTTTTAGTAAATAATTTGAAAAATATTATTTACTTGTCACACAAAATCATCATTTTGAATTAATTAAATTCAAAAAGATATTATTCTTCTAAAAATCAAGTAATCGGGTAGATTCTTGATTTTTCAAATCTAATCTTCAGTCCAAATCTTATCTTCTTGATTTTTCGAATCTCACAAATCAGGCAATCTTATCTTCTTGATTTTCAAAAATCTCTATTTTCTAATTAATATTATCTCATTTATTCTCCACCATCGATCTGATTATCTGAGATATTATTTTAACCATTCGATTAATGATTTTTCCCTAACCCTAATTAGGGATTCTCAGACTTAATCTAGACCTTTCATTTTAGGTTCTTGTCATCAATTAATCTCATCCGTCCACTCAAAATTATGTTTTCTATAAAATACAATTTTGCTCATAATTTCGGGATCGGACAACTTCATTTTTTATTTAATAGTCATTATAGTCATTTGGCATTAGAAGTCATTATTTTCATAGACATTGTCATAGTCATAGGCATTTAGACATTGCATAAATCCTTCAAAGCTTGTTGTAGGTCTTAGACATTTGCAGATTGCTTGCACAACGAATCTGAGGGAAAAATATCATCCAGCAAGCAAGAAGGTGCTATGGAAGTAATTATGGAAAATGCGATCTACAGGTATAACCGTTTTATTGCTTAATTTCCTTTGTACTCGATAGATCTTTGGGTTTTATTATTATGCTTTCAATTTATTGAATCTAACCTAAATTAAATCCTTAGTTACAGAAATGATATGACATGAATGATAGGTTGGATAGATAAGACATTGTGCCCCCAAGTGTAAGTGACATACAAGATCAACCTACACACGACACATATTTGCTAGGCTTTCATCATCATACTTATCCAGGGCGCCTGTTTACTAGGTTTTCACTGTTGGACGAAAGGATTTCTCTTTAAATTTTTTGAATATTTGACTTTTTTGGATGGGAGAAGGGGAATATGGATAGGAGGGATTCAAGTGTCTAGTTGCATGAAAGTTGGTAGTCCCACTAGGGATGGATGTGATTGCATGGACCATGCCAAATGTAAATATGCTCATAGATTTTGGTAAGGGATGACATGAAAGGGAGATGGAGTAGGTAGATGATGGATTATGATGTGAATTATGGAGGAAAATAGTTGATTATGATACATATTATGTAGGGAAGATGATAGGGATTATATGGGACTTATGCCAAAGATGAATGGGGAGGCTTAGCCAAAAGCATGGACCATAGGAAGATGCTAGGGGAGATATGTAGGATAATGGGGGAAGGGTGGCAAGATGGAGGTATGTGGAATTGTTGTAAAATGGAAGGGAATCATGACCAATGGTTGCACATACTATGACAAACATTGAAGCTTTTGATGCATATGTGGTGTAGGAAGCAATGAAGATGTTTGCTTAGGAGATGGTGGACGAAGTGCTTTAGGTACCCACATAGACTTAGTATTTTTATGACTTTTATTTTTCTTGTGGGTTTTAGGAATTTGAGATTTTTGAATAGAGTGGGAATGTGAGGTGGAAGTGGATAGTTGGGATTTTTGTGATGTGGATGTCTCATTTAACTTGATTTCTTTTTGCTTACGTACCCAAACCATTTTGTTTTTATACTTTTCTTTTGGAGGTATGGGCTTATATAGCTTTTTAGATGTACTTGGCTTTGACATTTTGCAATTGTATGCTAAGGCATTAGGACTTTCAGAATTTTTTACTTTATGTGTAGAGGCATTGACTTTTTTTCTTTTGAATCCCATGGGTATGGTGGAATGAGTGGAAGCTTCATGTTTAGAAAATGTGTGCATTGATTGGTCATGATTAAGATGTTTAGAGGATTTATGGATAAAAGGATAAGAGGATTGGATGATGGGGATATTAGGTGTTGGGAGTAATGGTGGTAAAGTGGATGGAGGGATATTAGGAGTTGGAAGTAATGGTGGAAAAGTGGATGGTGGAAGGTGTATGGTCACATGCCTTTGACATTTGTAGGATGATGGAGGAGGGATGGCAATATATTTTTTAGGGATATGATAGGCTTTATGATGGAAGGAGGTGGACTTAGGATGGATGGAGGAAGTACCAATATCTTTAGGTTGTTTTCCTTGGGGTGTAGATTCAAGGCCATAAGAGTTTGGTGGGACTTTGACATGGATGGGCTCTAAAATATCTTGTTCATGAAGGTCTAGACCTTTACTTTGGTGGTTCTTGTTTTGGAGTTTGCAATGGACAATGGGACTAGGTGTAGGTGAAACACTAGACTCGAGTTCCTTATTGGATGGAGAAAATGACACAAGGGAAGATAATGGTTTTTGTTGTTTTGAGGAGGAACATTCATGAATGAGGGTGGAAAGACCAATAGGATATGATGGAGGACTTTCAATGGGGTCCATAGTGGGTGATGAGGGATCAGTAGGATCTTGATTAGAATTGTGTTCACTTAGATCCAAGGTATTTGTTTGATCTTCTATGTGTGCTTCAGAGGCATATGTCTCATCAAGGGAAGTGGGTGTTTATGGATCATGGATAGGACTAGGTGGAGGTGAATTTGGAATATATTTCTCATGGATGGGTATAGGATAAAGTTGCTCATGGATAGGCTCTTCATCCTTATGGATATCATCTTGATCATAAAAATGATATAGATTATGGATAGGTTGGATGAAAATGATTTGATCTTGATTAGGACTAGGGCTTGATGTTTCCACATGCTTGGGAGTAGACTCTTGATAAAACTCTTGGGTTGCTTGAATGGAAGTGGAAGGGGATTTCTCATGGAGAGACTTGGAATGTTCTTGATGGTCAATAACATAGGAGCATGAAAGAGGGTGACTTGGACTTACGATGAAAGAATCTTGAACTAGCTCAAGGGGTTGTGGATGACATGGTTGACTTGAATGACTTGGCATGATGTTTGAGGACTCTTTTGTATGTTCAAGTGTAAGTGTTGAATGACATGGTGATAGTTGATTCCTTGCTTGTAGCCCTTGGATGACATCCTTTATAGGTGGATGGGTAGATTTAGGTAATGCCATCAATTTATTTATTAAATATCTAACTGCATGGAATTGATTTGATGGAGAATTAGATGATGGTCGGTGTAATGAAGATTTTGATTGGTTAGAAGGTAAAGAGGCCAATGAATTAGGGCTCAGACATGGTGGTTTATGGATAGGAATTTGATTGGATGATGGTAAGGGTGCATGAACTAGATTGGTGTTCCCCTTATCAAATGGAACATAAGAATTGCAAGGCTCTTGACTTTGCTTCCAAGGTGGAATTTGGCTCACATGTGCTTGTTTTGGGATGAATTGATGGGTTGATGCAGGATTTTCATGGAAAGATGTGGGATAAGGTGATGTGGAATTTTTTTGATAGGTCGATGGATTAGATTGATATGGAATGGAGGGAGATGCCACATAGGAATGAGGTGGAATTCATTGGTGTTGAATGAATTGAGGATGATGTGCTTGTTGGGTTTGACCAGTGGCTATGAGATATTGGGCTTGTGCTATGAGATGTTACATTTGAGGTGATTGGATGGTTTGAAGTTCTTGGATCATGTCATGGAATCTGTGAATGAGTTGTTGGGGAAAAGGTGCTTGACTTGTTTTAGCCAAGTGAAGCATGTGAACAAAATCTTGTGCTATGTCTTCCAATGTTTTCATGGTGTAAAATGATGTTGTTTGGATTAAAGAAATGATGATGATTAGGATATGATGTGGAATGACAAGATTGGATGACTTGATTGATTAGGATGAAATGGATAGGATGTGGCTAAGAAGGGTGATTAGCATGAAAGTGATTGGATATGAAGGTGTTGGAAGAAGGTGTAGAGTGACTTGTCTTTATGTGTTTGGTGTTTATATTGATTTGGAAATGTTTAAATGAATGATCACACATATACTCACATAAATCACTCACACAAGACACATAAGCAAGTTTGAATTTTTAAAATTTGAAGAATGTAATGATGATTATTAAACAAGAACACATGGAAGACACATCAACAAACCCTATGACTAGTCAAGTGGGATATGGCCAATTAGGTCTCAATCTAGTCTGCACAAGGTTGACTAAGGATGATTTGAAAGCAAAATACGGCCACACAATCAGGAGAAAAGGGTAACCCACCCTTCACATTCACTTCCCAAAGGTATAAAGTTCTTTGGGGCTTAGCCAAGAGTGACAATATTTTAACTCCCAAACAAGCGTGTCTTTCGATTCACACTTCAATTGAGGTTGTCCCCAGGGGTGATGAAATCCCCTAGTAGGCCTCCTATGAAGGGTTTGATAAAATCAAACCAAGTGGGGTGTTTGTGATCACACACACACTTGATTCACACTCACAGTTGTTAATTAACCCTTTAGAAAATTGAAATGTTTATAAAATGGTTAAAGCACTTATTCCTTTTAACCCCAAATCAAGATGTGATAGAAGAAAATGATTAATTTTAGACCCAATTTTTGAAGTGCGATTGAAGACAAAATTCGTTTTAAGCCAATTTCAATGATGTGATCAAACAAGATTTGATTTTATGCCCCAAATTGAAATATGTGATAAACAAGACTAATGAGATGAAGGATGAAATGAGTGCACCTAGTGATTTTTGCTTTCCAAATTGTTATTGTGATTGATCCCAATGCTTTTCCAGCTCCGTATGATTCACCAACAAGTCGCCAAGAGAAAAAGAAACAAATTACAAATGTGCTAGAAAAAAAGTCATATGCGCTGAAGAATATATGAAAATTTGAGAACTTTAACTCTGTCAAAGTTGATAAACACCTACACCATTGGATAGCTTATGAAATTCTACCCCATTTTAAAAAAAAAAGCTTTGAAAATGACCAAAAAATGACCAAGATATGGCCATTTTAAGATTGATTATAAAAAAAGCTAAAACAAAGGCATATGCGCTAAAATAATCATCAAATACACTAAAAGAAGTGCCGAAAGTGTTAAAATAGTGCCATATGTGCTAAAAGAATCATCTTATGTGCTAAAAGAAGTGTCAAAAGTGTTAAAACAGTGCCATATGCGCTAAAATAATCATCGTATGCACTAAAAGAAGTGTTGAAATTGTTAAAACGGTGACATATGAGCTAAAAAAATCCCTGTATGCGCTAAAGAAAAACTTAAATGCACTAAAAGATTTTTTTATTTTTTTTAACAAATTTTTTAATGAAATGGACTGAGTATATGCGCCATTTTTTTCCTTATAAGCATCGTTATGTTCCCTTAATGCATTGAAACAACTCTGAATGAGCCGAAAGAACTGCAAAAGCACTGTTAAAATCCCTAGATGCGCTACAAAAACCTTTAGATGCACTAAAAAATTATTTGTATGCGCTAAAACAGAAAAAAATTCTAAAATCTAAGTTCCAGAAAGCAAAACCCTGTCAAAAAACCTATAGATAAATGTTAAAAATGGGGCAAGGCCCCACAATGGGCACCAAAAATATAGATAGGGAAAAATTAGTAGGTTAAATGGGTTGAAAACAATAAACTAATTAAATCCTATCAAGAACCATGAAATACAAACTAGAATGAAAATAAAAATAAACAAAAGATATGCAAACCAATTTTCAAACTTAGATTTGATTGAACTTCATGGCTCTTCTCCACTTGCACAAGAATGCAAGATTTTGAAGGTTAATTTGTTGGAGGAATGTTGGTTGCTCAATTCTGTAGCATAATGACACGATGAAGATGATAGATGGAGATGGATGGAATATAGAAGAATGATTTTGACAACATAAGGATGTCTGAAGAATTCGATCCAAAAGGCCTGTGAAAGGTTATATTTATAGAGTTTTTCAAGACAAAAGCTTAGTTGGAAAAGATCAATGGTTGAGATTCAGTCTAGTAAGATGAATGGTAAGAGATGGAGAAGTTGGAGAGAAAGATGGAAGCTAGAGAAAAAGAAGGAAGATTTTTCCTTCCCACAAAACCTTTCACTAAAAAATGAAGGCAACTTTCCATTTGTCAAGTTTAGTTATGAGTTGGTTTTGTAGTTGAAGATAATTCATTAATTAAATAATAAAATTATTTAATTTCATGTGACATGTGGTTTTGGAAGTTTCTAATTAAATATTGAAAAATATTTAATTATGTGTGAAATGTGGATAGAAGTTTCTAATTAAATATTGAAAAATATTTAATTATGTGTGAGATGGCTTTTTAGAAGATTTTAAAGATGATTTCATGATTTTGGAAAAAGAAGAATATTTAGAATATTTAAGGATGATTTTATGATTTTGGAAAAAGGAAGAATATTTTCTTTATTTAAAATAAAGCAATGTGATTTTTTAGATGATTTAAAGATGATTTCATGATTTTGGAAAAAGAAAGAATAATACTTTATTCAAAATAAAGTAATGTGATAATTAAATTAAATAAGTTGTAAAGCTTATTTAATTTAATTAAGAAGAATTAGAAAAGTGATTAAATTAAATAAGTAATTAAACTTATATAATTAAGCTAGAAGAACTTGAAAATGAACAATATAAATAAATAATTAAATTTATTTATATGTAGATTTAATTAGAGATTTAACTAAATAACTTGTATTTAATTAATTACTAGACTTATTATAATGTGACCATTTTTAGGTGTATACAGTTATTATAGCATTGATTAGAAGAGTTTGTTGAGTTGTTTCCTTCATTGTAGATTTTTAAGACTCCTTTTTTTACCAAGGCTTTTTCAATTTTGATTCCATTTTCAATCATTTTCTCAAAGGTGGGTGGACATTGAAATTCAAGTCTATAGCTCATTTCATCATTTAGATTCACTGAAGATTTCCATCTTTTCTTTTCTGTATGGGATGAGCATATCTAGCAAACAATCTTCTCCATCTTTGTAAAAATATGAGGAATGATTCACCCTTTTTCTATTTTGTGTTGCAAATTTCTTTCATTGTTATCTCATGTTGGATGTTGTAGGAGTATTGGGTGATGAATTTATTAACCAACTCTTCCAAGGACTCAATACCTGGTGGAATTTTGGAGAAGTTCCATTCCATGCATTGGCCACCTAAGCTTTGTGGAAACAATCTCATCAAATAAGTCTCTTCGTGTGCAAATTCAAGTCTCATAGTTCAAAATTCCCTTACATGATCTATAGGATTAGTTTTTCCATTATATTTATCATACTTTGGAAATTCACAATGCTTGGGAAAAGGAATCATGTTCATAGTTTGATCAAAAGGATATGGGAAGATGTCTTGTATCAAGTATCTTTTTGTGGTTCCTCTTTGCATGTCTTGAATTTGTTGTTGAAGATTTTTCATTTGATGAGTTAATGTAGCCATGGGATCTATGTTTAGTGGCTCAGTTTCAGTTCTTTTGTGTTCTCCTTTTAGTTGTGTAACAACAAAGTCATTAGGCAGTTTCAAATCTTGATTAGCCAGCATTAAAAAGTATTTTTTCCCATCTTTTTCAAAAATATTTTCCATAAAATTGTGGAATTTGGGATCTTGTTGAGCAGTTTGGATGTCTTCCTTAGTGATTTCATCATTTTCAGGTTGGTGGAAACTATGGAATGGATTTTATTCTTTTTCAGCCATGGTATTCTGAGTTCCAATTTCTTTTTCCTTGAGTTTCTACTTTTGGGATCTTGTTAAAATGGGCGTGTAAGTGTGAAAGTTCTAACTAGACTTTGATCTTTGTTAGAGAGTGCCAATTATGATAACCAATTCAAATAAGATGACAAATCCTATTGGTGAGACTAAGTTAAATATGATTATACAGCGTTGTTTCGTGATGATGGATGATAGATCCTGATGATGAAACTTAGCTTAACAATTAGAGATGTGATTGATGATTAGGCACTTTAAGGTGTTAGATCTTAGTATAGTTGAAGAATTTCACTTGCAAAGACTAGTTTCATCAAGTCTAAGACATTGTTGTGACTGAGGAATGATTCTATTATGACAAGGATCCCTAAATTTTCTTTCAATTGTCAAATAGATGGTGAATTTAGCTCTCTGATTTGATGTTAACTGGATGTGCTAAAACAGGGTACAGATGCACTAAAAGATGGAATGGATGTGCTAATACAGAGCCTGGATGCACTAGACTATCCCCTAGATGTGCCAGTAAATGGAATCAATGCGGTGAAAAATGACTTAGACGCATGAGAGGATGCACTAAATGTGCTAAAAGATGGACTAAATGTGCTAGAAAATGACTCAAATGCGCTAGACAATGGGTCAAATGCACTAAAAAAGCTAGTGATGTGCTAGATTGCCCCTAAATGTGATTCAACTTGGTACTCTATAGGTGAATGCACTAAAAGGATTTTCAAATGTGCTGGAAGATGGAATAGATGCACCAAAAAATGACCTAGATGCTCTAAAAAATGTACCATATGCACTGGAAAATGATTTAGATGCACTATAAAATGGATTAAATGCATTGAAATAGGGAATGCATGTGCTAAAATGGAAGTGTTTCACTGTTTTGAAATTTTGTTTGGTTATTTTTCATTTAATTAGTGAAATGGATGTTTTTAGGGGATAATTTTCTAAACAATTATTTTTTAGGGGATGATTTTCTAAACAATGATTTTTTAGGGGATGATTTTCTAAACAATGATTTTTTATCTGGTTTCTTTGTCTTTGAATTATGGAAATTAAGTGTTCTTAAATGGATGATTTCTTGAAAAGTGATTCCAAACACAAAAAGTTGTAAACATTTGTTTCCAGCCTAGGAACTAAACATTAAGTGTATGCTCAAGAATCTAGTTTGATTCATTTGATTTCCACAAGTATTTAACAAGAGCAAATAGATCAGGAACTTTTCTAATGTCAAGGGTCATTTAAAATACCATAGCCCACATCTTAGAACTATGTCAGCTCACACAACCATGTCACCGCCTAGAGGGAACCCGTGCTTTTCCCTTTCCCGGGTCTTAACCAAAGTGGAATCCTCCACTTTCGGCCAGTAATACCTGGTAGTTATATAGTGTGTATCTTGGGGGAAGATTCTTCCCTCCCCTTGCATTGTGATATTAGAAATGTTTGGAGATTGACTCGGCTGGCTTCTACACTTAAGGTTCTTAGTAAGGGTTTCTATTCAATGCAACAAATGATAAACTCCCTCAGGAGACCTCCCAACCTTTAGAACAAAGGCTTTGGAGATGGTTATCTTGCACACTATCGTTGAATTGTGAGTTTCCTCAAATTCACTTTTGATTATAGTGGGTCAGAAAACTTGGCTTTAGTTGTTCCCACTTAGGTCATTCCCATAGGGTGAGTACTTTCTCCCACTAAGGCAGACCTTCTAAAGTTGTTATCAAAACATAAAAGAGTGAGTTTGGCATTCTAGTCACCCAATGAAGGGGAAAGCATAGGCCTATCACTTTACAAACATAGTAGACAAGGTGTTCATTAACCTCTCAATTAAACTAGATACCTAATTTAATCAAAAGAATAAAAAAATAATTCTAGCCCCTGCAAACACCATTAGTAGTTTGATATAATTGTCTTTGACAATGTTTAAAAGTACCAAAAAAATATAAAGTATTGATTAGTTCTCAAAATTTTAAGTTTCTGCAAAGAAAACCAAATGTGCTAAAACATAAATCATATGTGCTAAAATATCACACAGATGCACTAAAAGAACTATTGTATGCACTAGAAAAACTAATGTATGTGCTAAAATATCAACTAAATGCACTAAAAGAACCCTTGAATGTGCTAAAATATGAGCTGGATGCATTGAAAGATGCTTCGAATGTGTAGTAACAATAACTAGATGCACTAAAATATGTTTTGTATGCACTAGAAAAACCACAGATGCGCTACATAGAAGTTCACGTCCAGATTTGTAAACAAACTTTCCAGAAAATGTTAATAAAAATGGGGTTGAGCCCCACGGTGGGTGCCAATTTATGTGTGAGGGAAAATATGCGAATGAGTAACAAAATCACACAAGAAATGAAACATTATATTAGAGAATTCAAATCACAAATCTAATCTAATTGAAACAAAGAAAATTCCCTAAATTTGTTCCATTATTTCCTATCTCCAAGGATTCGTTAAATCATAATGGCTCTCAGATTTTTTGTGTACTTATGACCTTTAGAATGACAACCTGAAGAATGGAATGTTTAAAAATGAAAGAAATCTATTCCTACATGGTTGATAAACTATGTGATTGATGTTATGATAATGATGTTGTGATAAGGATATGATGCTAAATGCTATGATGCAAATGTTGTATGAAAACTACAATGATAACTAAAATGCAGCTACCAAACTAAGCCATGATTATGATAATGAACTCTAAATTCTAAAAATGTTAAATGCTCAAACACTAAATGCTCACAAATTCTCTAATGAAAATTCTATAGAGTAAGATTGCTCAAAGTTGTGATCCATTTGTTGTAGAATGAGGTTGTATTTATAGAATTCCCAAGGAATATTCTGATGTGGCAACAACCAACAGTCAGGATTTTAGCTGGAGAGATCGAGGGTGGATGATGAAGTTAGAGAGAATCAAGGAGAGTGTTCTCTTTAGTAAAACATTCTGCCAAGTGTTTAGAAGAATAAATGGAGGAAGAGATCCAAGTGTCTCAAGTTTGTTTTAGAATTTGTTGAGGATAATGCCAATTTAAATATTAAGGAAATTCAAATTCATGAGACACATGATGAGGTGGCAAGAGGAAAAAGTTGTAGACATGTGACTAAATTAAAATTTGAAATTATTCAAATTTAGTAAAAATATATTAATTAAATGAAACAAACTATTTGAATTTGTTTATTTAATTAAAATTACAGGAATATGATTTAAGATAAGAAGAATTAGAAAATATGAACTATATAAATAAATTTAGAATTTATCTATAAGTAGACGAACTAAAAGGCTTTTAATTAAATAAATTTTAATTAATTAATTAATTATCTAGACCAATTTTAGGTGTATAAAATTATCTTCATCTTTAGAGGAATAGTTGCTCTCTTTAGAGTAGAACCCTCTTTTTATTTTCTCTCATTTTTTATCATCAATAGATTCTTTATAGGGACATCTAGATGCAAAATGACCAATTATTTCACAATTGAAACACTTTAATGGTAACACAGCTTTGTATTTACTGGTTCCTTTCTTCAATCTTCTCACAAAGTTTTCTTCAACTTCATCAAGTTCATCAATTTTATCAGCAACTTCATCTTCAATATTTTTGTTAACTTTGAATGCAACTTCTTTCTTTGGAATATCTTGACCAAACTCTATCATCTCAAAGGTAGTAAGAGTACCAAACATTTTATCAACTGAATACTGATCCAAATCTTTATATTCTTCAATGGTAGGTACTTTGTGACTATAAGATTTTGGGAGAGATCTCAAAACCTTCTTTACAATTTTACTTTCTTTCAGTTCTCCATCAAATTCGAAGATGCCAGAGATAATTTCTTATACCCAAAGCATATAACTTGCAATATCTTCATCTTAGGTCATCTTTAGAGTCTCAAATCTATTTTTGAAGGTTTGCAACTTAGCTTATTTCGATTTAGTCTCTCCTTCATAGGTGCTATTGATATTTTTCAATACATCTTTGGAAGAACTACAATTCATCACCTTCAAAAGTTCTAAATCAGCCAACACACAAAATAAAATTCTTAGCTTTGGTATTGCATTCATACAACCTGATTTCAACTAGATCTGTAAGAGGAGTGGTTGGAGTAGTATAACCACTTTTGACTGAGTGCCACATCCCAAATCCAAGAGATTTTAGGTATCCTTCCATTCTCAATTTGTAGGAATAATTAGTCCCATCAAATCTAGGACCCTTGTATGAATCATGATGTGCCATCCTAGATCTTTTCCTCAAGCAGTTAAGCTTCTATAGAGGAACTTGGCTCTGATACCAATTTTTGAACACTACTAGAGACCGAGAAGGGGGTAAATCAGTCTACAAAAATCTTAACCTCTTTCAGAATTTAAAATTTTTAGCACAACACAAACTCCTTTAATAAATGAAGATAGAACCTTAAGTAGAAAAAAATATAACAATTTGTTACCTTTATCAACTTCAACAAACTATAGAAATTATGGGCCAATATTTACTGCTTCCCATGTCATGATGTCCTATCACATTTTCTCAATGTACTTCATCAATGCTTATTGGTATGTGGGAAAATATTATCGCCTTAATTAGGCAAGATTTGCAGATTTTTTACAATGATTATCCCTTTGATAAGTTTTATGTGTTCATTTCCCTTCTGCATTTTCAAAAAAAAAAAACCATTTTTCCTTTCCTTATGACCATTTCTCCATGTGTGATTATGGGAGGTGACTAGGTGCAAATTGAACTTGGTTCCTGTGGGGAATTCCATTAAGATGCTCTTGTTTGGTATATTTGCATTGAAGGTGGTATTGTTCCTTTAACTGAGAGTTTAGGAGGGAAAGATGAGAAACTCTCAGCTCAACTTTCTCACAGCTGGTGGGCTAGGAGGGTCATTGTGCGTGAAATTTCCTTTGAGATCAATGAAGAGGTTATCACCAAAGCTGTGGGGATTTATTGTATAAGATAAAAGCTTAAAAAGAACATGAAGGTCCAAGACATGGAGAGCTTGTAAAAATTCTTTAGGGAGAATGAAAAGCTTATGAAACTCCATGCGGGTTTTGATCAGAGCAATCTTCTAGCTCCATGAGATAAGGTGTGACTCATTTTAATGAAATATGTCACATTAGAAGGTTAGTTTAAAGTCTTTTATTTCTATCATTTACCACTATTGAATCTCCTCCACCATAGGATTTTTATTAGTTTTCCTCTCTTCCTGCTTTCATCCCTCAAAATATCAGTTAAGGAAACCATATAACTTATAGCTAAGAACCCTAATAAACCACCCCCCACCCTACATCAAGGTATTATCCTCTGTCTCTATCATTTTCACCTTGCTCTATGCCCTCTAAAACCCATTTGTACTATCAAAATTAAGTAACCTAAGCCTTTTGACCAATCCCCTTTAAAACCCTTCCCTACTATCTCTATTGGTGCTAAAAGTAAGCTCCCTCTCATTGCCAACCAATCTCTTGAGGATTTTAAACCCAAGCAGCCAGCTAAAAAGAAAAAGGGTGGTGCGGATTTGGCCCAATCTAAGGTCACTGCTAGGCTCTACGAAATTAAGAATACCACCACCAAGAAAAGGGGAAATATGTCTATCAAATCCAAACATGAACCAAAGAAAGGAAAAAAGGGTATCACCTTTCATGTTGAGGAACCTCCCATGGATAATGACGAGGACAACTCTGCGTCCAATGACTTTGATGAGGATACTATGGTGGTCGTGAGTATTGATACATGGGAAAAAAAGACTAGCGTTTAGAGGTTCAATATGGCTAAACATAAGCCAGAGGTTTTGGTTGATAACATCTCTAGCAGCTCAGAGAAGGAAAAAGGTGGAGATGACAACAAATAGGACACAATCAAGGAAACTGGGGAATACACAAAAGGACCTAGTATTTTCCTTAAGATGAATCGGACTATTCTAGAAGATTCCACAGTGAATTCCTCCAATCATCAGACTCAAGTGGAGGAGACCAACATGTTAGAATTTTTGAAGGAAGAATATTCCAATAACCTGATTTCTCTTGTCAAAAAATTGGAAAGGAGGCTTACGAAATTGACCCAGTTCACCATCAACATCATTTATCACACGATTGTCACTCTTTCAGTGGTGCTGAAGGATGAGGTTAAAAATAAGGTTTCGAATCCTAGTCCCAACAATAATATGGATGGGGAAGATGTGTGAAAATTCCTCATGGAGGGATGGGATGGTATTGCTAAGTGATGGGGGGTGTCCTATCTATTTTTGGGTGGGTTGTTATTTTGCTGCCATTTTGTTCTCTATGTCTATACTTTATGTTGTAACTAGTTAATTTTATCTTTTGATCTCAACTCTGGCCCTTTGGTATTTTCATGTTAAGGGTATTGAACCTTGTAAATGCAACTTATATTATTAAAAAATTTAGCAAACTTTACCAATGAAAGATATAGCAATAATAAAATCAACAATAAAGAGAAGGAAATAGAGAACACGCACACATGCACAAGGAGAAGACCAAATTTATGTGAAAACACCTAATGAGGGAAAATACATGATGAGAGTTAACTCACAATATAAGGCTCACTTCCAAAAGACTTGTAAGAAGGATCACTTCCTTAGAGCAAGATACAAAAAGGAATTGCAGGAGTAAAGTACCAACCAAATCTAAGAGCACCCTAAACTAGACTTTGATATGTGGAAACATAATTATGATATGACAATATTTGTGTGGATGAATGTGTGAATGTTCTTGAAATTTAGTATGAATATACGTTTAATTTATGGTTGTTAATGATGTGTATACTTTAGATAAAGAGGAAGCTAACCTCTTGCAGCTAGAAGAAGTGTAACCCATAGGAACTAGATTGACTAGCCCACATCCAAAGGATTCCAAGAAAATTGTATGGGAGAGTCCAGAACACTAAAAATGTGATAGTTATATGAAATGATGGAAGTGATCATTAAAGTGGTCAATTGTGAGTCACAAGATCATCCAATAAGATGGAAAGAGGAAGAATTTTGTATTGATAAGGATGCCAACGTGATAGTTTTCACAAAGCATGTCTCTGTCAAACTGTTAGGATAGAGTTTTAATTCTATTTCTCTTCTTATGTATTTTTAATTATGGTTTTAGTTTTAAAGACTATTCCTCTCCCTCTTCTTGTGGGAGGGTGGAAATATGCATTTAATTTCTATTTTTAGTCCTTGTGTGAATAAAACTCCTCCCAATCTCATATATATGTATCAGTGGTTGTGGAGAAAATCTAGTCATCTAGAGAATATAGTTTATAGTTCCAATTTTTATTTTAATAGACAATAATTCATTGTTTTTTTTTGTTTTTAGTTACAATGGATATGCACTCATGAATGGGAGATTTGTATATATTCTTGTCATCTTGTAAGAGTTTAGTTTCTTTAGAATATAGGCATTTCAGTTTACTGTTATGATTGGTTGATTCAAATAGTTTATATTTGATTTCCCTTGTCGGCACAACAACTTGAGAAAGGGCCACTTGAGGTACTATTGACCAACCTTGATTTTTTTTCATTATATTAGATGATTAAATATTGCATTCCTTTCAAGTAAACTCTTAATTACATGCACATGAATGATATTTTGTATCATGAATTATACTTTGTAATGTTTCCTTGAGTTATTCTTTGAAGAAGTTAAGTAGTTAGGAGATAGAGTTAGTAGTATTAGTGAATTGCAAAGTTCAAATTTAATAGTTAATAGTTATAGTATTAAGCTGAAGGTAGCCATAACATAAGTAGAAGATTAAATTATTTCCCTTGTTTTGCAAGTTATTGCTTTATTTACTTTTCCAGCCTTTACTATTTTCTTGTACATGTGTAAACCGCCTATACTCACTGATATAGGCCATGTAGAGTCCATGAACATACACATAGTGCCAAAATCATCAAAAGCTTATGAAGCCTTGGTTGATAATTAAATGAACCCTTTGCAAGAGTTTGGTGAACTGTTTAGATAGAAACCCCTCAGCTAAATTCTATCTAACACCAAGTTGACTAAGCATTAGAAAGGCCTTAAATTTTTGGCATTGTTACTGATGATGGTGGGTATGCGCAGGATCATCATGGAAAAAAAAGGCCCTTAAGTGGCAAAAAATTCAGAAAAATAAAAGTTAGGCAACTTGACGTAAAAATTTGAATAAGTTATCTATATTATTTCAAAAATATGTAAGAATAGAATCTGTAGCAAATTGAATGTAGTTTCTAAACTACTAGGTTTATTTTTATTTTTTTAAATCTATTTGTTGAAAATTTGGAATTTCAATGCAGTAGTACTTAAATTGTGGAAAAATAAGGTGTCTATCTGACCACCCTAACCACAATAAAATGATAATATTTTTTTATAAGATTTTAGATATAAGTAGAGGACTCATGTTTGATATGATGCATATTTTTTGTAATTTTTTCCAAGTAAATAATTAATTATGAATTTTTATTACAACTTTTAAAAAATATAAAAACGTGTACATCTAACCACCTTAACTTGGTCAAAACTTCATGAAATTCAATTTTTTTTAATCCTATAGTATCTGAAGCATAGAATGTGATGCATATTTCAGATTCAAAAAATGTGATATTGTTTGAAAGCTATAGATGTTTTTCAATTAGCCTATCAATCAGGACTTTAGTCATAATTTAAATGGAAAATGAATAATAATTATTTATTAAATTAAAAGTAAATCATAATTTATATTGGTAGAAACTGAGAATCTCTTTTAAAAACCATTTTTGTTTCATCAATTTTGGGTAAAAAAAATGTCGTTAGCCACATACCCTACAAATACCCATTATATCGCCACTTTTTGGCCCATCATGATCCTGCACATACCCTGGTGCTACATTTAGGATTCTCCTATGTAATTTCAAGCTTTCATAGTTAGTGTTTTTCTTTCAACATAAGGGTAATTAGGTTTTAGTGATCAACACTAACGGTGTGTAGGACTCCTTGATCTAAAAAGTCATAAATATTGTATGTGGAGGAAGTGAGATGCTCTAGGAATATTTCTCCCTTCAACACACAAAGCTTTAGAGGATATTGGTGATCAAAGTGAATAAAGTGAGGGTACTCCTAAAGAAAAATCATCCCTGACACCATTACCCACATCACATATAGAGGAGACTTCCCACACACATTTCATCACCGTGGGTGATGTTGTAATAGAAGAACCAATAGAGCATGTAACTTTTGAGTTCCCCATTGCCAACCAAGAGAGACCAATTGATTTAAAGGACATACCTCCTTCAACATCACCTATCTTCTATGGGTTGGTCATGAAGGATCCAAATACCTTCCTTTTTGATTTTGATGTGCTATGTAGAAGTTATGATTATAAAATAGATGCACATAGGCTCAAATTGTTCTCAACAACATTGAAGGATGCTTCTCTGAGA
Source organism: Sequoia sempervirens (assembly GCA_007258455.2). Classification (NCBI taxonomy): domain Eukaryota; kingdom Viridiplantae; phylum Streptophyta; class Pinopsida; order Cupressales; family Cupressaceae; genus Sequoia; species Sequoia sempervirens. Next base: position 16,706,520 of record VDFB02000001.1, read on the forward strand.
TGATTCATGGGTTTAGGAAGAGATGTTTCAAATTTTAATTCTATGAAGAAAAAGTTCCTGGAGAAGCACCAGGATTATTGTAGAGGTATAGACAGAAAGAGGGATGAAATATATAGGATGTCATAGAAGGAAGATGAATCTTTGGAAGACTACATGGAAAGGTTTTAATTTTCCTTAAGAAATCCCACCAAAATAGACTCCTTGATGAGTATTTAAAATTGATATTCTTGAGAGGGATTAATGAGGATTTCATGGATGTAGTCAACCTCATTGGGGTAGGAGATATCTCTCAGGCACCATTTGAGAAAATCTTCAAAGAATGTAGGAGCTATTCAAGGTCTTTCACCAAGAAGGTTAGAGGATATAGGACATAATCCATTAGTAAACTATCAAATGGAGTCTCTAGAGTTGAATTGAGCAATCTTCTATCAAATATGAAGGAGGATATTATAAGCTATCTAGCTACATAGTTAGAAATCCTCCATATTAAAAAGAAGAAAGAAGATGCAAAATTAGCTCTCACAGAATACTACCCACATTGTAGATAGAGAAGTACTAACTGTAAATGCAAGAAAGTGGCAAATATATCTAAATATAAGTAAGGAACATTAGAGTTTCATGCATTGGAAAGTGAAGATGGTAAAGTATTATACATAGCTAAAAGAAAACCATGGCAGCCAAGACAAGGTATCCTTAGGATCCTTTGAATTATAACATGCCATTTCTTGGTAACAATGCAAATTTCCCTAGTTGGAACCCTCAATCTTGGGCCAATATGAAAAAACCACAATAGGAAATGCCTCAAACCGATTGGAATCAACAAAAAAAAATGTGGCCATCATAAAATTTCCAAAGATCTAACTATAATTCTCAATGGCCACTCCAACAAAACCAATGGAAACCATAATGGCAAAGGGGACAATAATGGAAAAACTAAAGCATGAATTATCAACAGTCATAACAACCCTTGCAGCCACAACAACAAGAAATTATGCCAAACCCAATAAATTCATCACCACAACCACCTAGAGCACCACATCCACTAGCTCAACATGTACCTAACCTCAATAATAAGCATGTTCAACATGATTATACTAATGAAGTTGTTTAATATCCTACTTATGGTGTAGAGGTGAGTGATGTCCACCTCAAGTTATGTAAAATGTTGGCTAGTCCTTCATCTCCTCATATCACTAAATTGGTTGATGAGGAACCCTAAGAAGAGATCTTGGACAACCAACCTAAGGAGCCTGAGTCAAATTAGGTTAACTCAACTAATCGAAGTATATATCCTCCATTCCCTAAAAGATTAGTAGTTCAAAAGCATCAAACACAAGCTAAAACCGACCTATTGGGACAACTTAAGGATGTTTGCATCAAAATACCCCTTATCCAAGCCATTATGAAAATTTCTATTTATCCTAAAATAGTGAGATAACTATGCCTTTAAAATTTTAGAAGAAAGTGAAAATACCCTTAGACTATACATGTCTTAGGATAACTTGCCAATATTATGTTGGGAAACATAACTGTCCCAAGTATGCAGACCTTGGGAGCCTTGTAGTGGATGCCAAGATAAATGTGACTCTCATTAAGAACACCTTAATTGAATTGGGAGAAACTATTAATGTAATGACCAATGAGATGATGAAGTTATTACAACTAATAGAACTTATATCTACAACTATTGTTATATAGTTGGTAGATAGGTCAATAGTTAAACCTAAGGGTATCATTGAATACTCGGTAATAACATTAGATTCATGGGAGTACCGTAAAAAAATTATATTATTGCAACTGAAAGCTAATCTTGCAGGCTATCCCCTCATTTTAGGTAGACGTTGGTTGGCAACAATAGATTTCTTCATAGGTTGTAGGTCCTAGAACATGATTATTTCTAATAGAAATGTGACTAAGAAATTGGTCCTTTATTTGCTTGCCTAGAAACATGCAAACCTAGAATAAACCATTTGGATTACCCTAGATGAGGAAGATTAGTACTCCTTGCTAACCCTGATGACTATTGAATGTAACCCATTGTTAGAAAACCAAGATAAAGATGAATTGATAGAAAAAATCATGCAAAATAACTATGGTAGGGACCCACAACATCATGACTGTATAACATGTAGATGTGGGATCCTCTACAAGATATGATCCCTGCCAATTCATCTGAGTTAGTTTCCTAAATATTCCACACTTTTTTACCACACCAATGTGTTCCAAATATAGAAAGACTTGACCTATCATCTATTCAAAAAACATTAGTAACTTTAGAGATAATGTCAAGTAAAATATTTAATGTTAACAATCAATTGACTGATATAAAAAAAACCTCACTAATAAATGTGCTAAAAGAACACACAACAGACTTTGCATGGGATTACCATGAAATGAAGGGGATAGACCCAACATTATGAATGTATAGGATTTACATCAATGATGGTTTCAAACCAGTTAGATAACCCCAAAGGAGGATGAACCCTCTAGTCCATGATATAGTTAAATCAAAATTACAAAAATTTCTTGATATGGGCTTTATCTATCCCATCTTTGATAGTCAATGGGTGTCACCCCTAGTAATTATCACTAAAAAAGGAGGAAGTGGAGAGTGTTTGTAGACTACCAAGAATTGAATGCTACTACTAGGAAGGATCACTTTCCACTCCCCTCCATTGACCAAGTACTTGATTCATTAGCAGGAAAAAGGTACTTTTCCTTTTTGGATGGATTTAGTGGCTACAACCAAATTAATATAGCATCAAAAGAACAGGACATGACAACATTCACATGCCTTTAGCATACATATGCTTATTCTTTCTTGCCATTTGTGTTGTACAATGCACCACCCACCTTCCAGAGGGTAGTATTGAGAATATTCATAGACTTCGTACATGATTCCATGGAGGTTTAAATGGATGATTTCATAACTTATGGGAATACCTAAGATGAATCACTTGGAAATTTAGAGAACATACTAAAAGGGTTTCAAAAAATTAACTTATCCCCGACCCATGAGAAATGCTACATGATGATGACTAAAGTGATTGTATTAGGAAATTTTGTATCAAGTGAAGGAATTCAAGTAGACCCCAACAAAATTGAAGTGATATCAACACTCCCCAAGCCTAAAAGACAATTAGATGTTAGGAGTTTCCTAGGACATGTTGGGAATTATAGGAGATTCATCCAAGACTTTAGAAAACTTGTAGCCCTACTATTTGTATTACTATAAAAAGATGTTGAATTTGAATTGATAACTTCTTGTCAGAATTCCTTTGAAGCACTCAAGGAAACATTAACCAAAACCTTTGATTTGAGAGGCCCAAATTGGAGCTTACCTTTCTAGATCGATATAAATGCTTCTAATTTTTCTATAGGATTTTTTGCTTGGACAAAAGGAAGGCAATAAAGAGCATGCCATATATTACATCAACAAAAATCTACAAGGGGAAAAACTCAATTATACAATAATAGAGACGGAGATGTTAGAAATAGCTTATGCAATAAAAAAATTCAAACATTATATTATAGGGTATTCAATGTTCATACACATTGATTAAACATCGATAAGGTATCTCATGAATAAACTAGTGGCTGGTGATAGACTTGTCAAATGGTTAGTGTTGCTTCCAAAAATTTACATTACCATTATAGATAAGCCAAGTAAAATAAATATAGTGGCATATTTTATATCCAAATTACTAACCAAATCAAAAGAAGATGTTGTTGATGATTCATTCCTAGATGATAATTTGTTTTCTCTATCTCCGCATGCACCTTGTATGCAAATATTACCAACTATCTTGTAGTAGGAAAGACACCACCCCATTTCTCACCGAGAGAAAAGAGGCAATTGGTTACCAAGAGTTTTCCCTACTCCTAGTTAGTTGGATACTTATTTTACATAGGCTTAGACAACATAGTAAGAATATGCATCAAAGAAGATGAAGTGTATGATATCCTTAGAGCATGCCATGATGAACCCTATGGAGGATGCTTTTCAACAAAGAAAACATCTCTTAATATTCTCAATATTGGCTATTATTGGCCAACACTTCATAAAGATGCAGTAAAGTACACTAGGAATTGTGATAGATGTTAAAGAATGGGAAGGCCAATAAAAGCAAATGAAATTCCATTGTAGCCACAAGTAGCAATAGAACCATTTGACAAATGGGGATTAGACTTTATTGGTCCAATTGCATGAAAATTATACAACAAAGAGTACATATTGGTATACACAAATTACCTTACAAAGTGGGTAGAGGTTAAGGCTTTACAATTTACAAGGGATGTGAATGTGGTGAATTTTCTATATGAACATATATTCACAAGATATGGAGACCTAAGAGAAATTGTCACAAACCAAGGACCTCAGTTTACATCAGAGCTAATAAAAAAATTGGTTCAAGAATATGAGATCAAACATAGGAAGTCCACACCCTACCACCATCAAGACAATGGGAAAGTGGAAGTCACCAATAGAGAGATTGAAAACATCCTCCTTAAAATAGTGTAAATTAATAGGAAATACTAGGCACCTAGATTTCCTCATGCAGTTTGGGCTTATAGAAAAACTTGGAAAACGAAAATAGGTTTTATACCATATGAACTAGTGTATAGTAAGAAGGTAGTAATTCCTATAAAATTTGAATATAAAACATTAAGAACAACAGTTACATTGGGCATGGATTTCTCAAAAACACAAAATGAAAGATTACACAACTTGAATGCACTAGATGAAATCAAAATGGAAGCCATACACCACACTGAAGTTATCCAAACTTAAAAAATCCATTGACATGTGTAGACATATAAATTTGACTACGCCCACATGGTCAAATTCGCCGCTTTATTCGTCTATTTCACATCCTCCTTTAATATTAATTAAATTGATTGATTTAATTAATATTCCTCTCTTTACCTAAAGTTTCATAAAGTATTAATTTAATAATTAATACTTTACCCTTTCACCTCCTTCTCTAAATTAAATAAATACATCAATTTATTCAATTTAGTAATTTAGCCTTTTGAATTTAAATCAATTTTAAATTCCCATTTTTCTCTCTCCTTGTCACATCCTCCATAACCCTCTTCTAATTTGGATTAACTTAATTATTTCCCAATTAGGATGTGCACACCTTAATCAGGATTAATTTCGCATCCTCCATATTCTCCCACTTGCTTCTAATCCCTCATTAAGTTTCTTAACCACCTATTTGCACAACCTTAGTCTAATCCCCTTACTACATTTAGCATACCTTTTTGGTCAGCCTTCACACTTGCAACATTTGGCCTAGACCCTCTTCCCCATGTGAATTTAAAATTCAATTTTTATTCCTCCAAGGATTCTCCTCTTCCCCATGTGATCATTGAAATGTCACATTAGTCACATAAAGCCAATAACCTTCTTTTATAAGGACCTTGTCTTATCCACAAGGTACTTTTTAGCCCCCTTCATAAGAACCTTGTCTTATCTAAGGGGTGCTCCTCATCTGAATTTAAAATTCATATTTATTCTCCCAACCACCTTATCCATTCCAATCATGTGAATTTAACATTCACATTTATTTCCCCAACCACTTTTCTCTTCCCCATGGATATTTTTTAGGAATACTAAAATTTCTCATATGTCACTTTCCTCTCATATGGGAACAAGAAGTTTATTTTTGAAGAAATATTCTCCCCTCCCAAGGTACTTTCAAAGTAATTGTCCTTCTTCCACATCATTTGTACCATTTCCATCTCACCATGTCCTTTGGACACTTCATCCTCCACATGGAAAGATGTGAGGGATTTCTAGTCCTCAACTTAGCATAGCCCTCCATCTTTGCCATGGTGGCTCAATCCTGACTGTTGAATTCTCTAGAGAATTAAAATTCTTCTATAAATAATTCCCCTTCTCATTCATTCATTTACCTTATGCATTTTTATCACACTTATGCTCTCAAGCCAATTACAAGAATTTTTCATACTTAGCTCTATCACTTGCATTTGCATTTAAGTTCAAGTTCATCCTCCATTGTAGAATAATTTAGCTTCCATGACACACCCACATCTTTCATTTGCATCCACACCACCTTCCATCCACTTTTCATCATATTTTCATCAAAGGAGAACACACTCAAGCTTCAATCAAGGGCCAACCAAAGGATCAACACAGATAAAAGGTATAATCACTTTTGTTCTATCTCTCTTTGATTTGTGTTCAACTTAGGCTAATCTTGAAGTGGTCTAGTGTTCTTTAATTTTCATTTCTTAGTTTTTTTTGCATATTTAGAAGTAGAAACAATTGCACACATTTTTGGCACACCCAGTGGGACCCACAAATGGGTCCTTTTACTCTCACATTTCCTATTTTTTTCATATTTTATAGGTTCAGGTGACATAGAGGGGTGACCAAGACCTACAGAGGGGCGACCAGGCCCTAACATAGGAAAATAGGCCCTGACATATGCCACCAACACTTGCAAATGGGTGACCAGAACCTGACACAGACACTTGTTTGAGACAAAACAGTTAGTTTCACTCTTTGTTTTGGTAATAGGGGTGACCAAGACCTAACAAAGACACCTCTTTGAGACAAAAAAATCAGTTTCACTCTCTATTTTTGCAATAGGGGTGACTAGGACCTGCAGAGGGGTGACCGCACCCTAACAGGGGTGACTAGGCCCAGAACAGGGGTGACCCTGCCTAGACAGCAGCTTTTGTGAGGTAAAAAATAGTGTTTTGAATCATTTTTGCATATCGTTTTCTATTGTTCTAGTTATTATTAACCCCATAACTCATCTTGTTGGTGATTGTGAAGGTTTTTACTAACGTTTTGTGTAGGTATTTTACCCTTGATGAACAACGGAGGTTAAAACTACTAACATGTTTGTTGCAAGATGAAAGGACCAAGGCTTTTAGTTAGTGTGTTTGCTTTCATTTCACTAGTACAAAAACAACAATATATGACTAAATAAACTACTAAAAATTGCACATAAATGACTAATTTTGGTCATGTGATCATTAGTAGTTTATTGCCGGTCATTTATAACGCGACCAAATTTATGACTAAACTATTTTAGTCATTTATCTAGTCATTGATTTCGTCATTGATTTGGTCATTAATTTGCTCATTGATTTAGTCATTGATTTAGTCATTAATTTAGTCATTAATTGTTATTAACTGGTGATTTATTTATTCATTAATTTAGTCACATATTTATTCATTAATTTAGTCATTACTTTAGTCATATATTTAGTCATTGTAGACATATATTTAGTCATTGTAGTTATATGTTTAGTCATTGTATTCATTTATTTTAGTCATAGTAGTCATTTATTTAGTCATGGTTTAGTCATTTATTTGAGTCAATCAATGATTCAAGTTATAAATCAAATCTAACTTAATTAATTCTCACAAATTTATGCATATAAACTTCAAATATCATAGATATTCAATTTTTTTTTTGTATTGGATTAACATGAAAAAAAATACAATCAACAAACAACTTTATGCATATAAAGCTCAAATATCATAGATATTCAAATGTGTTTTTGTATTGCATGAAAAAAAAAGAATATACAAACAACAAATACTGCATAACCAAAGGAATTACAAACAACATACAACTGCATAAACAAAGATCCAAGAAATACATCCTTCACTGCACTCTTGGTTGCCATGGAAGACAAATCCAAGATAATACAAATGCTACAAACATTGAAGGGAGAAAAGACATGAAAATATATAGTAAATGTAGTTATATTATTTGTGGTGCATATATTGTCTCGATTCAGAGCAGCCTTGCCCTCCCATTCTAGTTGGACAACCCTTGAGAGAAGATTGGAAGGATTCAAATGAGAAGGATGGAAACTTCCTATCTAGAAATCTCACTGGTCATGGTTGGATGAAAGTAAAGAGTGCATGTTCACCTCTCCAATTTGACGAGCTGCAACCTAAAAATAAGATTTCAATGAGGGTTTTAGAATATGTTTATTAAAATGAAAATACAGTTATTAAAATGAAAATACAGCCAAGATCTAATAATAAGCACATTTATATTTTTACAATATGGCAATATCCTTTACCTGTTTCAACGATTCTGTGAGATTTCCCATTATAGTGACTATGGTAGAACACTAATCTGCAATATGACTGTGAGCTTGCTCAGTAATGGATTCAATGGTGATAAGACTAAAAGGTGCAACATCAACAACACTACCACTTGATACAATTATATTTGATAAGGCACATTCAAAAGCTATCTAAATGTTTATCTGGAGGCATGTGGACTTATGATAAAACTAGAACAATGCCTTCAACTGTCATTTCTCCATTATACAACTCTGCCCATGTGAAACAAAGAGCTTCTAACAACCACATTTTATCCTTTGTGATCCTCCATAGCTTGCAATGATACTGTCTGACAACGCATAATTCTTACAACTAGAACAAAAGACCAAGGGTCATATGCTTGCAATGATATTCTATTTGTTCCTTCTTTGATGCATGTTCTAATCTACAATAGGTTAAAACAAAGTAGGTTACAAATTGAAAAGAAAAAAAAATGATATGAACATAAAATAGTAAGGCACTGGGCATTTCAAGAATTATGCTAAGAATGGACACAAAATGACTACAAAGAATAATATAGTGCACCACTATGAAGAGTATGCAAAATGGATAGAAACTGCTCAAAGCTTTAGTTGCTAAGAGTGTTAGAAAATGAGATGAGCAAAAAACAATTAGTACAATGTAGCATCTTAAGATGTTAAAAGGAACCCACCCTAGGACCATCGTCATGACCATTGGCTCTCAGTAATTGAGCACTCGATCTGTTTGTAACCCTAATTGATATTCCTGTACCAAAAGACAAAACTCATATAAGACTTTGGCATGGCCATATAAGAACATAATTTAACAAAAAAAATATATCATAACTCTGCATCTTCTCTTTCATGCCCACCATGTTACAATTTCTCTATTTTTTTTAGTTTTTACCTAAACCTCTAGATACTACAAAGTACAAACAACCCTTTAAAAGAAAATACAACAAACATTCAAGTGGCCTGAGAATTGAAAAAAAAGATCAGCTGGTGACTTCTTCCTATATTTTAGATTCTTTTTGCTTCCTTAAATTGAGCATCATATACAACAACAAACAACATCAGACAATAGATTATGCACCATAAACATATAATCCTTTAATACAATAGAAATTCAGAGGGTTTTTCAATATATTCAAAAGAAAAATATTAAAATCAACTTTGTACAACACAATTGCATGTATCATAGCCATTGAGCAGAGAGATAATGAAGCATTCTCCAACTCTTATTACAACGAGAGATCATAACCTACCAGATCCTCCAACAGCTATAAATGCAAGGCCACACCCAACTAACTTCTGCCTCAAGATGCCCTGGCATTACAGAAGCATTGTTAAGTAACATACAAAAACAACAGGTTGAAAGTTCATATCTCTAAGAAGAAATCAATATAAGAAAATCAGTCATGACATATAATGCATGAGTGTGAATAATCAACACCGGATTACCTCACCAAATATCCCTAGGACAAGCTCTCCTATATACCATAGTTGTTACCATCACATCATTAAGTGAGCATGATACTTGAGAAAATGTAGATAAGGCAATAAAGATTTGGGCTTCTAAGGATCCAATTATGTGAAAAAGCTACCAAAGACAAAAAACCTGAATTACAATGTCTACTTTTCAAGCTCTTGATGAAGCCAATGTCTTACCTTACCAAGTTCTTGATGTAGTCACTGTCTCACAATTGTGGTTTGTTGGACAATCCTTTCCAAGGATGTGTAGCTAGGAAGATTGGCATGTGTTGTCATAATCACAAGCAAAATGTTAGAAAAGATACATATAGCATACTTTTGTTTTTCCATGAGTAGTTCAATAACTTAATATCCAAAACAAAGGAAATAAATCCATATGAGAAAGTGATACTATATTTAACATCCTCAATGTGAGAGATTAAAAATAGAAACTTAGTAACTAAAGCCAAAATAAGTATACTAACCCAAGATTGCCCGATTTAGTGAATCAACAACATTTTGACGACATTCTATGCTTAAGAGATTAAACATGGGTGACTTTTCAGGCTCCTCATAAGCAATAAGTTCCATGCAATCTTGCAAAACTAGGAAAAATACGCTAACAAGTAAGCAACAACTACTTGTGCTTTGAAGTACAAGCCGGTTAAACAATTTCAACACTACAATATATGATCTATCACCAAACAAATTCTTCAACCCTCATGATCATTTCCTAAATCATTCCAGAAAGTCCAAGAAATTACATGTGAGTGTACTGAGATGCTTTCTTATTTATTTCTGGTAATGCCTCCCAAACATCATCACTCAAAAATTATGAAGGTTCCATAAAATGGCATCATTAAGTGCCTTTGCAACCTCTCAATCCAACTTGTGAACCTTAAGCAGGAAAGGAAAAATAAAGAATAAAGAAATAATAACCAGCCTAATGCTATAAAAAATTAGCTAAATTATATGTTCAATTGTCTGAAATTTTTTATATGTAAAATTCACAACCTTGCTTCTAAATATTTTTTAAAGAAACCCTATTTTTTTAGATTTTCCTATTTTTTATAGTTTTGAAATGTCCATTTCAGAAACTAAACACACTTTCAGTTTTAGATATCTTTTGTATTTAACAGCAAAACCCACCCAAGCCCTATATGTTACAAATCTATACTAGTACAGTTTTAACCATAATGATTATACGCCCATCTTACCATATCAACTAGGGGGTTCAACAATATTGGATGATAATGTAACGCCCACCGTGCAAACCCCAGAGAACTCAAAAAGGCAAATAATTTTTTTTTGTTTAAAACAATTAAATTAAACTTACAATACATTAATCATAATCACATAACACATTACATCGCATTAACTCACTTAGTTCTCTGGGGCACGCGAGGTTACATTGCAACCACAATTGAAAATAAAAGATAATGACAAACCATATAACCATTTACAATATAATAACCAAGAATAAATGTGTTTCCATAAACCAAAAGCATTTATATTAAGATACCACATAATACAACCATATGAGTCTCATCAAATAATTACATTGAATCCTAACTATTACATCTTTGCAATAATGTTACATTACAATCTTTGATATAATAATTACAATGAAATTCCCAAACAATTGGGATGGTACAATTTACAATGAATGCTGAATAACAAGGTGAACACTGGTGCAACTCCAACTGCGGAAAAGCTGCAAACAAGGATGCTGATGGGGAACCCAATGGGTGTGGAGCACGTTCCACCCAACCATGTGAATTAAAGATAACTCACCCCCCGTGCTCAGAGGTGACAATGAAGTGAACTTGACCATGATTGCCAAACCGACTCCATGACAACAAGGTACCAACTTAAATACAACTCAGAGAACACAAATAAACCAAGCAATGACAGTAACAAGCCACCAAAGAATGCTCATAAACACTAGTACAAGAGTCCAAATCAACAATATGAATACAAGCTAAGGAAACTGATACAACAACCAAGTCCAAAATACATGTCCAGAGGCAAAAGCAACAAGGAAAATAGGAAGTCTAGTGGAGAGTGTCATCGCACAGCTCTCATGGGATCTCCTGGCTCTTCCTCCAACTTGAGGCGCCGGCACCCATCTATGGATCTCCTGGCTCTTCCTCCTGCATGAGGCGCCGGCACCATAGGGTAGCTCGTGCGGAGTCAATAACCCCTCATGAAGATGAGATCATGACTTGGCGACCACGGCCTTCTCAATCTATCATTAGTCTATGATAGCCCTAATGCATAGATGAGGAATCCAATTTCTTTTATCTTGAGTGGTATACTACCCATCCCCCTAATTCTATTTTTAAGTTATCACTTGTTTAACTACTCTTCATGGGTTCTCCTGTGCACTTCCTCTTGACCGAGGCGCCGGCCCCCACGAAGAGCCACTCTCCCTAAGACCCCTTAACAGAAAATTGAAACAAGACAAGGGTTGAACCTCAACAAATAAGTATGATACTAAAATCAGAACAAGCGAGGCAATAACCCTCTCGCAACAACTCAGAACCATAAAGTCTCACAACCATTCAACCCTTCCAAACATGGTCCATAAGATTTCAACTCCAAAAATAGAAAATTTAAGATGGGAGTAATATTCAAAGTGAACAAGCCTCTGAACAAGGTTTCCAATCAACAATCGGGTTCCCACATCGACATAAAAGCCAACGCAATAACAGAATGAAACTACGCCTAAGTTGACAAGCTCAAAACACTATGACCTCTTTACTCAAGCAGATAAGACATGGAACATTACAATTTTCCCATGATCAATTATTAACTTCACAAAAAGCAAGATCAGTTATTAAATGCGAATAATATATTAAATTTTTATTATAATAATATTATTTGCATTTCATTTTAAAACAAAACAATTACATTGTTATTTAGAACAGAAAAAACTATTTTAACTTCACAATATGTCGATTGCATATATAATATATTATATTATAATCCATCATATATTTTATATATATATAACTAAACATTCCTATATATATATACATATATATAACTAAATTTAATTTATGAAAACAACTCATATTCCTATTAATATTTTCATAAATTAAAATTTAAACTAAATTTAATAAATGAAAATAACTTATATTCCTAAATATCTAAATATATATATATATATAATATTTCCATAAATTACAATTTAACTAAATTAAATAAATAATTAAAAACTCATACAAAATTTTGAATTTCTATAAACTCAAATTAAAAGTAAAAAAAAAACTAAATAAAAAAAAAACAAAGCACACATTGAAAGTACAGTCCTTGCATCGACTGCACCTTTTCGCACGGGCGGATCAAATCGTGCCCGCCATATGATCGGCTGTACCTGGGCCTATGGTCTAGCCGCTTGTCAAATTAGAAGCCACACTCCACTCCCCTTTAATTTTGTTTTTTTCTTTAAATAAAATTTTTATATAAAATTTGTTTATATGTAATTTTTCTAAATTACATTTCTTATTTTTTTTTTGGTATTAAAATATGAAGCCCGTCCTTGCAGGTACGGATGCCGACACAGTTCGGCCTAATACAAAAATTTAAAAAGGTAAAATTACAGTGCAGAGAAAGATGATTCAAAATACAATTTCAATCAATCTGAACATGTATATTATATTATATATATCTATATATTCATTTATTTGTAAACCCCATAATAAACAGGGGAAGGAATACATTAAAAATTTGTAGAGCAGAGATGAATTTATATATATATATTTTTTTGCAACAGATAAACAGGGTAAACAGATTTTTCTTTCACAAACAACAGATTTTTCCATTTATCTCAAACGACAATCTGTTATATTTTTTTTTTTTTTAAATCACTTGGAAACCCAGAAAATTTATTTGGGAGCACATTTTTTTTTTTTCCTAATTTGCTGAAAACCTGGATTCTTCCCCAAATTGATTGAGACTCAGATTTTCCTCAAAACAATTGATAAACCGGATTTTCCCCAAATTGTTTAAAACCCAGATTTTTTAAATTGTTTAAAACCCAGATTTTTGCAATAAAACAGATCTTTTCCTAAATCAATTTGAAACCTAGATTTTTGTAGAAAAACAGATTTTTTTTTTAAATCAATTTGAAACCTAGATTTTTGTAGAAAAACAGATTTTGTTTTCTAATTCTTTTGCTAATCTAGATTTTGTAAATAAACCGATTTTTCTTATAATTTAATTGAGATTTTAACAAGAAAAGAAGGGAAAGCAATTTTAGAACCTGGACTCCTGCTGTTGTAGTGTGACGAAGAGCTTGCTCCAATTAGCCCCACGAACAGCTTTTTTTTTTTTGCCCCTTCCTCCTTTCCTCTGCTTTTTGACAGATTCTCCCCACCAAAACCCTTCCAGCACTATCTCCTTCTTTTCACCAAAAAATGAAATTCAAAAACCAAAAAACTGCCCTCAAGTTTTCCAACAAAAGATTCCCCTCTTCAATTTCGAAAACCCACTATATTATTTCCTCTTACATGCACCCAACCCCCATTTTCTAAAAACAGGATTGCAATTTCTCCATTTGTCCAAATTATCCTCTTTTTATTATTATTTTAAAACCCCCATTTTGACAGCCTTGCATGCACAAGAAATTTAAATTTAAATTTATTTATTTTATTATTAATTTTCCACCTGGAAAATTTATTTACATTTGACAAATCACCATTTGATATTTAATAAAGCACATGGCTTTTCACCAAATAACATTTAAATATTTTAAATACAAATTAATCTAATTTTAATCAACAATTTTTAAATTGAAACACCACAACACAAGAACATACCAACATCAACGAATACGACATAACACTACCACAACCAAAATAATGACAACTACAGAACATACAATACCATGCAACTAGTCAGTCTGACATCATGGAACGAGCAAACTTCATTGACACCTCTATATCAACTTTGTACCGTTGGGTTATTTGTGCTCGCCCTATCCTGCCGAAGCAGGTGGAATCGAGACTATGTACCTGCAATTCCTGCATACAAACGAAGTTGTGTACATGTGCATATATATAAATCAAAGCATTGTGTTGTAAGAAGGAATCACAGCGTAACAGAGCACTCGCAATGAGTGATGCTACACTGTCCTTCATCACGTCTATTCTAACAATTATAATATGATTGATAAAAATAACATTCCTAATACTAACAATTCATCTCATGGCATAATCTATTAAATCATCACATCATAACATGAATATGAAAATCAACTAACATCTCCAACCACAATGTCATATAAAATAATCATGTCCACAAAAGAGTAACAGCATCATCAAATGTCTAACTAACCAATCACACCAAATAGTATCACCATAGTATCAATGTATCAAAGTATCAAATCAAAGCATAAACTAATGAGTCCAACTAGCAACTAGGAGGGTTATTACAGATAACATATGTATTCAATTTTAACTATTTATGCAAGCTACTTTTGAAATATAGCTAAAAGATATTAGAATTTTACTTTAGATAAATCTAATCATGTTTGAAAGAAACAAATGAATGAAGATGTTTTAACAGTATTGATCACAAAGTTATGTTAGATTATGTGAAACTATTGAATATGTCATAGGAGAATTTGTCTTCAAAAAAATCAACATAAAGCAAGAATTTACTAGACATACATGTTGTCTTAATTTCAAAATGTAGAATAAAAAATTAAATAACATAGTTAATCATATCTTTCACCATCAATGAACTTAAGCAATAATAATAAAAATTTATGTCATTTTCATTTTTAAAAAAATAAAGATAGCAACACATTTAGAAAGCATTCCTATTAGATAGAAAAAATCCTTGGGTGATATAAAATCTTCCCAAAGTTCCATAGAAATAAGGTCAAATGGGACTCTCATACAAGAGAACTTGTTTACAATGGCCAAGAAAAGTCACAGGCAAACCAAGATCCCATCAAAAAAAATTGACATAGTTGTGGCCCTCCCTTAGATCCCTTACTTCATATCCATTAGAAGGTGATGGTGGGATTTGAGTTGAGGTATATTTAGAGTGGACTTTCTAATTTTTATATACATACTGTTATTATTTGTAGTGCTGAGAATTTTGTTTCAAGGTAGTTTAAGGTTATGGTATTCCTATGTAGTTGGAACCATATAACTGTGAGTTGCGATGTTCCCATTACAAGTTGGGGTAATCGCTTGAGGTGGTGTATTGTATGATACAATGGGTAATATATAGTTCTAATGTTCTTTGAACAATTTAGCTATGAACTGCAATGGAGCTAATGTAAAAGGACATATTCACATGCGATGTGGGTGTTTGTGGAAAAATGGGTAATAGTAAGTTTTATATATATATAAGTCTAGCATGAGAATAATAAAAAGATATAAAAATGTCTGCAGTAGCAGGAGCTCCTATTACCCATTATCCTCCTTTCTTAGTACAATAATATCATGTGAATTTCAAATGGAAGTGCTTTCTTCCAGCTTCTCTAAATTGGGAATCAGGTTGGCTTCCCTACTGTGTGAAGCACTACTAATAGTTTAATATAGTTTTATATGTGATTTAATTCATTTATACAGTGGCTTGAATAAATTTAGTTTTATATATGAATATTTAGAAGCTCCATTTACATATATACCAAGATATGTTGAAAAAATAGTCCCAAGCCATAATTTTATATATCATCCATAATTTTATATATCATTGAGCTTTGTTGATAGTACTTTTTGTTTGGTGTCAGATGTAATTTTGAATCTTGCACACTTGTATAAAAAGGTTTTCTTTTTCTATTGCAGGGACTAACAGCGGCACGAAGACTCTAAATGCTGAGATAATTAGAACAAGAATTGTTGAGCATTACAGTAGTGCTACAAGAAGGATAGAAGGTTGTTGGATATACAAATTTACATATTGGCATGTATATGTAGCATGATGATAGTAGAAACAATGAGGCACAGGCCTATTATTCTATTTTATTATATTGGTTTGTTGATGAGAAAATTTAGGAATCACCTTTCCTTGGGACTACTGAGTTGTTGGTTGTATCTAGGTAAAGTGGTTCTAGGAGAGAACAGGGAGGAGCATAGAGAAAAGAAAGCATAAAACAAACAAACAAACAAACAAAGAGTCTGCAACATTTTTTTGGTAGAGATAATGCGTGCAGTATAAGAATGAGGGGCAGTATAAGGAGAAGTTAAGGAACATAGAGAAGACAACATTTATGTAGAATGATTTAAAACAGGGGATAGCTTGACGGTGTATGATGAGTTAAATTAAAAAATTCAATTACCTTGCTAAAAAATCCTTAAACAAATAAAAAAATAAATTAATACCTAGATTGCTCTTAATTTTAGGTAGTCATTAATTTAACATTTTTTTTGCATTGCAATTTACCACCCAGTATATCATCGCGCATGATTTTCCTAAAATGGAGTTTAGACTCTGTAAACCACATGGAAGAATTTTGAACTATTTGAAAGCTCAACTAACCTAGGACATGAGGCTTCAAAGAACCCTATTGAATCTACTATACTATTTTGGCAAACAAAGACAGGTATTGAATTGGTACATATTGTAATAAAGTTACTATAATCAACATAATGACATTTGCCTAAGTCATGTCATACTGTTTACTTTGATGTGGTCAGGTATTGTTATGTGACTCAAACTTAAGAATGACTTAACAAGCTGAAGCCTAATAGTATAGTTAGCTCAAAGTGTCTAAATAGAAAATTGGGAATAACTATCAAAAGTCAAATTTTCTAGACACCATACACAATGAAACACAATGCAAATCCAGCTCAAATCTTTTGTAAGATTTATCTTCCCTACTATACAAAGTTTGCAAGGAAATATTCAAATTCATAATATTTGAAGTTGGGTACCTGAAAACAGCAACAACTTTCTAATTAGAAAGCTCCAATCTGGATGCCTTAGCCTCAAGTATGTTTGCTCCTGAGAAAGGCCAGAGGCGTTTTCTGCCTGGAATCTACTTCAACACCACAAAATTGCATTGAACCATTAATAACCAAAATAGATTAATAAGTCTCGAGTATAAGAGGTTCTAGTCCATATTCAATTGTGAGAAATTTCATTACATATCTAAAATAGGTCAATATGCTTCGCAAAGGTGGATTTTTTGGCCTAACCAAAGGCACATGAGTCAAATTCACAAATATTTTGGCATCCTGTAAGTTACAGATTAACATGCAGTATTACAAATTCTAACACAGAAATCCAATAATAGTATGTACAGATTGCTTTCAGTACTGAACAATACTGCAACTTGTCTGCAATTAGAGGGAATTAAGATAAATAATAGAACGTAATCCTTCCATATCCTAAGTACTCGCTCATTCACATTATCATCAATCCACCATATTAGACTAAATTCTCACAGAGAAATAAATTGAAATGCAATCTACAACAAAAGCATTTCATACAATAGCATACTACTCTCCAAACAAAAAATTCACAAGGAAAGTCCTTTGTGGTTGATAAGAAAATCTAGAATAGCATTAGATATCCTCGTACAACTACAGGAAACTTTTCTAGACAAAAATTCTTACATGAAAGCAGACAATTGGAAGTCACTTGACTTTTGCTGACACCATCTATAGCATACACTTACATTTTTATTTCATATATCTTTATTTGTTATTCTTTTGTTGTTTGATACTCATCAGGCACTCGCTTGAGGTATTGTATATGATGATGAAAAATTATGTCAGAAATGTTAGTCAAGATGGAAATTATAAATTAAAATGATGTTTCTTGTAGTGCAATCACATATATTGCCACTTGTGAGCTTCATAATTTACTTTCAACACAGCTAACCATTCACATTATAGCTCAGCTTGAAATATATATACCATAAAGATCAAATGTCCAAAGCACATAATCTTATACAGTCATATCATATTAAATTAACATTTTTAGTTTGGTTAGGAAGTCTATATATTGGATAGTTTACTTTTAACTCAACTTTGCAATAGAGAGTATTACAGTTTAAGAGGTTGCACTTAATTGGTTAAAACATTGAGTTCTCATTGTGGAGACCCAAGTTGAAATCTCAAAAAGATGTCTAACATTGAATTCTAAGTTGTGACTCTTGGTCTTCCACAGTTGGCTTCTTGTGTTGAGGTGGTTTTTAGATAAATCAATTTCTAAATTGAGACTCTTGGTCTTCCATAGGTGGTTTCTACCATGGTTGCTTGAAGGTAAATTTCCTTGTATTAGTCTCATGGTTGTCCTTACAAGAACTTGTAATTAGTTTCATGTTGATGCTCATATGAGAAGAATAATTGTAAACAATTATCAATATAAAATAAAAGGTATTCCTATTGGTTGCTTCCATACATGTATTCAGGTATAGTTTTTGGATGTACCCAATCTCATCCCTAACCATAAACCTGTTAAACATTAATGATTAAAGAAAATAAAAAACCTAACTATGCAAACCTGTGTAATCATTTTTTAGAAATTTTGTTGCTACCGGATATTATGCCAATGAAAACCTAGAACAAAATTGCATGATTGTTTCATACTATAATGAATAATTTTTCTGGAGATGAGTTCCATTGTTTCACTCTAAAGGTGGAAACCACCAAAACATATCTATACACATAGTGGCTTATGTAACAAATCCAAGGCAGAAAGATGGCACTATTCAAAGATGAAAATGTAGTACATTGCTGTATATAGATTATAAGCTATTTGTACGTGTAGAATAATCAATAACAATATGCATGATCATGATATTTTTAAGGAACTTTTCCTAACAGTTCACCTCCATCCGACTGACAAATTAGATCTATTGAAAAGGGATCGTGATTTTATCTTGAACAATTTATTGACAAAACCATAAAGGAGATGGGATGGTCAAGCTACAAGCAATAGTTTGATGTGGAAAAGTATTGATTAGGAATTGTTCTACCAAGACAAAAGGTGATAGCAAGAGTGGTAATTGAATGAGGAATCCCCTTGGAGAGAGCATGCCAACTTTTGATGTCAAATACAAAGGTGCATTGTTTGACATCAAGGATCAATTACTTAAAATGTAGAAGTTATTGGATAGTGCAAAGAACCTGAGAATTATGCCCTAAGGACTCTTACAAATCCAATCATTCAAAATCCTATTATGCAATCACAAGGAAGCAATTTTTGCATTCATTACTTTTTTGGGTAAATCTGAATGGATTACATAGCTTCTGTTACTACTTGCCAGTTTGATTGTTGCTATGTTAATGGCAACATTTGGTCTGAATTACAAACTTGCTGCTTTTGTAATGAATAAGTTTGGATATATATCTGATTATAACATGTTACTGCTAATGTCAATGTCTATCTGATTTAACAACAAATATGGATATTGTCTGAGAGGAAATGTTATCGCTAATGTCAATACCTGTCTAATCAAAATTTGGTTTTTCTTAGGAAAATTACAGGTTTTACTATTAGAAAACATGGAGATATTAAATGAGCACAGTTGATTGAGAAGCTTAATGCTAACATGGGTGTTGATTTTGTTTTTAATTGATTGATGTGAATAAAGAAAAATTGGGGAAATTATTGAAAGCAATTTCAGTATATTTTCCCCTTAAATATTGAATCGATGACAAGATAGAATAAATTGATAAATAAAATCTCACTTATAGCATACCCTACAAAATACTATATAGTAATTTTGTGGAAAAGATCATAGGAATTTTTAGCTTTCAGTTGTTATTCTTCTTATTTCTTAAGAAACGTTTGATTGAAAATCTCAAATCTACTTTATGTGATAACAAACTTTAGTTATTCTAAACAGAGATGCGGGGGAAAGAACCGATAATAACTAACTAAGCCATTGATTTTCAGAAGTCAAATAATGAAATAGTATTGTTTATTGTAGACACGTCAAATTGACATAATGCATTCAACTAGGTCATATTCATCCATTCAGCGAATAATTCAAGTTTATTTACCAATCTCCTAAAGTCATCAGTTTAAATCAAATAAATCAACTTGATCCCATCACCCTCCTTTTAATTAAATAAATCAAGCCTTTTATTTAATTAAATATGAGATCACATTTCATCCTTTTCTGATTTAAATAAATCAGGTATTTAAGTCTTAAAAGTCAAAATCATCTAATCAACATTAAATCAACATAATCATCATCTATTTAATCTAACCCTGATCAAATACTCACCCACTTGTATTCTCTAGATTTGGCCACTTGCACATGAAATTGCATTTAATTGATTTTTCAAAATCTTTATTTTCAACTTGGCATAAAGGGAGAATATTCTCCAAGTTTGAATCTCCCCCCAAGTGGACATGTACACCCAACAGAGCATTTATGAGGCCTTACATGTCTCTTACATGTCCCCTTCCAAAGTCAAACTCAGCATTCATTGCCAATTTGAATTCAAATTCTCCCTCTCATGGGCACTCTTCCCAAATCTTGCACATACATCAACCAATCACCACTTGACAAGTGGCCTTATCTTATTGGCTTGATCTTTGTCCCACATTGGTCCCTCTTCAACACTCAACATTTGAAAATCTTTAAATACAAGCTTCATCTTTAAGCAACTCCTCCACAACTTTTATGCAAGGTTACTCTCTTCATTTGAGAAATAATCTTGTTCATCATATCCATTTGCATTTCATCATTTTAGCTATTGATCAAGGATTTGGAAAGGGTCACTAGCACATGTGACACAAATCCACTATGGAATAGGTAACTTGCTTTTGTTTTCATAATGTTTTAGTCTTTCTATTATCATTTGTTGCATTTGGAAGCATTCACAAGGTATTTCATAGGGTCATGTTTGAAGAATTTGTAATTTACTAACCTTGTATGAAGCTTAGTCTTTTGCAGATTTCAAAAACATAATTGGACCCCACACATGTGCTTGATATCTTTTGGTCATATTGGTCTTTTGATTGCTCTTAGAGAAAAGTGTGTTCTTCAATACCTTGGCCTAGTAAACAAAGTCTCTCTAAGTCTCTTAGGATCAAAATCAAACACTTCATCCACCTCAAACATTTATCAACATCATCCCACAAACAACTTTAGAGTTTTGAAAA
Source organism: Sequoia sempervirens (assembly GCA_007258455.2). Lineage (NCBI taxonomy): Eukaryota > Viridiplantae > Streptophyta > Pinopsida > Cupressales > Cupressaceae > Sequoia > Sequoia sempervirens. The sequence continues at coordinate 16,728,162 of VDFB02000001.1, forward strand.
CGTCATTACCTAGACTTGGGTACATTTCCAAACCAAATCAAAATCATTTGTTTAGTTAGGTGTGTTTGGATGAATCCTTCCACGCACACTTAGTTAAATTATCACCTCTTTGAACAAGTTCATCCTAAGATAACATCCAACATTTTAGGGTTTACAAGTTCATCATCCACATCAAACAATCAAAATCAAGCCCTAAGTCTAGCATTGATCTAAAGTCCTTAAACATTTAACACTCATATCATTTACACATTTCATCCTCCATATCGTCATTGGTCCTAAGAACCTTAGAGGTTACTTTTTCTACAAGGTCAAAACACAAGAGGAACATGGAATATACACTTGATCCATACATCTTGAGTAATCTAAATCAATTGAATCCTCAAAGCCTTGCATTTCCTATCAATTATCAAAGTCCATGCATAGGATCATTGCCTTCAACAAATTTCAATGTTACAACACGTGTGAGTATACCCAAGTCAAAGTTTGGAACACATTTCCCAATGATAGATCTAAGTCTAAACCTACAAATCCACCAATCGAATAATCAATGCATGAGCCTTGAAATGAACAACGTCATTCCACAAAATCCCTACAAACCAAATGTGGATGTACCAAGTGCAAGTTTTCGAAACATGAATCCTAACTCAGAAAACTTTAGAAAAATGATTCCCAATACCAACAATGTTCATCCTATCATGCCAAATCTGAACATCATCCCAAATCAGAACATTATCCAAAGTCAAATTTCCCATAATCCCATTCAAAAACCGCAAGTAGGCATCCCAAATCCGCTTAAACAAAAGCCAAATCAACTATCTCAAGTGAGTTAAGATCAAAATCAAGAACAAATTTGGCGAGATCAAATTGTAGAACTTTCCAAAATAGTTGAGGCATTGCGCCAAGGGAAATCTCCACCACCATTACCTACATCATTCCTTGGTTTAGGGATTCCCCCTTTACCTAACACCAATCATGCCATCCAAATCAATCCACCTAACATCAATCAAATGATCACGCCAAATCCTTCAAATATACCACCAACATCGCACCAATGGATGGTATCTAATCAAACAACAACATTGATCCCAAATCAAAATACGGTCTCCCAAGGACCTATCACCTCGGTCATTCCAACCATCACTATCCCTTCAATCATTCCAAACACCACTATCACACCCATCACATGTCAACCTCTCACTACCATGATCGCTCCGAGCGTATCTCAAACACTTGTCACCACATCCAACATGATTCTAAATCCACCACCACCCCCACCACCACCAACTTCCACCACATCAAACCAATACGACGTGACATTACAAGCTGCTTTTCAAAAGGGATTCCAACAATATCTAGCCATGCAACAAGCAACACAAGCGAAACAATCCTCTCAAGTTTCCCAAGCCTCTCAAGCTACCCAACCAACACGAGCACAAACACAAAAGATGACAACTATTGAAAACAAGGACCAAGATCAATCCATCACTAAGCACACATTTACTTCATCCAATGATCGAATCGACATATGTCAAAAGTCACTTTTGAATCACGATCAAAATCCACCAACAAAACTCGACAATGAGCCAATTCAAGAAATATCAACATCACTTGAATCTATGGTCGAAGACATTCACAATCTCTCCCCTGAAATTGTCGAAAACAATGATCAAAACCTCTCCATTGAGGAACACATTGAGGATGTATCTACACAATTTGATGATCAACTCACCATACATCAAGAGCCACTCTTTAGTGATCTATTTCAAGGAGTGTTAGGATTATTTGATCCTATTGACATAATGCACGATCCATCGACCTATGATCATGTTGAAAATGTCTCTACATCGCCTTATGAGGTAGAGGACATATCTCAAGAATTTATTCCAAAGCATGATCAAAATCTTTCACCAAGGTCTAGCAATGGTCATTTTCAAAACATGTTCATCCCCTTTGACCGCATGGTTACAGATACTAAAAGAACCCTAAACTTGACACTTGAGGATATTGAGCCACTTACCATGTATAATGAAGATATCCAAGCACCATTTGTAAGTGATCCATCCTTTGAAACCGACCCATGTCAAGAGCTTGATCCAAAGCATATCGAAAGCAATCCCAAAATAAATCAAGATCAAAAATTTGTATCTCCAAGATACTACAATGATCTAATGGATATTCTACTATCCACACAAGATGATCACATCCACATAGAACTTACTCCTCCATCTACCCATGAGATGCTTTCTATGGATGGACATGTAGATGATCTTCATCTAGAACAAGATTGTATTACACAAAAAGAGCAGATTCTTAACTCCTACAATCAAACGGAGTTGTCAACATCAGGATCGAATATGTCCCAAACTCAGATTGAGGACATCATGAATAAAGATATCCATCATTATCCGCCCAAGGAAACAAATCAGATAAAACATCCAGAGTTAGCAGAGCAGCAAATTGAAACAACGTCACCTACGGTGGTCATTTATCAGAGAGTGCATTCTCTACAAGGGATCTCAGAACAGGCAGAATCAAAGCATGAAGGTACTACTTCCACAATACTAGGAGCAACTTCGTCTCAACAAACGTCAACATAGGAGCACGAAGAATCCTTATGGTGAAACTAATGTCAATACTACAACCAGTCACGCCATGAATCTTCATCCACCCATCACCCCATCCACGAATTGGGACCAACATCAAATGAACGATCGGAATCAAAGTACGAAGAATGTTATCAAAGCAAAAGAAGCTAAGAAGCATAATGGACAAATCAAATACAAATGGATACCAAAACATACAAAGAAAGATCATCCCTATCAAACTCCATCAGTCAAAGAAACTATGGGGCAAAATAAAAGAGGGAAAAGTATCCATCAAGAATGTACGCAAAATAAATAGCAGGCTTTTCAAGCAACGTACAAAGTGTATCAAGCAGTTGGTCCTAATTCCACACACACTTCCGTATCCACCCATCATTGCTCATCTTCCCAAGTTTGGAGAGTCAAAGGTTCCAAACTGTCAACCAATCCATCTCTTATCCATAAACACACTCCATCCACGCCTCCATGCATAATATCCAATTCTTACATCGACCGTGTATTGGCAACAACCCTTCATCATAAGGATTCAGAAGGCAATCTATTGCGATGTGCGCACAAAAACAAAGTCAACTCCGGTATCGACAAAGTAGATCAAGAATCCTAAAAGTTGCATTCAAGTGCACATATCTTAGCAAAGCAGCTCCTTCAAGCAGGATATCGATGGCACATTATGACAGGGGCATCTACATCAACACCACAAGGTGGTTCAGCATGAATCTTTCAGAAAAATACAAAAAAATAAAAAAATATGAAAATCCAAAAAAATCAGAAAAAGGATTGAAAACAGTAAAGATAAAAATCGTCCTCTAGTGAAAACCACTACGGTGGCACTTTGGGCAAGACCATGACAAAAACCTGGCAAACAGGTGTCATGAGTAGAATCGAGCATCTACGTGCGCCACTTCAGGTGAAAGAATCTCATCCCATCCATAATAAATTGAGCATTCCATCCATCTTATCCATAATAAAACCATTCATCCATAAACCATCAATCCAATCCATTTTCATCCGTCTGCATCCATCATTCGAGTTATGTTGATCTTGATGAAATTTTGGGGCACACTTTACACTTGCTTACGGTAAAACATCTTGACATGGGTCATTTTCTTTGATCCTATCCTATACAGCATTATCTGAGCCATGAAGCATTATCCAATGAGCTTTCATTATCTGAACACCTTATCTTATCGCAAGATAATCCTTAGAATCCTTTGCGTATCCATCCATCCATACACTTATCCGAACATCCATCCCATCACATTCCATACATTGCTAGACATTGGGGGCAGATATGTACATCTTGCGTCGAGAATAAATCTTGGTCTATGTCCTCCAACTTATGTGGTGATCTAGACATTGGAAAACGTGAAATCAAACTGGTCCACCACTTGTGAACAAAAATTCAAATCACTAGCCCATGGCATATTTTGACGAACAAACATTCCTTATCAAGCTTCATCTTTCATCAAACATCAATCCAAACAAATCTCTATCAGTCGCATCTAATGCATCCTTCAAACATCACATCATTCAAACATCTTTTGTTCGAAACCAAGCTTCATCAAACATGATCAATCAAATCCAATCAAAAAATCATCATCTCAGGATATCCTTGTGTTGCTTAACACTATCCTTGCATTGTCGTGTATCCTCGACAATGTTATCATTATCAATCCTGATCAATCCAGTCCTTGCATTGTTGTGTATCCTCAACAATGTTATCATCATCAATCCCATCAAATCCTTGTGTTGCATAACACTATCATTGCATTGTTGTGTATCCTCAACAATGTTATCATCATCATCAATCCATCGACTTGATCTATCAACCTTAGCTTGGTTTTCAACAAAATCCCAAAACAGAGCACTGATATCATCACATACATCCATATCCAAATCGTCAAAATCAATGCAAAAATCCAAAAACATCCAAAAAATTGAAAAATCTAAAAACACTCAAAAAGTCAAAAAACATCAAAAACATTAAATCCGAACTACGTCATCTTTGAGCTTAAACATAGGCAAGGCTAATCAGCCCTCGAGACATCAAAATCCAAAAACATTCGAAAAACATCAAAATCCAAAAATATTTGAAAGACATCAAAATCCAAAAACATTCGAAAAACATCAAAATCCAAAAACATTCGAAAAACATCAAAATCCAAAAACATTCGAAAAACATCAAAATCAAAAAACATTCGAATCACATCAAAATCCAAAAAAATTCGAAAAAACACAAAATTATAAAAATAAAAAACATTGAAAAAATCAAAAAATCAAAACATTTGAAAAATCCAAAAAATACCAAAAACAGCCTCAAAACATTTCAAAACGTCAAAAACATCCAAATATTTGAAAAAATCCATCTGTCTCATCTCTCTTTCACTCGCAATAATCAATCATCCATAATAAACTGATCATCACTTTCATCCTTTGGTAAAACAAACAAAAACAATCACAACAGTCAGCAAATGCAAGCTTCAATCGTAAAATCAAAAGCAAACAACAAACCTCTAAAACAAAATCAAACACTTGATCATTCACAAACATGTCAGTCAACTTTATATCATTAGCCTATCAATCAACTTATCAAACCATCATCATCATGTACAATGCATGTCCTAGGATATATCGTTCCGACAATGGGCATCATTTATGGATATCACCTTGGATTCCTATACTATCAAAACACATCCCTTTGGCTGAAGGTATGAAGAACATTGACTTGTTTGTGTACTTGGTCTTTTCTTTTGGTTTATCTTATTGCGCTCATTCCAAGGACCTCTCGATGATATCCGAACGAAGGATTTAGAGAGATAGGAATGGGGCAATGATCATTATCTTTTGTCTGCTGTGCTTGTTGGACGCTCTTGTAAAATAACTTGGCGAATACTTGCTTTGTTAGGTACGCCCTAGCAAGGTTTCCATATGTCAAGTGTGAACAAGAATAATCCTATTTGCTTGTTGAGTCAAAGTCCATCACACTAGGTACCACGCCATCCTGGTTCTTGATACCTTGATGCATCGTACCTATGTGTGTTATCAAACATAAAGTAAGCGACTCTTTGAAAATCCCAATCCTTGATAAGAAAATCATCATCATTTATCATCATCATCTCTAATAAAGTCTCGACCAATCATGGACTTGTGGGATCCTCTTGTCATCATCTCATTTCCACGCTAACATTGCATCATAAATATTCCATCATGCATCCATCCTGCATCCACAAACCATTCGCATGCATCCATCCTGCATCCATCATGCATCCATCCTACATCTGCAAACCATCAATATTCTGCATATCTTCTCACATACATATCATCATCATAATATAGATCTGTTAGTCTCTCATAATTCATCCATTGCACAATCACAACATATCACATCATCAATCTCATCCATCTCATATCATATAATCATTTAAGTTGTTTAGGATAATATAGATTTGTTATTCTAAGCATCTTGAAATCATCTCATTTGCATCGTCGTCCATAATCATCCATTTTGAACCTCTTTATCGCAAGATCAACCCTCAAATTGAATCTTTTTGCTTGATCTCTCAAGGGGGCAATGTACTAGTGTACTTCTTTTCGCTGGGGCATCCGAAAAATCAGAAAATTTTCAAATTTCGATCGCAGCAAGTTTATTCTTTGAACCATCGCAACAAGTACATTGCTTCAAAGAGGGGAAAAATGTAGACACGTCAAATTGACATAATGCATTCAACTAGGTCATATTCATCCATTCAGCGAATAAATCAAGTTTATTTACCAATCTCCTAAAGTCATCAGTTTAAATCAAATAAATCAACTTGATCCCATCACCCTCCTTTTAATTAAATAAATCAAGCCTTTTATTTAATTAAATATGAGATCACATTTCATCCTTTTCTGATTTAAATAAATCAGGTATTTAAGTCTTAAAAGTCAAAATCATCTAATCAACATTAAATCAACATAATCATCATCTATTTAATCTAACCCTGATTAAATACTCACCCACTTGCATTCTCTAGATTTGGCCACTTGCACATGAAATTGCATTTAATTGATTTATCAAAATCTTTATTTTCAACTTGGCATAAAGGGAGAATATTCTCCAAGTTTGAATCTCCCCCCAAGTGGACATGTACACCCAACAGAGCATTTATGAGGCCTTACATGTCTCTTGCATGTCCCCTTCCAAAGTCAAACTCAACATTCATTGCCAATTTGAATTCAAATTCTCCCTCTCATGGGCACTCTTCCCAAATCTTGCACATACATCAACCAATCACCACTTGACAAGTGGCCTTATCTTATTGGCTTGATCTTTGTCCCACATTGGTCCCTCTTCAATACTCAGCATTTGAAAATCTTTAAATACAAGCTTCATCTTTGAGCAACTCCTCCACAACTTTTATGCAAGGTTACTCTCTTCATTTGAGATTGGATCTTGTCCATTTCACCCCATCATCTCCATCATTTACACAATTTAAGCTTTGATCAAGGATTGGGAAAGGGTCACTAGCACATGTGACACCAATCCACTATGGGATAGGTTTAATGTCATGTTTTTGTATGCTTTTATTTGGTTTCCCTTGTTTCATTTATGGCATGATTAACATGGCTTATTATTCCATAGGGATGTTGAAATGTTGCTTTATTTTAAACTAACATTTTACAGATTTTAGCATCCACATTTATGTATGCGAAGATATTTAAAAAATTGAAAATTACAAAAACTGCGCCAAGTGACATACCTGGAAAATCTGGTCAAATTTTGTCATGAAAAGATTGTTGCCAATGAAATTTTGTACCCTTCAATTGTTGAAATGAGTATCGATTTGAATAGTTCCACAAAGGTTGAACCAGTCCTCACAAGAGTGAAAAAATATTGAGAAATGAAAATATCGGACTCAAAAACAACAATACCCAACACAAATTTGGAAATCTGAAAAGGGCAATGTTGGCAAAAGAAGAGAAAACGTAGCAAGTGTCTTACCTCCAAATAGTGGTTTGTGATGTTCGGTTTTATGAGAATTTTTCACCAAAGGTTGTGGCACGAGTATGTTGCGGCTTTATTGCCAGCACAAATAGATCCTACACCTATTGAAGCCCTCCCAACAAAACTACCCTCGAAGGACCACCATTTGGCATGTTGGAGCTCAACAGTTGGAGCCCATGCATTCCTCAACTTCCAGTGCATCAACCAAAGACCCGGTTAATCACAATTGTGGATATCCATTGAGAAAACACTTTTGTAGGCGGCCAAATTAATTTCCGGGTAGATTTATTCCAGCGTGAGAGAAACGTGAGAGAAAATGAGGGTAGATTTATTTCGGTGTGAGACAAAATGAGTGGGTTGTGCCCACAATTAATAGCCTATCGGCTAACTAGCACTTGCACCGAGATGAGGTGCAATGGTTACGCCGATTGTAATTTATATAGAACATTCTAGAATGTTTTATATTTTAGCAAGTATTGATTTGTAGAGTATCTTACGCATAGATGGTTCCATAGTTTTTATGATAGTTGGATAAATTTAAAGTCTTAAGCTTAGAAATTTTGAAAAGATGGTCATCTCATGTTTATTTTAACAATTAATGTTAAAAATTATAAATGCATATCATATGAAAAATGAATTTATTATATTGAATAAATTCCATCTAATATTCTTATTCTTTTTAAAAATAGAAATGAAACTTAAAGTGTCAACCATATATATAAATATATGGTTGACACTTTAAATTTCATTTATAAAACTAAAAGAAGAATGACAACACTAAAACTTTAAAATCAAAGTGTCTTTAAACCCAGATTTAAATCAAATATTTATGATTGTTAATGTTGGCATTAAAAAAGATGAAAACTTTCTAAAATTCATTTAAGATATAACAATAAAAGCCTAGTAGAATGGTGACTTAGAGGAGGTGGAGGTTGGAAAGTTGGTCAAGTGAGGTGGGTGTTCTATAATCTATATAATTCATGTGGATTGTATTGTTTTGGCTTCTATAACCTATATAATTCATGTGTTAGGGGGAAGCAGTTTTATGGTGGATTTAAAAACCTTAAAGGCAATTTTATATAATCTGATTATTTTTCATTGTTGTCTATTGAACTCTTAAATTCAATGGAAGTGGCTATTCAAATCAGATGTAAATTTGTAATGCACCATACCAATGTATTTAGAGAATACATAGACCTAAGTTGTACAAATTTCTTTAACTCAAATGAGTTCTATATATGCATTCATTTTGACATGTTAATGGTTTACTGGATTTAGATTCATCCCCTTCAGTAGGTAGATTCTTTTATGCTTCTAGTTTGATTCAAAGGTTTGCAAGCTTTACAACAAGGTGGGATTGTACATAGTTTCAGCTAGGTAGAGTAATATTTAAAAACAAAAGTGTACTTAGTTTCCATAGATTTCCAAGTGCAAATAGCTACATGTTCTAAGTACAAACACTAAAATGATTGATCACTTGTTTCCTGTGCAGGATTTCAATTTAAGTTACCGTCTTCATGTAGGTCAAATTGATCAAGTATAAACATAGAACTCCACTTTATAAAATATTAACAACATTAAAATTGAGTTCATTTCTCTCTAGCATGAGAACACTTTCGTGGCCATCAAACAGACAGTGCATGATGGGATCTACTTGAGAATTTATATATAATCTCACCAGAAACTGAGCTATCAAGAAAGGTTTAACAATACATTGTAGAATTTGGGTTGTTTGGGTGTTTAAATACTAATTTTTTTGATATGTCGTGACTTTTTCTCCAGAATTTTGGATTGCAAATAATTCTCGTAGTTATGGATAGTTTATGACACTAATAATGTTATGCATGATCATTTGTGCCACTTTCGTTTATTTTTTCATCGTAAAGAAGTGTGGAGAGGTGAAAAATATTGAAATCCTTTAAAACATAATGAAAAGAGGAAGACAACATGATCAGAAATACATGAATATACTTAGTAATGAAGATCACTGAGAAATACAAAATTGCAAACAAATTTTGAAGATGTTTTCTTCATTTCTATCTATTGAACTCTTTGCTTCATCTTTTCTTCTATCTACACATGAAATAGCAATCTTACCTCAAAGGGTGCAATTATAAGCACAAAGTTGGGATAGAGAAACAAATTAAAACATGCCAACCTTTCCATCAGGGAGCAATGCAAGGGCTGTGCAGAGTAGAGAATATCCTATGAACGTGCCAATCTCTATAGTATTCTTGGTATTTATTAGTTTCAATAGAAGCATACAAAATTGACCCTCTTGAGCTAGAATGGATATAAGGGAACTGATAAAAACCACCGGTAACTTTGTAATTAACTAAAGCTAACATTTCCAATCAATCTATAAGGGCGTTTTATACATTCAAATCTTCCAGTTTGAATTAATTTAATGGTAAAGGTGTATAACAGAGGATTCAAGGATGTATTCCTGAAGAATTATAGGTTAACACATAGATCTTACAATGGATGGTTTGCAAGGAATTCCTTGAGAAATTATAATTTAATGTTATTGAAAACAACCAAATTTAAAAAACCAAAACAAATAAAGGAAATAGACAAGAGTCATGGAGAAAGCAATAAATTGCAGTTTATTCCTAATTGTCTTTGAAAAGACTGTTAAAAATTATAAAACTTTTTGAGTTAAGTGAGAAATGAGAATATTGTACCTGAGCTATGTTGTCATAAAGTTGTAGACTCATCAAACTGAACTACAAAGACATGCATTCAACTCTTTTTCTTGAAAGCCCAAGTGGTAGGTCATTGTGCATTGGAGCCCATTCAAGATGAACTTGGAATTGAAGGAAGTGTCGTAAATCACCAATTTGAGGTTCGTCTGTAGTAAGAAATTGAGATAAGAAATAATTAAAATAGAGTAGGAATTTATTTCTTGCTCCATAATATCCACCAATCATTTATTTTTTAAACTATGGATCAATACAGTAAATAATTATATTTTGAGCAAACTGCAATAAAAAAATCTCGAGGACTATCTTAGGTTTACTATTAAATATGATAGAAAAAAATATGGCATTTGTAGGGTAAATTTCAAGAGGAAATATAAGCTACATACAGATACCAAAAAAGGAAAAATAAAATTGACATATATTAACATCATTGAGATCAGCTTGGCTAGAGGATCTTTACAGAGCAATTTGATTTACTTATCTAATGGTAATATCCATATATAATTGTTGGAAGGATTTGACATGGAATTGCAAAAAAGTGGCAGTGGTTAACAAACTGAGAATGCCAGGGAGGAGTTTTACCAAGGAAAGAAGAAATGACTTTAAATTATTAATGAAATTCTTCCACTATTTGCATTGTTGTTATGTCACAGGATTGACTTCATCATCTCCTTAGTAGTGGAATGAGGAATCATTAATTATTATTCTTAGTTCATTTCCCATATTTAAGATTTTTTAATTTTGTAGCTTGTTTGTAGTTTCTAAGCATTAACTTCATTTTCAAAGTAGAACACTGCATGTGCATACATTTGTGTATTCGTTTCCAGCAAGCTTGACACAAGTGATGAAATCCCTATTGATTCATAATGGAATTGTTGTAGAATACCTGGTCAATTACACATAGTCAATATAATATTGACAAATCACTCACTCTCTAGATCACCCAAGTTGTGAATTTAATCTTTATTGTCCTCAACATGAATGAGAAACTCATTTTATTTTGGTATGGTGATCGCTTTTGTCATCTCCTCACACCATTTGTAGAAAATTGTTTGGTTATGTTTCAAATTTTTAAAAGCAAGAAAGGGAAAGCTCACTTTTATATTTTTCTTTTAGTAGTTTTCGGTTTTAGTTTTCTAGTGTCCAGGATCAATAGGACAAACAGTTGAATGACTACATTTATATTAAGGATGTTTCAGAGTTTATAACTGTATGTTGAGCCTTTTCCTAGTGAGTTGTATTAGTTAGTTTACTTCCATTTGCATGCATCTGTTTCATGAAAATGATATAAAAAATAATCTATGTAGATTGAGGCTTTCTGGGTGTGATTAATTTGTATGCATTTATTTTAGGACAACACAAAAGCCCTAGAAAGTATGAAAAATTTATTTTCCTTTGTAATATGATGTTCTACAAAATTTAATATGCCATTTGCCTCTCTGCCCTGCTTACCCTCACTCATTTTCCACATGTTTGGAGACATGCCAAAACAACCCTAACCACTGATTGAGAAATTTCATTCCTGTAACCCCTAACTTTAGGAATTTCATGTGTCAGTCTACCTGCCAGCTGGTCTTGTAATTTCTTTCCTAGATAGTTTTTTCTTGCAATTGGTCTTACCCTTACAAGTTTTTCACTTGATGTAAAAATGGAAAGATTGTTTTTTTAAAATTTTTGTAAAGGGGATCGCATGATGCTGAAGTAATCTTAACTCTATCCATATATTCATCATCGATCTTGGGGTTTTGTTGATCATTTGCACTTTGCAGAAGTATCAAAGAAGTGGAATAATCCTAATGATTAGGTTGTTAAGAGATTATTTTTAGCTGAAATTCTTCAATGCTTGCTCACAAGAAACGAAAGCATGAAATGAAACGTTAATTGATAAAATACTGTATATCAAATATCATCATTTTTATGCAATAATTTGCATACCTTTGGTTGTGCGATGCATCCAACAGTTACACGCAAATCTTGGATTGTTTCATCATTGGTTTTATAGCTTGTTGTCTAGCTATCTCAACTTTATAGCTATCTCAACTTTAGAGTATTAGTTGTCTTTGTCCATATGGTTTATCATAGTAGTGAAAGAAAATGGGAATAAATCATATCAGAATTGGGTTCAGGTTCGAGAAAAAATTGAGAGCAGGTTAGGGAAAAATAAGAAAAATGTTGCTATAGAAATCAGTATTAAATTAAGAAACCCTAATTTATTGGACCAAAAAATCACTGAAAATGGTGGAAATTTGAGTTTTAAAAATGGTTTGTGATCTTAACATGATTTATTTGCTAATTTATTCGCTAAAAATCATTTTGATCATTTCCTCAAATAACAAAATCATTTTTTTTCATTCAAAAATTTGGGAAATGTCCCAAGTTGTGATTTCTTTATATCTTTTATGACAGTGCCTAGAACAATAAACATAAACTTTTGTATCTCTTTTTGTGAAAGTTAAATATTAGGTTCTTCCTTTATATTTTTCAGTTCTTTGACACTCTTCCATAAAGATTTGTTTATCAACTATCATCTTAGTCTTGTATTGGATTGTTAGAGTGAGATCTTGAGTTATTCTACTATGTGCAGTGTGCAGATTGCCCAAAGCTCAGCCTATGTAGCATCTTGCAGGAATGGTTGTCACATCCCCATCTGGAGAGGTCTATTTTCATGCAGGGCCCATGTGGCAAAATATAAAATATAATAAAAAGAAATATCAAGCAGTCAAAAGATAGAAAATGAGCACAATATGGCCATCTATTAAGGCATTTAATCACGGGTAAGGTGTAGTAGAGGGGAAAGGGGATATCCATGCCATGAATAGGGCATGGAAACTCCCTCTTGAAAAACAAAAAAAAGGCAAGTGGATGGTCTAACTGGCATGGAAGACTATATAGGCAAGAATGTGTTCGGAAGGAGAAAGGCTACGATAGGAGACAACCAAAATTATGAGAGGATGCAAGAAGAAAATGGGAGTATTCCATTAATGAAAGTATGGTGTCATAGTCTCTAGGCCATGTCGAAAATGAGGCGTGAAAACCATTAAACCCCACGAACTCCCTTGGTTGCAGACATGCACCCAGATTTGGACAAAAATGCAAAGAGAGGTTAGAGGGGAGTGGAGAGGGAGAAGGAATACGGTGGGAGAGAAAAGAGCAAAGAAACACATGAAAAGGAGGAAATTGCACAGGGAGGGAAGATTACAATGCAAAGTAAGGCATACAACCATCTTGGGGTTTAGAGAACAGAGGAAACAAATTGATAGTTGTAAATGAAGAGGTGTAGATTTGCAGAGGAAGAGAAAGAGGGAGAGTGCGGATGGTAGAAAAAATGCTTCAAGAAAATGGGATTTCATAGACTATAATGACGATTAGGAATTTCATGAAGTAGTTTTGTTAAAAAGGTTTTAGAAACTTTGAAGAAAATTCGACTATCATATTTAAAGCCAAATTCCCTTATTGATGCCAACACCCTCCTTGCCTATGAGGGAATGGGACAAACACTGGAACAAAACAAGGTATGGACATCCATTGAAGCATAAAGGATAGAGAAAGTTTGTGAAGCAAAGGGAAAACCTTAGGTAAGGGGAGCCTTTGATGGGCTTCTATCCATATTTACACCATTCCCAAAGATTAGAGGGAACTGCATCGCTTTCATGCTTATTTGACGACCCTCCTATGATAGGGACACATATAATTCATCTTTGTTAGCTTTTCCTGTACAACAATTGTAGAAATCATTTGATACAAAATTGAGCATTACAACTGGACTAAAAATAAAACTCATACCTTCTTCTAATGCTAGCTATCCACATTGGGCTCGATCTGAATAGTGAACGAATAAAGTAGATCTGAAAATATCAGAGTATGAGGGCTATTGAAGTTTCATTTAATTTGGAGATCAACGATATTTTCTAAGCTAATGTGTTTTCCCGGTGTCAGCAAGATTTTCTGACATTAATTTTCTGGCGTGAGACAATTTTTGTGGGTTGTGCCCACAATAAATAGCCTATTGGCTAAAAATGAGGGAAAAAGGAAAATGCATGTCGAATGAGGGAGGGAAAATGAAAGGAGGAAGGGAAAATAAGAAGAAGAGGGAAATAAACTGGGTATTGCACTTTAGGTGTGCAATTGGGTACACCGAATATTTGTGTCATTTTTATAAATTATTTTTTTAAGTTAAAAAATATATATATAATAAGTAAAATCATTGAATGTATAAACTTTATAAAATATTTTCAATTTTTCACTTTTAAATTCTTTCTATTTTAATAAATAATTATTTAAAAGTTAAAAAAATATATCTACTACAAAATATAAATATGAAAGATAATATAACTTTTTATCTTGTAACCCTTATTTAATTAAGAAAATTTAAGAATTTTTATAAACATAATTTTTTAAAACTTAAAGTATATATTAAATTATACTATATCAATATAAACTGCTAACCAAGAAACATAGGCATTTTTATTTCCTCATGAGTGAAATTGTATTTTCATTTATGTTTATTTGTTAACAAGGGCAGAGAAGATATTTTAGGGTTTTGTTCTACTCTACTCTACTCTGTTAACCACATGAAGATGGAGATGAATACGATGCACAACTTTAAATGGATACACCCCCTCTTTAAATAGGTAACTTCTCTTCATTCTACAAAATAATACAAAACCTCATCTCACCACACATGCAAATAGGAGAAATCCCCTCCTTGCATCACACACAAATTTAATGTTTTGCACTTCACTCAGTACATTAATGTTGTATGTAAATGAAGAGACACAAAAAAGGCCTGGGACCTTTTACATTCAACCATAACTAAATGCCTTCCTCTTGATGTTGTAGCCTTCTCCACACTTTTAAATTGCCTTGGTAACTCTGTTGATCTACATAGAATCAACTCCCTTCTTGCTGAAATGAAAGATATGGAAATACATTCAAATGTTATCACTTATAACACTCTCATAAAGACTGTGTAAAGGGGATCACATTGAGGAAGAACTTGGTATTTTGCACAAAATGGGGCACACACATTGTTTTCCTGATATTGTTACATATATATAGCACCCTAGTTGATGGGATTTGAAAAAGAGGCAGAGTAGATGAAGCTCTTGTTTTATTTGCTAAGATGATACAATCTAGCATTTCGCCTAATATTACTGCCTGCAATACACTAATTAATGGTCTTTACAAGGTGGCTAGGGAAGATAAGCTCTAAGGTTGGTAGCTGGAATGAAACATAGTTACTACTCTCCAAATATTGTCACATACAACACTCTAGTTAATGGTCTAAATCACTAACTCGATATGTAACTTGCAGTTTTACCATGGCTATGCCAGCAACTACGCTTTTATGACAAAAAATAGGACCTTGATAACTTCAAGGAGGAACATCGACAAATAGCACAATGAAGGAAATTCAAATAGGTGTTATGTTTGACCGGAAATAGTCTCATGCTGGCATACAAACTTTTTTACACAGTTATGTTTAAAAGGCTCAAAAAAACATGTCTCCAGCTCAAATATCTACTATCTCTAAAACCTGTCGATCTTCAATGTGGCACCATTATGACCAGACAATCAGAACATAAAGATTCATTATGGCAACTGGCCTGCATACATCCCCTGACCATAATGAACTACATTTAATATTTAATCTGACCAAACAAACCAACAAGAATGATCAATTTTTTCATCAATGAAGACTTCTTAGAAAATTTGTACCATTGAATGCAAAATTCAAGTTGGGGCCTTTCAAATTGGATATGCCTTCAGTGTAAAAAAATTATTTTAAAAAAGTATTTTTATATTGTCTTAATTTAAGACAATTAGAAAATTAAAAATATAATTTAAACATAAAATATATATTTAAGATAAAATTAATATTTTGTCTTAAATTATGTCTTAAAATCCCCTTTTGTGTAGTAGTGGTAGGAAGGAATTGTAGTTTGATATTAAAGATGATGCAATTTGTCACAGAACTTATTGGAAGATTCTGCCCAAATTGTGTTATATTGTTAGTATTTTTTTCTACTTTATGCTCGCTATTGGTTTCCACTCCTCCAAACTCTTCCTCACTGGTATTGACCTTTCACTTGTCCAATTTTGTGAGTTGTAGCTTGAAAATAAAATATTGATAGGGTATTAGGGTATGCTTATTAAAACTCAATAAATAGTAAAAAGAGGGGAAAAATAAAGCCCTCGTTTGAAAAATGTTTTAGCAGATGATAAGCCCTTGTTTCAAGTTTACGCAATAGGTATTTTTGGTGCAACAAGCAACCTAAGTGGCCAAATAGCTCACTTAGGTAGAGGTCCCATGAGGGGGGCTTAAGCTCTATGGATTATGATCAAATTCAAAAGAAACAAGAATAGAGGAGTAATAGTCATTTTTATTTTTTTGATATTAGTCATTTATTTAGTAATTTTTATTTGTCTGATATTAGTCATTTATCTAGCCATTTATTTAGTCATTTATTTAGTCATTTAGTTGTGATTTTACCCAATGACCAAATTAGTCATTTATTTTCCAAATACTACTAGTGTTAGTCACATGACTAAAATTTTTAGTCATGTGACTAAAAGTTTTAGTCACGTAGTCATTTATTTTCCAAATTCTACTAGTGTTTTTCATACCAACTAGGCACATAGTCTTTGTAGGGGAGTCAAAACATTGTGTGCTTTGTTTGTAAGTAAGCTATTGACGTATTCAATCCCCTTGTACTATTTGTTGATCCTGGGTGAAGAGAAATATAGCTTACTTAAGTCCTTTGTGTAACCAAAGGGAGCATTACATCGTTTAATCTTTCCCCTTGCACTTCATATGAGACTGGGGAGTAGCCAAAAATGGTTAGTGTTCTCTTCCTAGTGGGACCTGCTTGGGGATTTCATCACCCTAAGGGATGATTTCAACCATGCATACTGGCGGGGTATATAAAGGGGGGAGGCCAAAGCTATACCCCAATCTAGTCATGTCATGTCTGGTGGAGTGTTGAAGCTAGGGTGATACCTAGATAGACATGAAGAGTTGGTCTGAGCCTTCAGTATCTTGTTGGGGTTTTTGATTCATGCTTGTGATGGGTTAGTGTTCACAGTTGTGCCTCACATACTGAGCGTATATGGAGCACTTGCTAGATTGCCTTGTTTAGCCTAGTTAGAGGACTGTGTTGGCCATACCCCTCATACTAATCATAGGATTGTGCTGCTTGAACTAACTTTTTTGTGTAAAACTAGTACAGATCTTACTAGTCAAGTCAGTCTTTCCTTTTTTCTTGTTGTTTGAAGTATTTTTTGTCCTTTTCCATAGCCATTTTTTCCAAGTCAAGTTCAAGTTTGTTGATAGAGGCGACCACACCCTGAATAGGGGCAACCCTAAACTCAAGAGGGGCGATCCTCCCCTCTGTCTCAGTCACTTTTGAGTCAAAATTTTCCATCTTTCACTCAAACAGGTGACCCCACCCTGAACAGGGGCGACCACACCCTAACAGGAGCGACTAGGCCTAGAACAAGGGCGACCCCGTCCAAACAACTATTTTTCATTTTGAATAGTCAATCCCATTTCCTGTTCTATCATTCTGTCAGTTCATTTTGTCATTTCCTCAGTCTGTTTTCCCATTCCGTGAACCTATTCATCCATTTAGAAAGTTTGTTCTCCCGTTCCGTGAACCCATTCATCCATTTAGAGAGTTCGTTCACCATCCGAGGAACCCATTTCATCATTCGAGGAACTTGTTTTGTCATTTGAGGAACCCATTTTGCCATTCAGAGAATCCAGTTCATTGTTTAGGGATTTTGTTTCACCATTTCGGGGAACTTGTTCCATCATCTGGTGAGTCCGTTTCACTACTTGTTATGCTTGTCTACCCGTTTTGATAGCTTGTTTGACCTTGTTTCTGATTTAAACAACTCCAAAAACCAGTTAGGCTACTAGGCCCTAGGAATAGGCAGCCAAGCCCTAGGGACACGTGACCGGGCCCTAGGGACAGGCAACCAGGCCTTGGGAACAGGCGATCATGCCCCTTAGATAGGCAACCTCGCCCCTTGAATAGGCAACCCTACCCAATCTAGAGAGTCAAATAGTTGGGGGCCTAAAACCTTATCATTTATTGTGATCTAGACACTTTCATCCCATTTCGTTCATTTGTAATTCATCCTTTAGTCCATTTTCACTTTCCAAAGGTCATTTAGTCATCACCCACATCATATAGGCACTCTTAGAGCATCTCTAGGTTACATCGTTCATCATCGTTTTCTTGATCTAAATCCCCTAAACCTTATTTTAGAGGTTATTATCCGAATTGACCTAGGCGTCTGAATCTGATCGTTATCCTACACATCAGTCATCAACTTTGGCCCAATCAATCCACTTCCATCTTGAGGTGGATTCAGTGTCATAAGTCATCATCCTCCACCCAATCAATCCATTTCCATCTTGAGGTGGATTCAGTGCCATAATCATCTACCTGTCCTTCAACCAGATCAACCAATGCCTTAAGTCACCTAGGGTGATTTCCGAACTGGGTTTAGAATCCCTTACATCATCCATCATCTAATCTTGTTGGTCATTTCATCAACGGATCTTGATCCATCATCTAATCCTATCAATCATTTTACCGATCAATCCTTATCCAATCATCTAATCTCAATCCTATCCAATCATCTAATGAATCCTATCCAATTGTCCAAATCAACCCTTATCCAATCATCTAATCTTATCATCCCATCAATCAATCCTTCATCCAATCCAATCAATCTTCCAACCGTCATTTAGGTCATCCTTGCATTGAGTCTAGTCTCATCTAAGTCCACCCAGTAGTTCTACATTTTCATGCCTATTCAGACTAGGTCACAAACCAAGAAGCAAATGGCACAACAACAAGGTCAAGGTTCCCAGTTGAACATCCCTCAAGATCCTAACAACGTGGAAAACATCTCTCAAGATCCTAACAATGGTGTGAACATCCCTCAAGATCCCCATAATGGTGCTTCATCATAATCTAACACTGACGGTCAAAATACTTCACTACCCGGTGATGAGAACATGATCAATCAGCCTGAAGTCACCATTGATGAATACCTAAGCAATCCCGCTAATGTTCAAATGAAATATCATCTCCTCGATGAGCGTGGGGATAAGATCATCGCTACTCTACTCATGAAGGGAGTGAAACCACCATCTAGTTTTGACATGTCATAGTACACCAACACCCAAACCCCTCTAGTGCATCAAGATCCGCAAAATGTTCCCAAAAATTCTTATGTTCCTAAAGGTACACCCATGGATAATTGGTATCATCTTGACTTTGGAAATGTTGTGATACATCAGGTTGCCAATTATCCTCCCCTTCCATCTGTAGCCTCTACCGCACCATTTGATCCTTATGATCCATATGCCTACAACATGCCATAAAACATCTCGTCTACTCCACCACTCCCACCTCAATATCCTGGTCAACCACTCATCAACACTGGGGGCAATACCTTTCTTGCATTAACTCCACCATCAGGACCTATACCCACATGAAATCTCCTACTGCCCCCTCACGGTAACACTCCAACGTTCCAAAAACCTCCCGTTAATCCTCATCAATCCATTGCTTCGTACGCACCACCACAAAATGCAACTATCCTTTCGCAAGCACCACCATAACATACTGCTACTATGTCCATCCCCATGCAACAACATCATCAACAACCCCCAAAATAGAATGTTTCAATTCTAGAATAGAACATGCTACAACAAAATGTTCCGAACCCATAGTAACATACTATTTCTCATATACAACCTCCTCATTAGGCAACGCAAACTACATCACACCTTCAACAACCACCTCATGGTACCTCTGCAGTAGTCCCACAACAACAACACATCCCATCTCTCCCCCCTGATAAAAAATCACATATGCACGTTCGCACACAAATGCAACGTGATCCTCTCGCGCAATATCTCTACCATCCATCTAGCACATACACTGCTTATGCTAATCTGAATATCCATGTGGCCTCTTAGAATCCACCATGGGCTCAACCGCCACTTTACACTAATCCTCCACAAGCACACACTAATCCGTACCCTCAAAATGTCAATTGGAAACTACCGCCGTATGCTACACAACATCCAAACATTTCCTATAATTACCAATCCAATCCATATTACACTCAGCAACAACCGCCTTATCAACAGGGTGCTCCAACCACCTCTTACTACCAACAAGCGTCATCACAAAAACAAGGAACTTCCACATACTCGTATTACCAAGCTCCACACAATGCCCCATCTGTCAGCAACAACCACCTCAGCAACAGGAACCCTCCGCCCCTTATTACCGAAATCCATCATCATCCTATCTACCTTACGTTAATCTACAACCTGCTTATGCTAATCAGTATCAACCTACACCCTCATATGATCCCAATGCTTCCATCCCATCTTAATCACATCAACATTATCCACCCAATCTATTTAATCTGACTCCACCCACCAATAAAGATCTAGAGGATCTCAAAGCTGCATTGAAAGACCTACAAGCGGGTACGCCCAAGAAATCTTTCAAGTTCGAGGATATTTTTCCCTATCCATTTGATTCTTCAATCTCACTTATTCCCTTCCTGAAGCACTTTGAGATACCCAAGTTCAAAAAGTATATAGGAACCAAAGATCTAAAAGCCCATCTACAAGAGTTCTATGCACAATGTAAGGATGTTCAACACTGTGACAATTATCTCTTGCGTTTGTTCCCTAGGAGCTTAGGAGGGCATCCCTTAGATTGGTTCATGGGTCTTAAGAAGGGGACAATTTCTTCCTTCGCTGATCTTTCTAAACAATTTTTCAGATAGTTCTCCTTTAATTTGGAGAAAGACATTGACAGTCTAGACCTCTTGAAGGAGAAGCAACGCGATGGAGAAACTTTTGCTTTGCTAAATACCAAAAAAGGTGGTGAGTTGTAGCTAGCTATATGAAATCCCCTTCCAATGAGAAAGAAATTGCCACCCTTTTGTGGCTAATTCTCATCCAGAAATGGCACATTCTCTTAATCCTCATTTTTTCACTACCTTCGCAGAGGTTATCGAAAAAGACCCCATCATTGAGAGAGCACTTGTCAATAAAGGACAAATTAAACTGTACAACTTGGATAAGGACAAGTCATCCGGTGACAAATCCCATTACTAGAATAAGAACAAGAATGTAGTCAACGAAGGTGTCACTGATACTAAACATATTTAGGTGGCCAATACCTCCCAGAGGCAAAGACCATCCATTCCCAACGCCATATCCATGCCACAGGGGGCACTTCAACCCCCTCAAGAATCCAATCAATGCAATCAAGTGAATGGTAAATGTCAATACACTCAATTAGCAAAATCCTTGAGCGTTGTCTTTAATAGGTTGTTGCAGGTCAATTACCTAATTATATATCCTATGACCAAGCCACCCGATGAATCCAAGCCTAAACCATCCTGGTTTAATGAGAATGAATATTGTGAGTTTCACAAGATTAAGGGGCATACCTTAAATAAGTGTTAGAGTCTGAAAATGTACATCCAGGATCTCATAGATGGGGGTGATATACATGTGGATGCCAACATGACACCTTCGTTTAATGCTCAATTATAGATATATCAAAATGCTTTCCCCAAGCATAACCAAGGTCCTAGCACACCCAACACAAATCCTGGACCTAGTAACAATAACAACCAGGATAACATCACTAATAATATCACCTACAAGAATTTCATGCTTAACTATGAGACTCTCATCCCGCATATTGGGCAAGCAGAACCATGGGTGTCTATGATACATGTCAAAGGCAAGGAGCCTCAATGTGCTATTACCACTCGTTGAACTCATATTACTATCCCTGGAGCATTCATGTCAGCCCCATCACCTCCTGTAAGCTCTCAGTATAACATCCTTGACCATCTAGGAAAGACCACAACATAAATATCTATCCTAGATTTGCTAAATTCTTCTCTTGTATATCAAGAAATTTTGACAAAATCTTTACAGGATGCCAATTTCCCCAATGACATCGACCCCACATAGTTCCAAGCTCTGGTTGGACATCTTTCATCAACCTACCAACTAGGTTTCAGCCAAAATGACATTCCTACCATCAATTCCAATCACAATTGACCCCTCCATGTAGAGGTTCTCATCGCTCGGCATAAAGTAAAGAGGGTCTTGATAGATAATGGCTCTACTCTTAATCTCTGTACATTAAAGTTCATAAAGCGGGTAGGATATACCCATGCTGATTTAAGCAATCAGATCATCACTATAAAAGCTTATGATAATGTAGAAAGGGATTCTGAAGGGGTTATTAATCTTCCAATTCAAGTTGGCCCAGTTATACAATACACCACTTGTCATGTCCTTGATCTAGAACTCCCCTACAACCTTCTTCTTGTTTGACCATGGATTCATGCCATGCAAGCCATCCCGTCTACCTATAATCAATGCTTGAAGTTCTCGTTTAATGGAATGGAAGTTATGATACAAGCTGATCCCCAACCATTTGAATATTGTTGTTCACTTGAAGCTTCTTTCCCTCATTCCCATTATTGTCTACAAGTGGAAATGGGACCACTGCCAACATCCTCATCCAATCCACCATCTAATCCATCACCCACCACCTTATTTGCTCCATCTTCTTTATCCGATTCCATTATCACCAAGGTCTAGATCATTGACAAGGGATGTGGTGAGTATGAGATGCATATTGCTTTGAACATGGAAACCATGCCACCCTCACCACACACATATGGTCAGCCCTCTAAGTTTTCACCAAAGGAAGAACAAAAGGCAGTCACCTTGAGCTCCAAAAATGTGGGAACCAACACTTATGTATCTCCTATGTTACCACAATATATGCCTGAAGATGTTATAAGTCAATGGATATATCGAAGAACCTGAACCTACCCCCCCTTTAAAGGAATATTTTCAAGAGATGTATCCTTGGCCCTCTAAGTACACTGAGAAATACAATTATTAGGGGGGAGGTCTTGGTCCAAAAGAGCTAGGAAGAAAGCAACTGATTGACACTTCCATATGTCCAAAGAATTTAGGCTTAGGCTATGATAAAAAGAAAAAGGGTCCCATAGTGTCGACTAGTACTTATAACAACGCCAGTGTGGGCGATGGTCTTTTGGAAGATCTACCAAAGGAAGAGTGTATCATACATGCGTATGATGATGTAGATCATGTAGACCTTTCCTCCATGTTCGAATTACTATCCGTTTGCACCATCAACCTTTGCCTTCGCCATCTTGAACTCATAGATTGGGACCTATGTGAAAGAACACCTATCAAATCACTTCCCTTAGTGGATACCTATGTTCAAATCATGGGATTAGGGGAAAATGAATGCCCTAGTTGCAAAAATAAGAAAAAGAAAAATCCAAAAGGGTCACCTATTGAAAACCTCCTTGAGGCACTTCTTGACTTAGAAAAAGTCAAAACAAAGAATGTATCTGAAGGTGAAAACCTCAGTGAGGCACTGGAAGATGGGGATGTTCATCTTCCCCTTGTGGGACATAGTTGTCTGAATGATCATCCATTCTGATCAAGGAAACACAGGAGGTAAATTTGGGAACTGAAGAGGATCCTAAAATCACATATGTAGCCAAATCTCTCTTAGAAGAACACTCTATCATCGTTCAACTCCTTAAAGAAGGAAAAATAAATTTCACATGGGCATATTCAGGCATGCCTTGGTTAGACCCTACCTTGGTAGTACACCATCTAGATGTATGTCTTGATGCCAAGCCTGTCAAACAAAAGCTTCAAAAAATGCACCCTCAAGTAGCCTTGCTAGTTAAGAAAGAGTTGGAGAAATTATTGGAAGCTGGATTCATAAGGCCCATCGACTACTCAGAATGGATCTCAAACATAGTACTTGTAGCTGAACCAACTAGCACTATCATAGTTTGTACAAATTTTTGTGACCTCAACAAGGCTTGTCCTAAAGATGACTTTCCTTTGTTGAACATAGATATGCTAATAGACTTAACTATAGGGCACGAGATTCTTTCCCTCATGGATGGCTTCTCTAGATACAATTAGATTCAAATTGCACCTGAGGACCAACATAAGACATCCTTCACTACACCTTGGGGTACATTCCATTATAATGTTATGCCCTTTGGTCTTAAGAACGCAGGGGCAACCTACCAATGAGCAATGACCGTCATCTTTCATGATCTTATCCACATCATCATGGAAGACTATGTTGATGATCTATTAGGAAAATAAAGAACCAGAGCAGAACACCCTGTAGTCCTAAGGAAGATCTTTTAGCACCTAGAGCACTACAAGTTGCACCTCAATCTAAAAAAGTGTGTGTTCGGGGTTACGTCAGGAAAGTTTTTGGGCAATTTTTTGGGCTTCATTATCTCCAAGAGAGGTATATAAGTGGATTTGGCCAAGGTCAAAGCAATTATGGATATGCCTCCACCTCGCAACCTAAAATAGTTAAGGAGTCTCTAGGGTAAGCTATAGTCCATCAGAAGGTTCACAACACAATTAGCTTACAAGTTTCAACCATTCACCCACCTGCTAAAAAAGAATACATCCTTCAAGTGGGATCCTATGTGTCAGCAAGGTTTTGACAAGGTTAAAGAATACTTGGCTCATCCTCCCATTCTTATGCCTCCAATCCCAGGGAAGACACTTTTATTGTACATCTCATCTACTTTAGTGGCATTGGGGGCACTGCTAGCAGAACATGATGAATCATCCAAAGAATGAGTGATCTACTATATCAGTCAAACCTTAGTTGGCTATGAGCTCAACTATTTTTCAATGGAGAAGGCCTTCCTAGCCATATTTTTTTGTTCGCAGAAGCTTAGACATTACATGCTTTGTCATCCAGTCAAGTTAATATCAAAAGTTGACCCGCTTAAGTATTTGCTATCTAGAACAACTTTGACTGGCCGAATGGCTAAACGGGTCATGTTGCTGAGTGAGTTTGACATAGAATATGTGGACTGCAAAGATATTAAGGGACAAGTGATAGCAAATCAGTTAGTTGATGCTCCCCTGGTTGACACACATCCTTTGGTAACAAAATTTCCTAATGAAGAGGTCTTTATAGTAGCAGAAGCCACAACATGGACACTATACTTTGATGGGTCATACACACATAACAGATCAAGGGCAAGCATCTTGTTTGTCACCCTCCAAGGTGATTATATCCCAAAGTCATTCAGACTAGCCTTTCCATGCACAAACAATATAGTTGAATATGAAGCCCTTCTCACCAGCCTTAGAATCACAATCAAATGGAATATCACTCACTTAATGGTCTTTGGAAATTCACAATTAGTCATCAAATAGGTCAATGATGAGTTTTTAACAAAGGATGAGAATTTATTACCTTATAAACGCATGGTCGATGACTTTAAGAAGTATTTCACCTCTATTCAGTTTGACCAGATCCCTAGAGTATAGAAAAAAACTATTGATGCAATGGCTACAATTGGTTCCTTAATTGACATGCCCAAGGATCAAATAGAGTGTGAATTCCTAGTTGAACAAGTTTTAATCCTTGCATACGATGTCCCTAAAAATGAGATGGTGTGCAAAATTGTAGGTCCTACATCCCCATGATATCATGAGATCTATGCTTATCTTCATGACAACATCCTACCCACTGACCTTACCCGCAATCAACGCAAGTCATTCATCCAACATACATCTTGTTACACCATTGTAGGTGATACTCTTTATCATTGCAGATATGATCAAACTCTTCTTTGGTGTCTGAACAAGGTTGAAGCTCACATTGCGTTAACGAAAGTACATAGCGGTTCAAATGGAATGGCCTTAGCTAACAAGATTATCAAGGCTAGTTACTATTTCCCTACATTGGAGCATGACTCTTGTGACTTCATGAAGAAATGCTTACCTTGCTAGCAACATGCGAACCTGATGCATGCTCCTACTCAAGATCTACAACCCATCATACCACCATGGCCTTTTTCTCAGTGGGGTTTCAATTTAGTTGGAAAGACATATCCTCCATCCTCTGATGGCCACACCTTTATTATCACTACTACTAAATACTTCAATAAGTGGGTATAATCCATACCACTCTCCTAGATAATGAGTACTCAGATATCCAAATTCATCCTTTACCATATTATCTGTAGATATGGCATCCCCTCCACCATCATTTCCGACAATGGAAAACCATTCAAAAACCAGGCTGTAAAAGAGGTATGTGACACCTTTCATGTCCAACACCAGTGGTCCATGCCCTATTACCCTCAAGGTAATGGACAGGCGAAATCCACTAACAAAAGTTTGATTAAAATCTTGAAAAAGGTTGTCAACAGTACTAGTCGAGATTGGCACCTCCACATCCACCCTACCTTGTGGGATTATCACACATCCATCTGCACTCCCACTGGAGCCACTCCATATTCCCTTGTTTACGGTGCTAAAGCCATCTTTCCAATTGAAATCAAGATCCCATCCATGAGAATATCCTTGAAGAATCTCATCACTGAATTAGAAGACTCACGGGTTGCCCGCCTCACTCAATTGGAGCTCTTAGATGCAAATATGATCAAAGCATATAATCATCTTTAGGCATATCAGAATCATCTTAAGAGGAGTTATAATAAGAAGTTATGTCCATGACAATTCAACATTGGAGATCTAGTCCTTAAAGAGAATCAGCGTACTCAACAGGACCGAGACAAGAAGGGAAAGTTTGAACCTAATTGGTTGGGTCCTTATGTTATTACAACAAAGTATGGATTAGGGGCGTACCACCTTGCCACACTTGAAGGGGAGCCCCTTGAAGAGCCTATCAACATCATGCACCTGAATAGGTTTTATACCTAAATCAGCTAGGTCCTCCTATCCTTCCAAAAATGAGAAAAAATCCAAAAAAATGAAAAAAAGTCAAAAATCCAAAAAATAGTAAAGAGAAATAAATTTGTTCGATGGTGAAAACTGCCCTCGGTGGTACCTTGGATAAGTACAGTTGGTGAAAACCTGGTAATAGGTGTCATTTGTAGAGAGCTTAATCATTATCTACCTTGTGTCCTAGTTACTGCATGTCTCTATCAATCCTATCCTCACATCCAATTCATAACATCCTATCCTATCCTATCACTTCATCTACATCCCGTCTTTGGCCGCTTGGTATGTCGGTCATCAACATTTTTCCTTCGTTTGTCACTTGTCTCTTTGTTGTGTCGGTCTTTCATCTTTCATTATTTGTCTTTTCTGAACTATGTTTCCCCAACACTTTCACGAAGGCAAGGTCGATCATTTGATCAACCCCCGAGGCTTTCTTTTTGGTCAATTCTTATCCTCTTTTTCCATCGCTCATCTCCAACTTTCCTCTTTCCACTTTTAGCCATAGTCTTTTCTTGAACTAGGATGGCTCTATGATTTCACGTAGGCAAGGCTAATCTTTGATTAGCCCTTGAGCCCCTGGGTCTATAGGATGTGTTAGTCTTGTGTCTTGTGTCTTGTGTCATGTTGTCAAGTGTGTCCCTATCTAGCTAGTTCTTCACAAAAAAGATCCTCTAGTACCAGGAGATCTGATTAGTATCCAATATCCCATGTCATGTGGGTCCTCTTAGTTTAGTTTCCATCTTCAGTCTCAATAGGATGCATCCTTCCTAACAGACCTCATCAATCCCATCCATCCCCTTTGATTGTATGGCAAAGGATGTTTGAAATTGACTGTGATCTTTTGAGGCTTTTGGCTTTTGTTTATTGTTTGAGCTCCCTATTACAACTAGTCAAGGTCGCCATGATATATCATATTATGGCATGTTTTGATTGGTTAACATAGGGGCTTATCTTGATCTATTCTTGTTTTTTTCTGTTGGGTTGTCCCACGTAGTACCCACTAGGATCTCTGAGATCTTGTTTTATGCTGGGGCATCCCTTTGTGCTTATGGTTATCCCAATTCTTGGCCAGACCAAAGTATTTATCATTTTGGGGTGTTAGGATAGCCTTCTCATCTGTTGTGTTTGTTTTATGATTAGACACTAACTTGCCTTGGTTTCATATACCCTGGCACCTGGTGCCTTATGCTATAGCAAAAATCAGTGCTCCAAAGATGGAAAATTAAATTAGGATTGCATTTCATAATCAATTCCATTACATTGCATTCATCCCTATCCAGTAACCTATGATTTTGGTTGTGCAAATATTCACCTTCTCTCTCTCGTTCTTCTCAGGATATCAATGGTTTTTTATAGGTGCAGTTTCACACCATCTACCTAGATTCCCATGCAAGTCCTTATTGACACTTATGTTCATTGCATGTTACACTATAGGTTCATTACATTTTATCTTGTGTGAATTTCCATCTCATATTAAGTTGTTTAGATTAATCATATTTGGTTATTTTAAGAATATTAGATTCATACCCATACATTTCCATATTAGTTTATGTCATTAACATATTACATGCATCGCCACCTACATCAAAAATTGTTAAGTCCATATCCATCATAGATAAAATCATAAAACATGCATCACATCCTACATTACACACGTTAGTTGCATCCATATAAGCATCAATGTATAACATCATAAATATGTACATATATTACATCATCATAATCAACCATAATAAAACCATAAATGTATGCGTATGAATAAATAGAATCATCCATCATACACATAACATGGTGTCAATAAGGGCTGTCACATATCATATATATATCAAAATCAAATATCCATCACATAGTCCATAATAATGACCATCAATATCATCAAAATACATACCCATCATATACATCATAATCACAAAATAAAGTAAAAGTACAAGGATATGAATATAACCTCTGCTACTCTGTGTTGTTCATCCACCCTGCACCTGTCAAAATCTAGTATCCTATCATCTGGAAAGAGAGTTTCCCACATTTGACCTCTATGGAGAGTCGGGCACTGGCCCTTTGTGTGGGAGGGTCACCTGAGAACCACTATATCCTCGGGTCTGTGTCCCTAGTGATTGGGATGGCACAGGCATCTAAGTAGCCTATTGAACATAATGAAACATGCGTTGTGCCAGATCTGGAACCTCCTGCTAATAAGTGACCATCTAGAAGGATGCCTCCCTCATATACTCATCTCTCTCCACGGCCTGATACCTAATTTCATTCCACTCATGTTTGTATCTGTCTTGATCCCTGGTGATGACCCTCCTCTCTTATGTGCATGCCTCCTAGGCTAACTACAGCTAAGCAATCCCCCGTGTAGCTGATCTCTCACTGTATCTCTATCCTCCTCAACAGCTCGTGCTCGTGCATCTATGACATCTCTCTCTCTAAAGTCTTTGTACATTTTCCCCTGTCCCACCACTACCACTTAGTAGTGTCACTATCTATGCCCATGCAACATCCCTCTCCCCCTGCATAGCTTGAGCCTATGCCCATGCAACATCCCTCTCCCCTTGCATAGCTTGAGCCTATTCCCGTGCAACATCCCTCTCCCCCTACATAGCCTAATCCCATGCCCGTGAAACATCCCTCTCCCCCTACATCACCTATACCTATGTCTATGCTATGTCTCTCTCACCCTAGAGAGCCTGCACCTCTGCATGCGTCGTGTCCCTCTCTCTTTGCATAATCTCTAACTGGGACTTTGTTGCCTCTACCCTCGACCTCACATCCCTAAGTGTTGTCTCTGCCATAGACACCCTATCCTAGAGCTCAGTCTTCTCCTTATGCAGTGCTGTCACCTATACCCTCAACTCCTCCATCTCCCTCTTTTCCTATTGTCGACCCTTTGCTGGTACCTGATCCGCTACCCCTCCAGACTCCTGCTATCCCCTGGCCTATGATATAGCCATTTCTGCCTCTCACCTATCCTACTCCCATCTCACAACCACTAGCTCATCATGCTTTCTCAGTATCACTACTCGTAAACCATCAATCTCACCTCGTAATCCATCCCTCTCCCTCTCCACCTCCCATAGCTGTGGGGATAAGTGGTCGAATAGAACTCCATAATCCCTATGTGCCTCTGCTTGTAATCTAGCTACCTCTACCTATAGCCTACTCACCTTAGCCCCAAGTCTATGCCCCTTAGCCTTTGCAACCCTCAACCTTTGCTCTATCATTTGTAGCCTCACCTAGGCCCCCCTCAACAACACGATAGGGTCCTTAGGTGGTATAAATGGTATCCTCACCAATGGCTCCACCACAAGAACACACATCCATAGCATCCTCCTGTGGCTCACGCTCCTGCTCAGCCTCGATCACCACCTGAACTCTCCTCAGATGTCCCCTCCTCCCCACCCTCATTTGTCATCCTATAGCCCTCACCTCCCCCTTAGGCTCATATCTCTCCTCCCTCATCTCCATCTTTGGCTCATCAGGCTCCTGCTTGGATCCAATCTCCACCTAGGCTCTCCTCTATTTTTTACTCCTCGCTACCCTCGGTAGCTATCCTACAGCCCCTACACCCTCCTATCCTCTCTCCTACTGATATCTCTCCTCCCTCACCTCCATCTCTACCTTATCATGCTTCTAATCGGCCTTGACCTCCACCTGAGCTCTCCCTGGTTGTCTCCTCCTCTCTACCCTCATTTGTTGTCCTACAGGTACTGCCTCCACATCACTGCCCTCATTGGCTGTTCGGATGCCCCTGCCTCCTCCTCTCCTCTCTCCTACTATCTTGCCACCCTAACTTCCCCCTGACCTCCCCTCTACTGGGCTCTCCCCCTTCCTCTCCTCTATGTTGCTAGCCTTAGCTGGTCCTTTGATCCAAAGCCTAGTGCCTCTGTAATGGGCTCCTCTAGTTTAATCCTCTCCCACTGATGGTTAAGGAACATCTGACATATCAAAGTGTCACTCCTACCACCTGATCCCCACTGGTCCTCCCTAGGTAGGGTACTAGTTGTAGTGTCACCAAATGCGCCCTCACAACCTATGGAAAAATTAGCACTACCCATGGCCGCTCTTGTGAGATCTGCCTGAAACTCTCTGGTGCTTGGGGAATATCCTATGGTAGCCCAAACTGTCTCATCACCATGTCTAGTCTATATAACTCCACTATGTGAGGATCCCTCCTGGATATGTAGCATCTGGTGCTGAAGTACCCTCTGTGTCTCACCTCATCTCCTCTCCATTCTATAAACTATCAAAACATGTATGGCTGCCACACTATGTGCTCCTCCTGTAGGTCATCTATGATCCTCCTCCATCTATCCAAATCCCCGAAAACATCATAGTGAAACACCCAGCCATACTCTATCCTGTACCACCATGCTACAGGCATTGCCTCATCCTCTGTCCTTTCTCTCACCACTCCTGGCATGGAAACATTGATGTGCTCTGAGGCCCATACCTGCAGTAGGATCACCTGCATCAAGGTAAGCCCCCCTCGATAGCATACAATGTGCCTATCCCTTTACAACTACACCAATACACATGTCCCCCATGCAAACTGCCCCTCCCTCCCCTTGACAATATGTCAAATAAACTCCATATAACTCAGGTTGTAGAAATTCCCACTACTATCCTATATCAGTAGGCCGCTAATCAGCTTGCACAAATAGAGTGGTAGTGTTGGCACCCCCACTTCCAAACATCGGTCCACATCTAAACCCTTCTTCTGAATAGGAAGGTCCTCTCCTCCAAACAACATGTATAGTTTATGATCCAACTCCTCCCCAGTCGATGTCACCTCACTTCCCTGCTATAGGGAGCCTCAATATATGCCATACATCCTCAAGAGGCACTGTCATCTCCCCTGTCGAGAAATGGAACGTGGAGGTTGACAACATGGCTTGATGCACTCTCATCGTAGGATATCCTCTCAAGTGTAGTAGTCCTGCTTGTGTCAGGGCCTCATGATCTGCTCTAGTCATCACCCTCAGTGTCTCCTGCAGCACCTCAGACCATCTCTCTCATGTCAGTAGCCACTCAAATCACTGCATCCATACTACAACATTACATTAGTCATGTCCTCTCTTCTCTCATTTCCCAGGTTATCTTCTAACTAATTATTTCCTCCCCTTTTAGCCAAGTTTCCCAATTTCCCAATTTTCCTTTGTTTTTCTTTTCTTTCCTCTCCTTTTTTTTCTTCTTCTCTAGTCCTTTCGCCCTTTCCGGGCAAGGCTGATCCTTCTCGAGCACCGTCCCCCCTTTTGGGGTGGGGCTGCCCCTTCTCAAGTGTCGTCGCCCCTTCTAGGGTGGCGGCATCCCATCTTGGGTGTCATCACCCCTTGTGGGGTGGGGTCGCCCCTTAAGGGGCACAACCGTACATTTTGGGGTGGGGCCGCCCCTCCGCAGGTGTGACCTCCCCTTTTGGGGAGGGGCCACCTCTCGTGGGGTAGGGATAGCCCTGCCCTGGGGCATAGCCGCCCCTCTACGGGCCAAAATGTTTTTATTTCTTTTGGGAAGACTTGTCCTGGGTTGATCCTAGGGCCAGTCTGCCCTTCCCTCTTTACCCCAACACATTTTGGGAATCTTTTTTCTAGTTTTTGCAGAACATTTACCCACTAATTGGGAAACTTCCCCCCCCTTCCCATAGCCTCTAACCGACTATTGTATGTACCCCGTTAGAAAAATCCCAATTTCGCCCCCAACCCATTTTTCTAAACTAGCCCCAAACCAAAACCCATATTTTCAAATAACCATAAACACTAATTAATACATAAAAAAATGCTTAAAATCACAAAGGGGGTTTTGGAAACTAACCTGGTGTGGAATCACATGCTCGTGGTAAAACCAACGTACTTTTTCCCCCCGATGGATGATGTCTGAGTTAGTCATCAGACATCCTCTCTCCTTGTCTCCCTCCTCTCCTCTTCTCTCTCTCTCTCACTCAACTGTCAGGTGTGCAAATGAGGAATAGTAATTCTAAAATTACTATAAGTAACTTTTCCCCCATTTTTAAATTCATTTTAAGTGGGGTATTTTTCCTTTTTAATTAACCTTTTTGGCCTGAATTAATTCCCAATATTAATAAAGCCACCATTTGCAAACTGTGTGTCTGTTTCACTCCATTCAAAAGCCAAATCCGTCTAGTTTTTTGAGCTCTATCTAATTGTACCTTTCGTTTCTTCATATTGAGAGGTCGCATGGGGCCCCCTTTTTCTTCCCCAACTGCTCTCTTGAGGGGACATACCCTACCTTTTTTCCTCTATTCCTCCATCACAGTCATTTTCTTGAGAGATTGAGGCATATCCCTTCATTTCCCTCTATTTGGGTAGCTCATGCAACTTCTTCCATGCTAGGGCATCATGTTCTAGTCGCTTCCTCTATCGAGTCATCTACATTTTCTTTTTCTTCGAAACATTGTTATTCTAAGAATATTTCAAAGAGGGGAAAAATGTAGACATCTAAATTTGACCACTCCCACATGGTCAAATTCACCGCTTTATTCATCTATTTCACATCCTTTGTTAATATTAATTAAATTGATTGATTTAATTAATATTCCTCTCTTTTCTTAAATTTTTATAAAGTATTAATTTAATAATTAATACTTTACTCTTTCACCCCCTTCTTCTCTAAATTAAATAAATACATCAATTTATTTAATTTAGTCATTTATCCTTTTGAATTTAAATCAATTTTAAATTCCCTTTTTTCTCTCTCCTTGTCACATCCTCCATAACCCTCTTCTAATTTGGATTAACATAATTAATCCCTAATTAGGATGTGCAAACCTTAATCGGGATTAATGTCACATCCTCCATATTCTCCCACTTGCTTATAATCCCTCATTAAGTTTCTTAATCACCTATTTGCACAACCTTAATCTAATCCCCTTGCTACATTTAGCATACCTTTTTGGTAAACCTTCACATTTGGCACATTCGGCCTAGACCCTCTTCCCCATGTGAATTTAAAATTCACTTTTTATTCCTCCAAGGATTCTCCTCTTCCCCATGTGATCATTGAAAGGACACATTATTCACATGAAGCCAAGAATATTCTTTTATAAGGACCTTGTCTTATCCACAAGGTATTTTTCAGCCCCCTTCATAAGAACCTTGTCTTATCAACAAGGTGCTCCTCATATGAATTTAAAATTCATATTTATTCTCCCAACCACCTTATCCATTCCAATCATTTGAATTTAAAATTCAAATTTATTTCCCCAACCACTTTTCTCTTCCCCGTGGAGGATTTTGAGGAATACTAAAATCCCTCATATGTCACTTTCCTCTCATATGGGAACAAGAAGTTCCTATCTTCTCCCCTCCCAAGGTACTTACAAAGTACTTGTCCTTCTTCCACATCATTTGTACCTTTTCCATCTCACCATGTCCTTTGGACACTTCATCCTCCACATGGCAATATGTGAGGACTTGTGAGTCCTCAACTCACCATAGCCCTCCATCTTGGCCATGGTGGCTCAATCATGATTGTTGAATTCTCTAGAGAATTCAACTTCTATAAATAACCCCCCTTCTCATTCATTCATTTATCTTATGCATTTTTATCACGCTTATGCTCTCAAGCCAATTCCAAGAATTTTTCATACTTAGCTCTATCACTTACATTTTCATTTAAGTTCAAGTTCATCCTCCATTGTAGAATCCTTAAGCTTCCATTACACACCCACATCCTTGATTTGCATCCACTTTTCATCATATTGCCATAAAAGGAAAACACAGTCAAGCTTCAATCAAGGGCCAACCAAGGGATCAACATAGATAAAAGGTATAATCACTTTTTTTTTATCTTTCTTTTATTTGTGTTCAACTTAGGCTAATTTTGAAGTGGTCTAGTGTTCTTTACTTTGCATTTCTTAGTTTGTTTTTCATATTTAGGAGTAGAAACACTTGCACACAACATGATCAGTTCATTAAGGAAAAAGAATTTAGTGTATATGATTGGGATTTGCTTTATGAATCCAAATAGAAAAAATACAAAGGGAAATTTCAAACCAGATAGATTGGTCCATATGAGATAAAAAAAAGTATTTCCAAATGGGACAATGCAACTACAAACAATAGATGAAGTTAGGTTATCATTACTAGTTAATGGACACAGATTAAATCTTTACAAGAAACCATTGCAGAAGGATGAATTCCTTCTTACATCGACAAGCTACACAAATTTCCCACTAATATTTCACAGGTGTGATTCTACCACTTAATTTGCATGCACATACTACATAGGTGAGAAATGACAACATTGATTTTTTGGAACAGTCAAAGAAGCAAAAGAGACCTGTAGCTTCATGCCTAAAGATGAAAAACTTTCAAAAGGGACTTGTTACTACAAGCACTCATAACACTTGTTTGATAGTAATTTCATATTTCCATTCTACATTCATTGCATATCTTTCATTTCACATCCTACCCCTTCGTACATGTAGCCATAAATATTATATTTCATCACATGCAGCTTCTTATATCCACTCACACATAGTATTTCCACCACCTTTCTTGATTACCACATACCATGCAATTCATTTCACCTCACCCATTCCACACACTCTATATACTTTTCATTCCATCATTCACCATGTGTCATATACATAAGTTGTCATTCATTTCAATTTTCCTTTGCATGAAATTCATTTCAATTATAACAAGTCGTTTCACATCCCGTTACAAGTAGTCATCAATCACTTCACACAATTTAAGTTTCAGTTCAACAAAATTCTATAAGTACATGCACTAAATTATCATAATTAACATAGTGATTATTGATTTTTTGAATTTTTATACATTACTTTGTGCATGCTTCATATCTTAATCAATTTTTTACTACATTTAATATAACCCTCCATCAAAACTGTACCACTAAGTGAGGAAACTTAGTATCTTTAGTTGGGAGATGGGTATTCTTTATTTTCTTGATTTTCAAAACCAAAAACTCTACAACATTTTTGCCATTTTATTTTCCTCGATTTTTAAACAACATAAGCTCATAGGAGAGAAAAAGGGTTAAAGGAAGTTGAATTGAGAGGTTACAACATACATACATACATAGTGGAAGTGGTGTAGGTTGAGTGACATACATAAAAAAAGAACAAGAATATAGCAGAATTGAGAATTAAGGAACTATAGAATAGCACAACATTATCAAGGGTGGTGACATTATTCGTAGAGAACTAGAAACACTTACCCAACTATTAGAAGATAGGATGGTATTGCCCATTTTTCAACAATTCAATTGACTAGAGTACTTCCTGAAACTCACAGAGGTCAATGAGGTCATAACACAACAATTTTTTGCCACATTACATTTAGTGTCAAAAAAATTCATCAGTTACATTTTCACACTTGTTTGGGCCCCCCTTGCAAAATTAAGCTTAATGTTTCCTTGATTTAGTGTTGTAATGTGTTTAACACATTTAGATTAGGTCTTGGGACCTTGTGAACTATATGAAATTAATTGTGCCTTATTTAAGGTGTTTTAAAGTGTTGTACCACACTTTCACACTAATCTAGGGTTTATTAATTAATTAGACTTCTTTATTCCTTAGTTAGTCTTATTTTGCATCCACAAGCCCCATTTAATGCATATTTATGAGGATAATAATAACACATATGTAATGACCAATCATAAATTATTATTTTTGTATTGTGTGGCCCAGATTTATTGATGTGGGACTCATATGCCACCTTGGGTATATGGGTCCCTCCTAGGTTTTAAGGCCTTGATATATATTTCACATGAATCTAAGGATTTCTTGAAAAATGTGTCTCAAAGCCTAGCCTAATGGGACTCATACGCCCCAAATGGCGTATAAGTCCCATGTGGCTTAAAATTAAATTAAATTCAAATTCTTGGTGATATTTTATCCTCCTAGATTTGATGTCAGCTTGTAGTGTTGTAATTTTCAAGAAATTAGGCATAACCAAGTAAAAATACAAGGTTATTTCATTCATTTTTCACCTAGCAAGTTTACAAGTGACCTAGCAATTTGAGTATTCATGCATTATAGCAAATTGTATTTTACAAGAGCATTCAAGAGTATTCAAGAGTTGATTATCAAAGTGTTTTGGAGCATTATTCAAGTGTCAAGCATCATGTCAAAGTCATCATGCATCATGTTTATTTTTGAGCTAACAATTGTGTAGGGTTTCATTAAATTCAAGAAAGCTTTCAATTCAAGATTCCTATCATTCAAGCAAGATTAAAGATCTACATCCATTGGAGCCACTTCATACATGTTTGCAACATTTTATTTCTATGGTTTAGTGAGTTGTAACATATCATTTTGTTCATTCACCATTCCTCCTTTCTGTATTTTATTTTATTACAAGGTTTGATTACCAAAATAGGGTTTGACCAAGTAAAACCCCTTTCCACTAATGAAACAATATTTTTCCCTCTCTTTAGTGTGTGATTTGTAGATGTAGGTTGAAGAAATATTGAAGAGCAAGACTGGAAAGAAGTTTTCAATTTGCAAAGTTGTCCAAGTTGTCACCTTGTTTAGAAGATCATCAAAAGGCATCTATAGAGCAGAATTCAGCTATTCAAATTTGGAAACCAAGTTGAGAAGACAAAGTAGAGGTTGAAGAGTATATTCAAATCTTGATTCTTTGAAAAATCCAAGCTAGACTGATATGTCACTTCTCCAACATATGAGTCCTAGTTTAGTGAATTTTCCAGTTTTCAAGTGTTCCAGACTTGTCTCTGCCATATTTTTGTTCATGCCTAGAAACCCTAATCTATGACTAAATTTCCTAGATTGGCGTATGACTCCCAACAAACATTAAATTCAACATTTTCAACATTTCAAGTCTTCAATCAAGTTGCTACAAATTTCTAGGTGCCCCTCTATACTTTTCCAACTTTCTATTATGTTTTGCATCCATTTCTAGGTCATTTAGTGAATGTTTGCATAACATTAGGTTTGATCATTGGGTTTTTCATGTTACTTGTCTTTCCAATCCATAGCTTGGTTGTGAACCCCTCTTTAGTCATTAATTCTATCCTAGGACACCCTATTGCAGATCTCTCCCCCTCATATCATCCTTGGATTGAGATCTCTAGGGTTTCCTTGAGTGAAAGAGAAGGAAATTGTTTTCTCTATATCCTAAACCATAAAGCTACAATTTTTCACCTTTCATTAGAAAAAAATGAAGTAGTTGTGAGAGGCTTAAGGTTGGATGCCTCAAAATCCACCATTGCTGAAGTATCTAGATTGCCATGGCAAGGAGAAAAGTTCCCATTTCAGGAAGATGATATTGCTTCCAAGAATGAATTTAGGAAGCTAGGAGAAAATCGAGGGTCCTCTCCTTAAGGTACTAAATGATTATATTTACCCTTGATTTGGGATTAAGTTGCTTCTTACACATTTAAGTATTTAACATGCGATGGCAAAAAATACTTGTTGTATATAGTTCATTTTAAGTTGTTGAGTCATCTTCGTCATGGTATGCATGTGATGGCAAAAAATCATTGAAAAACCTATTGTCCTAGAAAGAGTAGAGGAACCTACTATATCAGAAAGGGAAGTTCCCTTTGACTCCCCTGCTACATCACCTACCTATAGTATAAGAAATCCAAAGGAGCAGGGCTTGTAGGAAACTCGACCTATAGCCTCTATTGAGAAACTTGCAATAGGGGACAAGGAAGAAACCCTTGTTTCTAGAAAAGACAAAAAGAGCCAAGAAAAGAAGAGGTGGACCTTCATCTGCACCTACAAAAGGGAATAAGAAACCCACAAAACCTAAGAGGTGATCACACTGCTTGAAGAGAAAGGGGTCCATGAGAGGGTCAGTCAAGAAGCAGGAAGAGGAGGTTGTTGTGATGATTGAGACAAACTCAGAAATTGAAGGGAAATTCCCTTGGTAATGCAAATATACCAGTTGCACAATATTTCTACACAAGCACCTCTAAATCTGATTTAGAGGATGATTTTGTAGCAAATAAAATGAGGAGATCCCCAAAGAGTCCTAATTTTGAGGGTTCTAAATATACAAATACAATGGGGAATGAGCAGTTCTTGGAAAATTATGAAGAATTGTTTATAGAATAAATGAATATTGGTAAAGAATTGTAGGAATCTGTGGAAAGGAAAAAGAAATTGGAAGAATTGGTAAGGTCACATCAAGAAAGGGATAGTGAAAGGGATGAAAAAACCAAACAACTAGAGGAAAAATTGTATAAATTTAAGCATGGATCCAAATTGGAGATCCTTGCACAAATTTCTATGGTTGAGGTAGGAAACAAAGAACTTGTATCTCAAGAACTATTTCTTCATTGCAAAACCCCCATTGGGCCAACTCTGGTGTCCTTGGGTGTGGAATTATGGAAGAGAACCTAAGAGTTCTTTCAACAAAAGAAAGATTGGGAGAAATAAAAAGATGAGCTAATAGCTAATCACACCAGGTCACTTGAAAAACAAGAGACAAAAGTCAAAAGACTAAAAGTGAGAATTGGAGAGATAACTGATAAATCTACTCAGTTGCTAAAATATAGACCACCTACCAGGGTTTATGCATTTTTTGTAGGAAAAATATTTGCATTTTCATTTTAGTAAATTGATTAGTGAATTACCCATTTCCATGAATAAGAAATTTGTGTTTTTAGATACTTTCTTTGATTCTAAACCTAATATGCAAGACCAATTATGTGAGTTTTACCTGCATAATTTTTTTCTCTTAGATGAAGCCGAATGGAGTCCATTGATGTTGATGTGGTACCTAAAAATTAGAGAATTTTCCTCTCACATAAAAAATGAACAACAAAGGGGAGATATTACAAGAATACAATGAAAGGGAAAAACCTATTGCTTTGCAGCTCTAGAAAGAATCAAAGGATCCGAATATAGTTATAGAACAGTGGTCAAAAATCTT
This sequence comes from Sequoia sempervirens, assembly GCA_007258455.2. NCBI lineage: Eukaryota > Viridiplantae > Streptophyta > Pinopsida > Cupressales > Cupressaceae > Sequoia > Sequoia sempervirens. The sequence continues at coordinate 16,768,199 of VDFB02000001.1, forward strand.
GGATTTAAAAGGTGTAGGAAGAAATATGATAAGTATTAGAAAAAATGATTATATCAGAATGAAGCAACAAGCTACATAACCTATTAATCAATCTTTCAAGTTTGTACAAAAGAGATGGGAAGAGCTAACCCATGAGCTAAAGAAAAAGGAGCTATAATCCCTATATAATTTTGTAGCCATTGTTAGAACATCTCACAAATACATAGATATTTCTAGAGTTAATGGACTTAGATGGTTTCCAATTACCTTTCATCCACCTATTCTCCTCTTTCTAGTACCACATTAGACAAGGAAGAAGCATGGGGAAGAGGAAGAGGTAAAAAATATCTAGTTGGAAAAGCTTTCATGTTACCAAGGTTACTATCTGAGATAGAAAAAGGGAGTTGATGTTGAACACAAGGGAAATAGGGTTCCACCTTTTGGGAGATGGAATTAGACTTATTTTGCACTTTAGCTCATTATGAAACTTAGATTTTTCAACCAAGTGGCTTGATTGAGGAATGGGCTAGAGGGTTCCTATTGTAATTGGATGGGGGTTCACCATTAAATGAAGCTTCAAAGGACAAATGCAAACACTTATGCACAAAACACTAGAAACTTGAAAGCATGAAATCAGATTGACAAATAGGAATGAAACACAAAGTTACCTGGTAGACTGATGGAATCAAAACAAGATCTGTAACATTGAAAATTTTCCTTTTGAAGTGTATTGTGACTCATATGTAGGGCTGGGCGATTTAGTCATGCTACAGGGTTTACGAGTAGAATCTGGAATCTTCTAGTGATTGCTCACGATCTACAAAAAGATGTCAAAAAGGGAATACAGGGACTCATATGCTAGGTAGAGTGATTTAGTCTCATTATGGGGGTTTGAATAAAACTTTTGTAGCCTCTAATTATCTTCTGTAGCTTCCATCTTGTCCAATATTTAGGTATGAAATTTTGAGTCCTGGTCTATAGGTGAGTTTACGTGAAGATGAAAACTTCTTGACAACTTTGAAAACTTTTCCTTTAAAGGATCTTTAAACTCCAATTCACCTAGATCTACAAACACACATCAGGAGGGGGAAAAATGTTGTTCTATTAGTGAATGGGGGTTTTCCTTGGTCAAACCTCATTTTGGTAATTAAACCTTGAAATAAAATAGAAAAGCATGAATGAATGATGAATGAAAAAATGCTATGTTGAAACGCACCAAACACTTGAAATGAAGGCTACAACCTTGAGTGAAATAGCTAGCATGAATGTGGATCTTGACTCTTGATTGAATGCTTGAAACTTTGTCTTGAATTCTTGCTTGAATCATGAAACCTACATCACAATTGTTAGTTCAGAAACACGCATGATGCATGGATACTTTGACATGATGCTTGAATCTTGAATGTGGCTCCAAATTCTTGATGAATTGCTCTTGAATTATCTTGAATGAATACTTGAAGGCTCTTAGATTGCTTTCTTAGGATACTTGAAATTCTTAGGAGAAATTATGTGAAATAACCTTGTATTTACAATTGTTTATGTTTAATTTCCCAGATTTACAACACAACAAGCTAACATCAGATCTAGGATAACAAAATCCCACCAAGAATTTGAATTAAAATAGGCCTAGGTTAAAGTGGGACTCATACGTTAAGATGGGCATATGAGTCGCAGAGGCTTAAACCTCAGACATAGACTTTGAGAAGTATTTTTCTCAAGGTGACATTTGAAATCAGTTCCTAAGACTTAGGGAGGACCCATGCACCTAGAGGGGCATATGGTTCCTAGATATCTAAATCTGGAACACATAGCCATAAACATTATATTATGATTTTCCATGTATTAAATGTGTAGACACTGAAATTTGGTTTAATCCTGCAACTTCAATATTCTTCATAATTCATATTCTTCATGGTCATGATTAAATAATGTCAATTATTTAATTATTCTCTATAGTCTTCATTTCTTCTATTAATTAAATAATCTTAATTATTTAATTAATTCACACTTTTCTTTATTCTATCTAATTAATTAAATAAACACTTTTTATTTAATTATGTTACTAATTAACCTTATCCTTCTTGTAAAATTAAATAAATTCTTATTTATTTTACTCTTTATCATACTTCAACTATAATTAAATAAATTATTTATTTATTTATTTAAATCCCTTCATCACTTAATTAAATAAATCTTATTTATTTAATTATCTTTAAAATATCAAATCTTGAATTAAATGAATTATTTAAATTCATAAATCCAATTTTGACACATTCCTCTATATTTAGATAATTGTGTGAGTTATCTAAGTATTCACTTTTACTCGACTCAAAGATCTATTCAAATCGCTCAGTTAACTCTTGATTTAATGTCTAAGTGGCATTCTCGAGTAATCTCTTCATCAAATCATTCAATCGTCCAATTCTAACACATTTGCATGTACATGCGGATTAATTAAATATTCCTATTTAATTAATTATACCTTGTGTGTGCATTCGAACAAGAGTTACTTTAATCCATCTTCATCTTTGTCATGCAAAGATAATTCTTCTCTTATTTCTTCTATTAATTAAATAATCTTAATTATTTAATTAATTAAATAAAAGTTTTTTATTTAATTATGTTACTAATTAACCTTATCCTTCTTGTCAAATTAAATAAATTATTATTTAATTTACTCTTTATCATACTTCAACTATAATTAAATATAGAAAAAAGGATTTGGAAAGGATTAAATTAACTGGGGAGACGTTGGTTGAGTCAGGGTCCATTAAGACCCTGGATTCTCATTTCTCATGTCCCTTGAAATGATTGTTTTGTCTTGGAATATAAGGGGCTTGAACAGTGGCCCTAGACAAAAATTTGTTCGTGCTTTGATTAGGAGTCATTCTCCTGATGTTCTTTTCCTTTAGGAGACTAAGTTATCAGTTGAGTGTATGTTGGGGTTGATGCCTAAGCTATGGGGAAGTGGCGAGTGCTAGTGCATTGGGGCTCTTGGATCGGCTGGAGGAGTGACTTGTTTTTGGAACCCTCACAAGATTCACCCTCTTTGGTGGATGTCTTTTAAGTCTTTGTTATCTATGAGTGTCTCTTGTTTTGAAACTAGGGAGTTTATACTCTTCTCTAACATCTATGTGCCTATTGAGATTTAGGGTAAGAATCTTTTATGGTCCCATATCAAGTTTGTTCATGGCATGGCACCTTACCTTCCGTGGATTGTGGCTGGATATTTTAATGCCATTTCTGAGCTCGCTGAGAAGCGGGGTGGTATTGCCAGATTGGAGGCTTTTGCGCTACTTCTTTAGGATAATATTGTGGCTTTGAATCTTGTTGACATCAAGCCCACCAATGGTCAATTTACATGGAACAATCAAAGGGTTGGGGAGAGTTGCATTGTAGAGCGTCTGGATCATTTTATGGTTTCCTAATTCTGGGTTAGCGGTCGGTGGTCCACTAGTTCTGAAATTCTGGATTGGAGGGGCTCAGATCATTGGCCTATCAAACTTTCCATTACTTCTGCTCGGGTGCCCCGGTCTCCTTCTTTCAAGTTTTAGCTTATATGGTTGCATGACTCTTCTTTGCATGGCCATGTCACTGATTGGTGGAGGTATGGTAGACCTGCTTATGGTACGACAATGTATACTTTTGCTAAGTTACTGTAGTTTGTGAAGTACCAGCTTAAACACTGGAACCGTTGGTGCTTTGGAAAAATTTTCCATGAGAAAAGTGCTACTCAGGCTGAGTTGGATAGTATTACGAGGGTGATCAGGGAGGATGGGGTAACTGAAGATTTTCTTCGAGGGGAGGCTAAGGCTTTGAAGGCGCTGGAGGAGTGTGAGTTGCGGGAGGAAATTTTTTGGAAACAAAAGGCTCGGATCGAGTGGTTGCAAGAGGGTGATAAGAATACTGCTTTCTTCTTCAATTCGGTGAAAGCTAGGAGACAAGGAAATTCTATCTCAATTCTGGTGAATGATAGGGGGGAGAATCTTTCCTCTTTTTAGGAAATCTCAAGTGAGGTTGTGTGGTTTTTTGCTTCTTTATTCAAGGAAGACTCCCAGGAGGGGTCACCTAAGGAAGCTCAGGTTTTTTCCTTTATTCTGCTTGTGGTTTCTAGGGAGATGCAGGTGCATCTTATGGGTGACATTTCTTTGGAAGAGTTTGAGGGGATTGTGTTCTAGATGAAGAAGGGGAAAGCTCCTGGCCCAGATGGCTTCCCCATTGAATTTTTTCAGGAATTCTGGGATATTATCAAGATGGACTTATTGGCCGTTGTTCAAGAGTCACAAAAAAAAAAAAGATGTTGCGTGCTCTGAATTCTACTTTCCTTGCTCTCATCCCCAAGTGTGAGGGGGCGGATAAGTTAACTCAATTTCACCCTATTTCCTTGTGCAATGTGATTTATAAAATTATATCTAAATTGATTGCTGACAGGCTGAAAAAGTGGCTTATTGTGCTTATCTCTGAGGAGAAGAGTGGTTTTGTGGTGGGAAGGAAAATTCTGGGTGGGGTGGTTATCGCAACTGAGACCATTCACTCTATGGCTATCTCCAAAGATAAGGCGATGTTCATCAAGCTGGATATGGCTAAGGCTTATGATAGAGTTCGATGGTCCTTCCTTCAGAAGGTGCTTGGTGCTTTTGGGTTTGGGGAAGACTGGATTCAATGGGTTATGAGTTGTGTTACCTCGACCTCATTCTCTATTCTTATCAATGATGAGAATTTTGAGCTCTTCGGTGCCTCTCGTGATTTGTGTTAGGGAGACCCCCTCTCTCCTTATTTATTTCTTCTCCTTGTTGAAGGTCTTGGACACTTGTTGAGAAGGAATGTGGAGTTGGGTCTCATTTAGGGATGGAGGTGGGGAGGGGATTTTCCTCCACAGTCTCATTTACAGTTTGTGGATGACACTGCTCTTATGGGTTTGGCTAATATTAGAGAAGCTTCAAATCTGTGCAGGGTGTTGGATGTTTATCTTGCTACTTCGAGACAACTGATTAATGAGGATAAGTCATCCATATTCTTCTTCAACACTACAGAGCCCATTCAAAGGCAGATTGCTCATATCTTAAGATTTCAGATTGGAGCTCTTCCTTTGACCTACCTTGGTATTCCTATCTCTGTGGGAAGGCTGCCCAGGGGTTCTTGGCAGAATTTTCTCGATAAATTTTGTGTGAGAGTGAATCATTGGACACACAGGTGGCTATCTTTTGCTGGTCATGTTCAATTACTCAAGTCTATGGTGTAGGCTCTCCCCATTTATCGTTGCATGATCTAGGTGGCTCCTATGGGTTTTGTTAAGGAAATAGACTCCTTAGCAAGATAGTTTTTATGGGTTGGTAGCTTGATATCCTCTAAATGGAGTCTTGTCAGATGGGATGTTGTTTGTAGCCTGAAGCAGATAGGTGGTCTTGGATTAAGGCAGTCTGTTGTGTCTGGGGTGGTGTTGGCTGCTAAATTGTATTGGCGGTGGTGTGTGGAACAAGATTAAATCTGGGCCCAAAATTTTATCCCATAAGTATTTCTCCGGGACCCCTTGGATGGATATTCCTCGCTATCCCCTTGTGGGGAAAGGTTCGGTGATTTGGGGCATGCTCAAAAAAGGGGCGATGCTCATCAAGGTGGGCTTATTTTGGATTTGCAAAAAAGGGGTAGAGGCGCATTTTTGGACCGACTCTTGGGATGGTTTTCCTCCCATTGTTCCTCAGTTTCCTAATTTGTTGACTCTGTGTCAAAGGTTCTTGGAGGCTGGTTGGTTGAGGGTGAGTGACTTTAACTCCTTTTCATCTTATGGTCAGCTAGAGGAGGCGAGATGGAAGAACCCTGAGGAGTGGCCTGCTATTGGTATGGAGGAAGAGTTTGTTGTGCTTCAGAATATCCTTGCCAGTCGTCGGTGTAGTTCCCTCTCGGATGGGGATGTTTTGGCCCAGTCTCCCAATCCTAAGGGTGTATGTACTATCTCTTCGGGATATCAGGGGTTATTATCCTAGAGGTTGTATGTTGTGGAGGTTCATTGGTGGAAGAATGTGTGGAACAAGTTCTCTTGGCCAAAGTGCAATTGCTTTATTTGGACTTTGGCGTGGAATAGATGTTTGACTTGGGATAATATTAGGAAGAGGGGGTTTCAAGGCCCTTCTATCTATGTTTTGTGTGGAGCTGGAGAGGAGGATTCTTCTCACTTGTTTTTTCATTGTCCCTTTGTTGTGCATCTTTGGCATTCTTGGTGAGGTGTTTGGAAAATCCCTTGTGTTCATGCCTCTTCCTTGGTGGATTTTTGGAGTAGTTTGGGTAGACCTCCTGCTTTGGCTTCCTTTTTGCAAGTAATGTGGTATGTTAGACCTACTTTCATGCTATGGCAGATATGGTTGGAACAGAATTGTCGTATTTTCCGAGGAAAAATGTTGTTTGTCCAACAAATTTGGCAAAGAATTTTAGGCATGATTAAGGAAACTATAGAGGCTAAGTGTGATGTGGAGTTCCCTTTGGAGAGACGTGATGCTAAGATGGTGGATAGACTGGGGATTCAGGGTTTGTCTGGGGTATCTGCTTGTGTCAGGAGAGGAAGGAGGGTGAGAAAGAATGTTCAGAGGATGGGAAGATGGCTGCCCCCTCCAGTTGGCATTTTGAAGATAAATACTAATGGTTTCTAAAGAGGAAATCCTAGGCCTGCTGGGATTGGTGGTGTTGCTAGGGATTTTTCTAGCTCTATGATTTTCTTCTTTGTTGTTCATGAAGGGATGCAGATTGTCAACCTTATGGAAGGTTTGGTGATCCTCTACGCTTTGGAAAGGGCTTATGCTTTGGGGTGGGGCAAGGTGATCTATGAATCTGATTCATAGGTTCTGGTTAATTTAATCAATGATCAAAAATTTTCTAATGTTAGTTAGCAGCTGGCCAGAATGGTGCAGCAGGTTCTTCAAATTAGCTCTTTGATGGAATTGGTGACTTTTGTCCATATTCCACGGGAGTGGAATAGGGCTACCCATTGTTTGGCCAAGTGGGCTTCAGAGCATTTAGATGGTCTGAAGGTTGAGGAGTGGGAGCAGGTTTCCCCTAAGTGATGTCATGATTTGGAGGGGATTCTTGTTGACGATGTAACTAATTATGAACTGGGTTGACGTGGCTCTGGCTTTGTTTGGCCATTTCTTGTTGGCTTCTGGGGCTATTTCCCTTTTGTTTTGTATTGCTCTTTCTTGATATTCAATAAAGTTTTTACCCCCTTTTTTTAAATTAAAACTATAATTAAATAAATTCTTTATTTATTTAATTATTCATTTAAATCCCTTCATCACTTAATTAAATAAATCTTATTTATTTAATTATTCTTCAATTATCAAATCTTGAATTAAATGACTTATTTAATTCATGAATTCTATTTTAATGCATTCCTCTATATTTAGATAATTGTGTGAGTTATCTAAGTATTCACTTTTACTTGACATCTATTTTAATCGGTCAGTTAACTCTAGATTAATGTCTGAATGGATTTCATGAGTAATCTATTTGTCATATCATTCAGTCATCTAGTTCTAACTCAATTGCGTGTACATGCATATTAATTAAATATTCTTATTTAATTAATTAAATCTTGTGCGTGCATTCAAACAGAGAGTTGCTTTAATCTATCTTTATCTTTGTCATGCAAAGATAATTCTTTTGTTTTCGAATACCAAACTTGAAGATTAAATAATTTATTTAATCTTTAATTCTATTTCTAATTTATATCACTCATGTCATTACTAACTATTATCGAAATGCATGACTAATCAGTCAATCTCAACCATCCGTTGATCTTTCAATCCTAGCCCGTCATTCGAATAATCAATTTTCTATAAATTGATGTGGTCTTTATCATTCCAATCTCTCTCGAAATCTTATCAATTTTTGGAGCGCCTATCTTGAATCTTCTATGTTTTGCTAAATCATTATCATAGGCTATACTTACACGAACCTTTGAAAATCTGAGCACAATTATACTACTACAAGTGAAATGGAGAAGGACAACCGAGATAAATCATGGAAGAATGTAGATTGGCTGAGATTCTTTCTTTATTTACGTTTGGAATTCCTTTGTACTTTGTTGATATAACTTAGATTGCATTTAGATTTGTATTGCATGTTTGCTCTGATTTGTTTCTTTCTACATTTTCTAGATGTTACATTGGTGAACTCGACGTGAATCCATAATTTTGTAGAGAAATTTGTGTTTTCTTGTTTATTTTCGTGGTTTTGCAAGTTACGGCCAAGAATTCATACGAAATCCCGTCATCTTATTTTGAGAACATAAAAATGAGCACATAAAATCATTTAAAATTATTATCTATATTTTTTAGGTCTCATTCTCAGCTTTCCGTAACTTCAAACGGTTTCAAATTTCATTAAGATTTGAGAAAGTTATGGCTGTTTTAGTGATCGCAGCTTTTTAGGATGTAGTTGTTAAGACCCGAATTTTTCTTTTGTTTATAACGCTTTTGTCTTGTAGGATTTTGCAAAAACATTTCTGGGTTTTGAAGGTCTATGTCTTAGCTTTCCATAGATATCTATGACTTAAAATTTTATTTATTTTGAGAAAGTTATCACTATTTTAGTTTGCTATTTTCATTGGTGTTTTTTTTGTTCACTTATCTTAGTTTGCAGCGTGTGGCGGTTACATTTCATGGGTCCAAGACTGGTGGATGAAACTAATAACTTGTGGTTTTACAACTTTGTTAGTCGAAGACTCATTTCTCAAACAATGTGCTTACGATTTATAGTGTAGAAAACACTTCCATTGGTGCATTAAAATGAATGTGTGCTTGATTCTGTCTAACTGTGCTTGAAGGTGGTAGGTGATTATGCTCTCACCTTGTGAAGACTAGGTGATCAGAAAACCAAACCCACCTTTTTTTTTTTGTCACCCTCATGACTTAGTAATCGAAGTATCCTCTCCCCTTGCTCTTTCGGGTGATCCTGGGTGTAAGAGAAACTATTACTAACTCTAGAACTTGGGCCTATTCTAGTGGGAAAAAGTACTCACCCTAGGACGACTCAGTCTGGTAGCACCCTAAACCTAAGGGACTTCTAGCCGGTATATAAAATTGGATTCTTGGGGAAAGCCCAAGAATCATGCGTATGGTTCTGACGAGATGGATCTGAAAGGGGACTCTCGCCGCATGGATCATGCCCTACAAACGGAATGCCCTTACTAAACACCCACTATTTTAGAGGCCAGCCATTTTTTAGCCATTGCTTGGTATAGTGCAGGGTACAGTATCATGCCCGAAGACACTCACTATTAATCCCCTTGAGTAGAGATAGTAGTTCTTGGGAGGTTATTGCCCAAGAAACTGAAATTGGTCTGTTTGAATGATGTTAATGAGCTATGGAGGGGAACCAATTCCACTAAATTTCTAAGTTATCTACTCTCGAGAAGGAAAGGTGTTTAACACCAATTCGGGGTATATCGGTGGGCTATACCAAGTATACAAACCCTTTTCCTTTTGGCCTATTAGGATTGTACTTGTCTGTTGTCATATTACACGTTCTTTGAGTCCAAAATCAAAATGAAAACACTTTGACTTATGATTGTCTTTGTTTGTCAGAACTTGATCACAGAAAATGTCATTTTTATATCTCAAATCACTGAAAATACACAAAGAGTCACAATTGTTCACCAGAAAGTCACAATGGATCTTTAGAGTCACATTTGTTTAACTTCGAGTTGCATTTGTTTAGCATAGAGTCACATCTGCCAGATCAGCTCACATTTTGCTTTGCGAAAAACTGCATGTGTTATATTCTGAGTCGCAATTGTCATTACAAGTCGTATCTGTGAGAAACTTAACCGCATCTGTCTGAAACACATACTGAACATTTACCAGAAATATGCAATTGATCATTAGAAAATCGTAACTGTGAAACATAACTGCATTTGATAAATTATGTGACACATTTGCTAGATTATTAGAAAACCAGAATTCATAGTCACAGTCTAGTCGACACTATCATACTAGTCTTTGATCTGTCTTTTCACAGTAGTCCTTGGATAGAAACCTAAAATGATTTGCTCAATTTTGCATCCTTCAGGTGTCATTTGGTCATTAACTATAGTCATCCCAATTTTGAGTTTTAGTTTCATCTTAGAATACATATTACCTTTAGATCAAACATTTAGGATAGTCACTTTTACAAACTTTAGAATAGGTCCACTTTCTACACTCTAGAAAAAACATAGTGTCAACAAAATCTGTCATTGAACCTAGCCCTGTCATCATATCTTTTTCTCCTACAGTGAGTCCTCCTAGCTCATCAGTCTAGTTAGGGAGCTCACCTTATCTTTGGTCCTTGTCCTGCATAGGTTCCTTGACATAATTAAATTGATGCCTTGGTTAGACTTTAGGTAGTTGGTAACCTCATCTCAAGTTCACAAAATTAATTACCTTAGAAGTTTTCTTAGACCTTTGCTAATTTAGATACTATCATCCTATACTAGTGTCATCCTAGACATACCTTATTTGCATAGAAAATACCAAAAAAAAAGCCACATACATTCATCCTTTATATTCATAAAATACCAAAAACATAACTTAGGTTGCATACCTTAGACTTAAGTCCCTCTTTGAATTGTCATACCTTAGTCATACTCCACCTTTTGTCATAAACGCATAACCATGTATGCAATTTACCTTGATATGCTTGCTAGTCAAGTTGAATACCAGTTACTTTGTAATGGTCAATGCCAACAAGCCATAGACTTCAAAAGATAATTTATCCAATCCAAATGCCAATCAACACCAACCCATGGTCAACTACCCACATACCCTTCCTACCAAAAATCCATAAGTCCTAGTCCTCCATCCATCTACCCTCATAATCAAGAGTCCCTTAGCATAATCCATGCCATGAATCCACAACAAACATCCACTTATCACCCTTATCCTAACTTTGACAAGGGACACCAACCTTCCACTAATCCCTTCCAATCCTCCATGTCCTACCCTAGTCCTTCATCCACTAATTTCTTCCAAGCCTCCATGTCCTATCCTAGTCCCTCATCCACTAATCCCTTCCATGTCACTCCATCTCAGTCTACATATTTTCATGAAAATACATCTATACATGGTCTCCAAAGTCACATCCCATCTACTAAACTTAAGGATACATGTCAAATGGAAAGTCCAAAGCATGACTTCATGGCTTCACCTTCATGTCAAGATCAAAGTAGTCTATCCCATGACCCTTTCTTTAAGTCCATCAAGAAATCCTTCTAGATAATCATGGCATCCAAAATACACCTATCCTTGATCAAGATTCCATTCCCAACCACATCATTCAAGACAAACCCATCTTTGATCAAGACATTATTATTGAGCAAGAAGTCCAAAATGATCCACTCCTTGACCTTTATACCATTCATGATCAAACACTTGAAGATGACCCTATCCAAGTACCAAACACATCCATTTCCCAAAATGAGACACTTGCCTCCTTTGGACACAGGGATGATATTCCTTTAGAACAAGAGTTTCCTACTCTAGACATATTTGAAAATGATCAAGTTATAGCTGAGTTCATTGGACTCTATGACAATGACCATAAAGATGGTTTCGACATCGACTTGGAAGCACCAGTAGAATCCTCTAAATCTGATATGTCACAAAATCACACCAAAGATATCCAACATGTCAATGAAGATAAGACATCCTATCAACTAGGATCATCCACTTTTATCAAATCAGGCTTTCTTGTAGAGGAGAAGATTCCAAGTAACAGTTTCCACATGCACAGTGATGGGTTAGCACCTTGCTTTCAAAACAAAAAATACCCCATCGCAAATAGAATTTTTTAGAGCATGCAGTATCAAGGAAAATGACTAGGAATACATGAGAAAGGAATTCTAGAACCAATACAGTTTCAAGAAAATCCTAGACATAAGGTCTTGGCTATCCTTTAGTCAACAAATCTAATGATGTTAATGGTACCTCCTTGATATTTGGGGCAACTTTATTTGATACAAACATCAAAATGGAGGCCATGAGTAGTTCTTACCATAAGGTTGTTGCCAACACTCGTTCCATCCATACCATAAATTGTCATTCCAACATGAATAAACCTTCCAATTAGAACCAACAAAAACAAAATTCTTATAAATTAAAAGTTCAAAATCAAATATCAAAGGCCATTGAATCAATAAAAAATCCAAGTGGACAAATAAAGTCAAAATGGATCCCAAAGAAAAATGGATCAATCAAAGAAAATAGTTCAAAATTAAAAGTCAATAAAAATGTGGAGCCACAAGAAAAGAGGACTCCCACATATAATAAATATCCACCTCCTTCAAAATGGTCATCATACAAGGCATATAAAAGTCATGGTTCCAAACATTATCCAAATCTAAAACCCAGTCTCCATCATCCATCACCCCAAGTTTGGCAAATGAAAATTCCTACATCTAAATTTCCAAACATGTCTACCATCATCCATCATAATCCTACATCTTGCTTAAAGTCTAAAAATCCTACGTCACAAATTCGTCGCATCTTGGTAGCAACTCTTTATTGTAAGGACTCCCATGGCACTCTATCACGATGTGCATATTTTGATAAGGCCAACTCTAGTGTCAACAAGGATTACAATGACATCAATCAATTGTATGCATGTACTATGATCCTGACAAGGCAACTACTTCATCAAGGTTATTATTGGCATATCATGGCACCAGTCTCTACATCAACACCATCATTAGATTCGACACAATCAGTGATCATCTAAAGCATCGAGGCCATCTAGAAAAAGAAAAAAAATTCACTTTGATGAAAACCTAGAAAACAGGCATCTTGGTGACACAAGAAAAAAAAAACAGTCATGAGAAAAATTTCATCCAATAGTGAAAACCATTCTTATGGTGCTTTGAATACGTACCATGATGAAAACCTAAAAAATAGACATCATGTGTAAGAAATTATCTATGTGGACTATTACACTTTGGGGCAAGTTGTCTCATCTCGCATACCCTTCGTATGACATTTATTATGACATTTCCATCTATCCATCTAAGCCCTACCACTCATGCCCATTTTCCCACCTACTGTGATCTTGATAAGGACTAGGGTGCAAACATAAATCATGCTTTGGAAAAAATCTTGACATGTCTATCCTTTGGTCATACACTATCCATGAAATATCATGTCATAGCCTTCATAGCATTTTTCCAAATGAGTTATCCTTATACGAAATACCTATCACATGCCTTGGTTTTTCCATTGTCAATGGTCTGAGGATCTTCCATCATACCATCTAATCCGAAAAAGTCATTCTAAATGCAACAATCCCAATCCATACAATCTTTCTATGCATCCTAGTGTATCATTCAAAACATTCCTTGGTTTTGTTTCTAGCCTAGCTGCAACCCCTAATCGTTTAGTCACATTATCATCATCCTCATGTTGTTTCGGGATCTGTCCTTCCCATGTCAAACAACATTGTCACCATCCTCATCACCTGTCAATTGTTTTTCAGCTTGACTAGGGGCACAATCATGGTTTTCCTTGGGTTCTTGTGGATGCTTTCTCACTTGCTTATAGGCATCATTTCCCTATACATATTCCACTTCCCTATACATATTCCACTACCCTATACATAGTCCTTATCCCTATACATACTACCTATCCCTGTACATAGTCCACTTCCTTGTACATAGTCCACTACCCTGTACATAGTCCTTATCCCTGTACATACTACCTATTCCTGTACCTATCCCTTATCTTTCATATCCATCACTTGTATATACCATTCATAATAAGTGGTAGTCTTTCCCATAACTTGGCACGATTGACATTGTGCATTTCATATCCCCCATTTTACCCTATTCATAATCAATTGGTCTTATACTCGACTGGGGGAAAACACTTGACGTGTGTCATATTGATTCTTCCATTGACTGTGTTGACGACGTAAAACCATAGAAAAATCCACAAACATCGCAAAATTTCCTGAGAAAATACAAAAACATCAGAAAACTTCAAAAAGACAAGAAAATCAAAACATGTCAAAAATTAGAAAAATAGAGTTAGAGTCAGTCGCACTTTTCAGTCTTTGTCATTTTTTGAACTACATTGTCTCTATGACTAGACATAGGCAAGGCCATCTGCCGATGTGCCCCCGAGGCATTAGGTTAGTCTGTTTAGGTTAGTCTATATAAAATCATGATTCAATCCATATGTCTATATGACAAAGTCATTGGTCATGTCGAACTACAAGGTCTCTGCGTGTATAACATAGGCAAGGCCATCAATCGATGAGCCCCCGAGGCAACACTAGGTAAGTCCATTAGGGTTCGTCACATTCACTTTCACACACATCTTCTATTTCTAGTCAGTCTTGTCAGTCAAATTCAAGGCGAACTATGAGGTCTCTACGTGTATAACGTAGGCAAGACCATCAATCGATGAGCCCCCAAGGCCGCACAAGGTCAGTCCTTTAGGGTTTGTCATAACACACAGTCAATTGTCAACACATCATATCAAGTCATGCATTAATATGGTGAACAAGTCAGCAATGTCTCTAAGTCAAATCAAACAAATTGCCAACGAAACAATAAAAAAATAAAAAAAATCAACTAATGTCTGCTACAGGATGTGTCCTTCCTACAGACGGACATTGTCAAAACAATTAACCTTTGTCACATTCAGGATGAGTCCTTCCTGAATATTGATATCAACAAAACAATCTATGTCTTATACAAGATGAGTCATTCCTGCATATCGACATTGTCAAACAATTAAACATAGCCTTACATAGGTTATCACATCAACGACATTTGATTCAACATCTTATACGATACATGTCTTTCTGAAACCAAGCTTTGTCATGCCTTATACAAATAGTCAGAACATTGAAACCAAACTCAAAGTCTTATTCGGTATGTGTATCTCCTGAAATCAGGCTCTATCAATCAATTCTTTTATCAATTAAAACAAATTCAACAAATAGATCAAGTTTTGGAAAATATTTTATTGGCTTTTTGACTTTTTGGCGTATTTATTTTATCTTTTCATTTGACTTTATGATGGGAATTATGTTACTATATTTCTCAAGGATGTCCCATGAAGGATTTAGAGAAGCCACGATGTATTTGAATTCTATTTTCTTTGACTGTTGTTTGTCAACTATCTTTTAAATTGGATTTTTGAGTCATGTTACTAGTTTCCTCAAGGATCTCTCATGAAGGATTTAGAGGAGCAATGACGTCTCATGACCCATCTTTTATTTTGTTTGCTATCTATGGTTTGTCTTGACAAAAAAATTGGGGCAACTTGTGCCCTTAGTATGAGTTAACGACACTCCTTGTATGTGACTGTCTGTTATTAGCAAGTGGATGACCTTGCACACCTTGATCTATGTCATATCATGGTGTTTTTCTCCATTTGTATTAGTCCTACCCAATGATGATAAAGTGCAACACCTTTTTTGATACGATGAAACATCGAAGATTGCTAATACTAACATCATGGTCTTTTATTATTCATCTTTCTTTTTGGACTAACATTTCTTCTTTTCTACATCTTCACCACCATTATCTATTTTCCTCTATCCTTTTTTTCCTTCTTTCATCTTCTAGTTCTCTCATCGATTTTGAGAGCACACTCATGTTCTTTGAACCCGCCTATCCTCCCGAGGGGGCATACCTTCACCTGTTTTACACTGGGGCATTACTGGGGCATATTTCTTATCAATTTTCTTTGACACAATGCCGAAATGACATTGTATCAAAGAGGGACAAATGTAGACACTGAAATTTGGTCTAAGCCTGCAACTTCAATATTCTTCATAATTCGTATTCTTCATGGTCATGATTAAATAATGTCAATTATTTAATTATTCTCTATAGTAATTATTTCTTCTATCAATTAAATAATCTTAATTATTTAATTAATTCACACTTTTCTTTATTCTATCTGATTAATTAAATAAACGATTTTTATTTAATTATGTTAATAATTAACACTTTATCATATACTTCAACTATAATTAAATAAATATTTATTTATTTAATTATTCATTTAAATCCCTTCATCACTTAATTAAATAAATCTTATTTATTTAATTATTCTTCAAATATCAAATCTTGAATTAAATGAATTATTTAATTCATGAATTCTATTTTAACGCATTCCTCTATATTTAGATAATTGTGTGAATTATCTAAGTATTCAATTTTACTTAACATCTATTTTAATCGGTCAATTAACTCTAGATTAATGTCTGAATGGATTTCACGAGTAATCTATTTGTCATATCATTCAGTCATCTAGTTCTAACTCAATTGCGTGTACATGCATATTAATTAAATATTCATATTTAATTAATTAAATATTGTGTGTGCATTCAAACAGAGAGTTGCTTTAATCCATCTTTATCTTTGTCATGCAAAGATAATTCTTTTGTTTTTGAATACCAAACTTGAAGATTAAATCATTTATTTAATCTTTAATTTTATTTCTAATTTATATCACTCATGTCATTACTAACTGTTATTAGAATGCATGAGTAATCAATCAATCTCAACCGTCCGTTGATCTTTCAATCCTGGCCTATTGTTCGAATAATCAATTTTCTATAAATTGATTTGGTCTTCATCATTCCAATCTCTCTCGAAATCTTATGACTTTTTGGAGCACCTATCTTGAATCTTCGATGTTTTTCTAAATCATTATCATAGGCTATACTTGCACGAACCTTTGAAAATCTTAGGGCAATTATACTACTACAAGTGAAATGGAGAAGGAAAACGGAGATAAATCATGGAAGAATGTAGATTGGGTGAGATTATTTCTTTATTTATGTTTTGAATTCCATTTTTACTTTTTTTATATAACTTAGATTGCATTTAGAGTTTTATATTCATATTTCATGTTTGCTATGATCTTTTTGTTTCTGCATTTTCTAGATGTTACAAAATGTTGGGATTATCCTTAGAAAAATGCATTAAATTAGGCTTGTGGATGCAAAATATAACCAATTAAGGCATAAATAAACCAATTTTTTATAGGGAGGACCCAAACAAGTGTGAAAAAGTAAAGGGGTACATTTTTATACACTAAATTTAGTCCCCACTTTAGTGAGAGGATGAAGATCAAACTCACACTAAAGTAAACAAATTCGTATCAAGAGGGGTGCAAGTGTACCAATGCCAATGAGATAGTATGACAATGATCAAGATCAATGATCAAGCCACCAAGATCAATATCCTATGGAAGAAAAACATAGGAACAAAATAAAACACATGTAGATGATGTATGGAGCAACAAGAATATACAATCAAACATTGTCAAAGACATAAAGAAGAAAGAAAAAGAAAAGGGATGGCTCAAGCCTCGATAGTTTGTCCAACACTATGTGGACCAGGTCTAAGTTGTTTTTCCAAAATACATTTGCAAGTGGAATGTGATTCTCACTATTCAAGCAAAATGCATGCTCACATGAGCTAGTGGAATCTAATATCCACTAGGTGAGCCCCCAGTGAGACACATACACATGCAATAGGTATGCACCCACACAGACAAGCAAGTGGCTATGGGAAGTCATGCCTATGGTCGGCTCCCATATGTACTAACCATACCAAAGCTATACCTATTAATAACTTTGATAAGGTGCCACACAACATGAACGATGAGATTCATGAGGCAATCAAAACTTCATATGCTAACACCCATGAAAAAATATGATGGCTCCACAGGCAAGAAAATTGTGTTACACAAGGTGGCCATATAATAGTTATTCTAAATGTGAAATAGTGTAAGGAATGTTAAAAGGGGTTTTCCTTAGTTCATGTAAGGTATCAACCTAGGGAACATTGTGCCTAATGCCTCCAAGAGAGGACCAATCGAAGAATAGAAGATTCAGAACTTAAGGAATGCACATTGCTTGATATTACTACTAAGAGGAATATAATATGCTAAGAGAGATCATTCTCTTGAAGGACATCACACTAAATGTCATCACCAAGAGAAATATGCATCACATGAAGTAATATGACGACTTAATGAAATAGGAGTTGTAATTGAATTGCAAAAGAATAATGTCAATGTATGCCCCCACTTTAAAGAAATTATTAAACATTATGTTGTGAGAAATCACTTAAAAGTAGAAAATGATAAATGCTAACAATAAAGAGGCCATGAGAGCTTATTTGGAAATCCCTATGCTACACCATATGTTTCCAAATGAAGCTGCATCATGAAAGGGGGTTGTCCCCAAAATAAAATCCCAAAATCACATAAGTGATCCACGGATTCATGGACAATATATGTTTGCTACAATGTTGTTAGAGAGCTCCAAAACATCATCATTCCCTAAATCATCATGGATCAAGGAAGAATGACACAAAGAGAGAGAAAAAAAAGAAAAAATTTTAGGTCAACATGGAAGATACCTAAATGTTTCGATGCCTCGTATCATCCCCAAAAGGAAAACACAAGACAAAGAAAAGATAAAAGGCTACAACATATAGGAGAATGTAGATACAAATAGAGGAATGTCACAAAGAGAGATATACATCAAACAAAATGGTACAGGAGATCACATTACGCACATGAAATCACACACATAACATGAAAAAAGAAATATAGACAAGACTAGTAAGGCACATGCGAGTCAACCTATAGCATGTCGTCTGCATCCCAACCTTGTTCATTGTATGCGGAACGGGGACAACTAGCCAAATGAACAACATTGAGTGCAGTAGTAGGAGCATTCCTAAGTTCAACACATGGTGAGTCACTTTTTTTAGGAGGATCATCACAATTGTTATCGTCTAAGCTCATCGAAGAAGAAAACAATAATTTCAATTCATTATGCACTTCCTCATCAATTTTAGCAGTCTCATCATCATTTTCCAAGTTAAGCACAATGGGAGGGAAAATGATAATGTCCAAAGATGATGCTCCTTGTTGTGGTTGTGATATAGGATCTTTTTGTTGCAGAAGAGGGAGACTCATTGTATATTGTTTCACTTGAGTTTGAATGTTTATTTTGTTTATTATTCTCTTCGTTTAACCTTTGAGAAATAGCATGATGTTTATACCTACGCTGTCTAGCATTTACACTTCTTTCGATATGATTTTCAATTTTTGATTGTGTAGGAGCGGGTTTATCAACCATAGGCTTCTTTTCTTCCCTTAGAGGAGGAATGTAAGGAACCATGGGAGACTGTTCAACCACTTTCTCTTTAGTTTTGTAAACTTGTTTTATCTTAGGAGGAACAACGGGATTGGTTTGGTTGTCTCTTGGTTGCTTGTAGGAGATAGGTAAAGGATCTATCTTGGGTTAGTCTTGGCTATTTGGAAGGACTTTTGGTTCAATCATGGTTTCGTCAAGGATAGGAGGCTCAATCATGGGTTGAGGCATATTTTGAAGGGATAATTATGCTATGATTTTTTCCTTGAACTTTTGATAGGATTTGAAAAATAAATCTTCACGAGGTTTAATAGGTTCAATAGGCTCAAGACAAAAATAAATCCAATCCAAAAATCCCACGGGAAGACAAGATTAAATCCATTATGGTGTCTAGTGATCAAATCTCATTGTCAAAGGGAAATTTTAAACATTTATGCACAACCAATGGGATGAATTTCATGGAGCGAAGCCATGGCTAACCAAGCTTCACACAAAATTGATTTGACATCGGGATGATAGAGAATGAGACATCTAATTGTTTCGATCCAACTTTTAAAGGAATGATGATTGAACCTATCATAGAGAAAGCAAAACCATTATGTGTTTTTATCCATGCTTTTTGTTTATGATATGTATATTCATAGAGTTCATGCACAAGTAAGAATTCTTCGGTGATTACATTCTCTCCACAGAAAGGAGAAATTGATATCCCATTAGGGGGCTTGTCATTGATCCGATCAGCTATGTAAAGAGGAGCATAAATTGCATTTTTTATTATATCTTTTGATGAGAAGGAAATGTCAAGAGATATTTTAGTTTGTCCCTTACGACAGGAGGTTGTATTCCAACCAATCTAACCATACTATCCATAGGAATTTTTTTATTAGTATCCATGTTGTCATCATCTATGTCAAGATTCATCACATAATCCTTGTAGACATGGAAAATATACCGACATACTTGATCCTGGTTACTAACACCATTTCATCTTGAATCATCCTTCAGTCTAACCATTTAATCGAGTACCCTTATTTGATTAAGTTCATCAATTTTCCTCTATTAATTAAAATAAATCATTTTATCTAATTATGTCTTTCTCCCTTGTTAATTAAATCAACCAATCTGATCTAATTAACCCTATTTCCCTATTTAATTAAGTAATTCATTTTATTTTATTAAATATCTAAAGTCCACCTATTAAATTAAATAAATTAAAACCTTATTTAGTTTAATCTAACTTCATTTCCCTTAATTAAATAGATCAAAATATTTTATTTAATTAATCTTTGTATCACATTCTTCTCATATTTGATTTAAATTAACCTATAAATCTAAGTCAAATTTGTCACATCATCTAATCCTTCATTAAATTAATTAACCTTTGATTAATTTAATCTTAATCCATGTCCCATCCTCTAGCTTTTGTCACTTGCACATGAAAATAAATTTAATTCATTTATTAAATATTTATTTTCTCTCAACATGGCATAATGGAGGAATATTCTCTCAAATTTGAATTCAAATCGAAGTGGACTTTATCCTTCCAACAAGGCATTTACTTCACCTAACAAGTCCTTTTTCCTTGAGCCAAGTGGCATTTAAGGCATTTCTTTTTCCTCTTACATGTCATTTCACCATTTTCAAATATCATCTAATTGCATTTATGGGAATATTCATCAAAATGTGCACATCCCTCATCCATTCTCATCTTGACAAGTGGCACCTTGCCATTGGTTGAATATTAGTCCCACATTTCTCCATTTTGGGCATTTCTCCATCCTATCATTCTATAAATAAGATGTTTCTTTCCTCATTTTATTATCCACAATTTGAGCAAAATTATTATACTCAAATTCATAGCAATTTTCATCCATCTTTATCCAATCTTAGCTATGCTATGCAAATTTTCATCTTGGAGCACACTTCAATCATAAACAAAGTGGATCACATCTTCATCAAATCACCAAGACTTGCATAGGAGTTGGGAAAGGGCCAATTTCCACATCAAATTGGCACCAAATCCCCCAAGAGATTAAGAGTTTACTTTGCATTTGAATAGGATTTAAAATCTTTGGTTTATGCTTGTTTATGTTCTTCATTTCACTTCTTTTCCTTTGCAATTCAAATGGATTTCTTGGGGAATCATGATACTAGCTTGCATTTGATCTAATATGTTGTTTATCTCATGTGTTTATCTAGGTTTGGAATCTTGGTTCACATTTTGGCACTAGGAGGGAAAACCAGAAGTTCTAATCATGTTCTTTCACCAAATTCTATGATTTTTTGTTATTTTTCTCTCTACAGGGAACTCCACCACTAACGGACTAGCATCACAATTTAGAACCGTTTGGACTCCAGCATCACTGTATCACACCGCTACAAATCCAAACTCCGACGCTCTCTATTTCTTGCACAAGATTCACATTTTGAAAGTGCACCATTAATTCTTTTTCACCCACTAGAATCTTTCTAAACTTCAAACTCCACTGCTAGTTGAAATAGCAATTCCTTCATGCTTTTTGTCCCTGTTGCAGAGCAACACTGACTAACAAGCGGCCCTATATAGCACCACTGGAAATTTTAAACTGCACAGCCTTCATAGGTTGCATTGCTAGAGGGAAGTAAAAAGTGAAAATTAGTTTTATGAAACATGTTTTTTTTCAAATTTTGATCATTTGGATTATTCTCTGACCTCCTGACCTCTATTTTTGCAGATTTGACTAGTTTTCTTATAGGTTGGCTTGATTAGAAGTAAATAAGAAAAGATGCATGATGGTATCATTCTTTCATGATACCAAGTGTTTTTGAATACTTTAGTGTTTGCTTAATAGCCTAAGAGAACTCACTTTTTTTCTCTTAAGAAATCTTGTTATCTTTCATGCTTAGGACCTACTAATTTTCCTTTTGGGCTCTAAAAAGAACACTTCAATTTCTTGTTACAAAAGGGCTTAAGATGAACTTTAGGACACAAACTTACTAGAGTCGGTTTTCGGATTTAACAATTGAACAAGGAAATCTTCACATTTCCTTTGGTGCTATAAAAAGAATTCACTTTTTTGCTTTGTGGGTTTTAAAAAGGACAAGTGCTACTTTTTTTGATATTTCTTACTCAAATTAACACCATTGAAAAGATGTATGTGCTTCTCTCGTGCCTCACGATGATCTTGAGAATCAAAAGGCTTTTTGGTGGTCTTAAGTTGGGTAAAGTAATTTCCTCCACACTTCATTTTAGGATTAAAATTGAACACATCTTGCAAGTGTGAGTGGAACATATTGCAAGTGTTCTCCCTTTGTTTCTAAATGAAGGTTGATTGAACTACGAATATGTTTGCTCACTTTTTTTTATCTCAGAAGGCCTACCTTGGGAAAAAAGTACTCACCCAAGGGAATGACTCAATCGGTAATACTCTAAAGCCAAGAGTATTTCCAGCTGGGATATAAAAGTGGGTACTAGAACAAAGGCCAGTATCACACGGTTGGCTCCGACAAGAAGGGAAACAATGGTCTCTGGCCTTGATGGGTCAACTCCTATGAATGGAAAGTCTGAATTGAAACCCTTGTTGTAGAAAGGCCAAGATCCCTATCTATTTGTTGGTGCAGGAATGGTCGTTCTGAAGCTGCCCTGCACTTTTACGATTTTTAGTAGAAACGGAAAGTATGCCATGGGAGTTTCATGGGTACTGATACTTGTCTGCCCCAAGAAGTGAGTGCCATGGAGGGGAGCTAGTGGGGTCAAGCATCTAACCATTCACTAAAAATAAGCATAGTTGGACTTGTCCAAGTAGAGACTCAACAAATATAGTCTTTCATATCCATAGGATTGTGCTTGTGCTTGGTTACAAAACACTTTTCTTGCTCGAGAAAATTTGGAAACAAACATTTAATATTGTCTTCAAAAATTGAAAGCATTTAGGAAGCAAATACAATTGACCAAATTCATTTGTTATTTCTTTCCTTTGGGATTTTATCGTTGGATGTTTCTAAAAACTTGGATTTATATCTCATTTTGCTTACTAAAGTAAACATTAGGTAAATCTTGCTTTGATTTCTCTGATTTCCACATAATACACTTTGTGGGATGAGAATAAATTAAAACATTAGACATCTAGTTTCAAAGCCTAATCAAGAAGTGTTTGTGGTAAAACAGAGTCATTAAGCAAAGACTAAAAATAATTGGACCCCACACATGTGTCTCCAATGATTTCACACAAGGTCAAGATGAAGAAACCAAAGGTAAAATCTCTTAGTATAAAAGATCAACAAAAGCGTCTCTCAATGCTATATGAATTTAGACGAAGATTGTTTTCTAACTTCTACATAAAAGCTTCAAGAAACAATCCTGGTTTGTACTTGTTCTATTATTGTCAAAACCCAAATCTTTTTTAGGGATTTTGAGCATCTTGTTTAGAGAAAAGCATGTTCTTCAAAACCAAGGTCTAGTAAGCAAGTGTCTTTTTAGTTAAACATAGGATCAAAATCAAACCTTCATCCATCTTTGAACATCAAAACCAAAATCATTTCATTATCAAATCTTTGAAAAAAACTTAGAAAAATCCTCCATGTTAAACTTTGGGAAAATCATTTGAAACCAATCCAAAATCATCTTGTTTGATTAGATGTCTGTAGATGCATCATTCTCCACATATTTAGTCAAATTATCAAATCTTGTGAACAAATTCATAGCTTGATAACATCTAACATCTTGGGATTTAGGAGTTCATTATCCAAAATCAAAATCAAACCAATCAAAATCATCTTGTTTGGATAAGTGTGCTTAGATGAATCCTTCATCTCACACCTAGAAAAATTAGAATCTTTTGAACAAAATCTACCCTAGGACAACATCCAACCTCTTAGAGTTTATGATTTCACCATCAAAATCTAAATCCAAAGCAAATCAATCCCAAAGAAAACATCAAAATCAAGTCCTAAAGTTTAACATACCCTTCAAGATTTTCTCAAAGAGTTCCAATCATCCATCAAACGCGCATCTTACATCCATATCATTATCATCCTTTGATATTTAAATCACCCTAAAAATTTCTCTTTTGTACCTAAAGATATATCATTCTAAAAAAATTAGAGGTTCATCTCTCATATTCTTGAAAAATTGATCCCTATTTTATGGTGCAAACTAGATCTCAACACAAGAAGGACATGGAAGCCCACAAAGAAACATCAACCTCAAGTGATCTCAATAAAACCAACACCGACATGAACCCTGTTGGATCAAGAAATCCTACGACCAATATTTCACTCCCTCAAGACCATCAAGAGGATGGACAAGTAGAAGACCTCACAAAAAACCGTCTTGATATGACCCAAGATGAGATCAATGAGATGGTTCAAAATCCTGAAAATCACAGGATTGTTAACATCATGATGAAACTCCATCCTTAACAATACATGCTAGAACTATTAAAACGAGGGACTAAACTCCCTTCTGATTATGACATGAGCACTATTATGGAACCACCTTCAACATCATTCACACTTCCCATATCATCCACACCCCCCATCACATCAACATCCCAATTTCAAAATATCACTCAACCCATCCCCTAAATCACATCATCAATTGCCCCAACTCAACCAATTGTTAACAAAGGGAGTGCATTTATCAATGCATTGCAAACACACCCTCTTGTAAACAATCAAGACTTGGATGCAAACACTATTTTGGCTCAAACTGTCCCAAAAAATTCATCACACCCATATGTCCCCCTCACCTTTCATAATGACCCATCATCATCATCATTTAATGCAACACCACAAACCTCTCTCTTCATAACCTCACAAGGAGAGGGAGATATATTTGGACTGGGGGAAATCTTTGACACTACATCCACATCATTCCCCCAAGGGAGTATGCCACTCACATTTCAACCACTTTCTCCCTTACCAATGATATCAACATCATCTCTCAATTTGGGGCTTCCCCCTTTACCAAATTTCAATCAAAAAAATAAAATCAACCCGCTAATCGCTAATCAAAATATCTTGTCATCAACATCACAACAACGGATGACAACCATCTCGACAACGCAACTCACTACCATCACATCATCAACCATCCCCTAGGCATCTCAAAACATGGTCTCTCAAGGACCAAGCATATCAATCACACCATCTACCACCACAATCCCAATCATCAACACGACAGTGCCTCTCACCACAACAAGCACCATTTCGAACCCACCTCTGCCACCACCACCACCACCAAACATGAACACATCAAACCAATACAGTATTGAGTTGCAAGCAGCTAAGCAAGATGCATATCAAAAGGAACTCCAGGAAGTACAAAGACAACAAGCCGCACAATTAGCTACTCAACAAGCCACTCAAGTCGTGCAAGCTACTCAAGTTGCCCAAGCTGCATTACAAGCACAACAAATGCAACAAGCTGCTCAAGCCCAAATCTTATTACAACAACAACAACAAGATGCACAAGCTCATTCTGCATAGACACAAGCATAAGCTCAAGCTGCACAAGCAAAATCTCAAGCTCAAGCTCAGGCTCAAGCACAAGCTCAGGCTCAAGCACAAGCTTAGGCTCAAGCACAAGCTCAGGCTCAAGCTCAAGCTCAAGCTCAAGCTCAGGCTCAAGCTCAAACACAAGCTCAATCCTAAGTCCAATATCAAGCATAAGCCCAATATCAAGCATGACAAGAACAAGTACAAGCACGGTACCTCACACAACAACAAGCAGTGCAACAACAAGCATATCAAAAAACACTGAAGCAATACCAAGAATAGTACGAAGCAACCCAATTAGCAGCTCAACAACAAGCATGGTTGGCTCAACAGTAGCAACAATCTCAACAACAGGCCTTCATAACACAACAACAATAGGACCAACAACAAGGGTTGTTGGTACAACAACAATTACATACATATTTGGCACAACAACACATGCAAACACCATCCATCAACATACCAACCAATCCACCCATCCCACCAACAATTGAACCACCTCAAAACACTTTCATTCCACCCCTTGATCCACAAAATGATGTAACGACACAAATCAAGTTGCTCTCGCTACAAGTGCTTGATCTTCAATCATGGCAAACCATGAAAACACCCATTAACTTGTGTCTGTATCCATTCGACATGAGTCTTGTAATGAAACCATTCTTCAAGGGATTTGAGATCCCAAAATTTGACAAATACCATGGGATGGGAAACCCTAAAGATCACATCAGGTATTTTTAGGTTCATTGCATGGAAGTCGCATATGATGATACCTATCTAATATGACTATTTCCTAAAATTTTGGCAGGCCAAGCCATGGACTGGTTCTCTCACCTCACTCCAGGCATCAAAAAGTTCCAATAAATCATAGATGAATTCATCAAAAATTATGCATTGAATATCAGAATGGATATCAGTACTATCAGCTTTGAAACAAGGAAAGGATGAATCATTTGCTTCATTCTTACAATGATGGCAATCCAAGGCCAATCAAATCAAATGGCTCATGCTAGAGGAACAAAAAGTGTGCACTATCATATCCAATCTCGATGAAGCCCTTACATTCTATCTTAAAGTGCAAGGCATCACAACATACGACCAGTTGATCTCCAAGGCACTCAACATTGAACGAGCCCTTATGATAAAACTGGGAGGATCAACCGCATATCCCAAACAACAAAACAATCTCCCATCCACTAGTTACAATGAAAAACCTCGCATATGGGAAAGAAACAAAAACATTTCCAATGATGGTGTTGTCGACACCAAAGTTGTCATCAGTGCCCCTAATAAAAACACACCCACACCGCAACAGCAACCTGAAAACCACCATCAAAACAATCATCAATCTAATACAACACAACAACCAAACAATCAAGTGATCAAAAAATTCAATGATCAAAGGGGACCACCCCAACAAAACAAAAATTCCCCCAAGCGGAAGTATACTACCCTTGGGGAACCACTCAAGGTCATCATGAAGAAATTAATAAACAAAAACCTCATCAAGGCTCCCACCTATGAGAATTATTAGGAACTAGATGTGAAACCACCTTGGTATAATGAAAACCAGCTTTGTGACTTTCATAAAATCAAAGGACATACCACTAACAACTACATGAGGTTGAAGAACCTAGTCCAAGACCTCATTGATCAAAAAATCACAAGTGGGGAGAAGCTAGCTAGAAATCAGAACCTCAAAATCTACACGAATCCAATGCCTAACCATAACAACAAAGGGAACAATAAAACCAATAAGGGGAGGGGTACCTTCAAGAGCATGAATCATGTGTATGACCATGTCATTGCATCCCTAGATGAATATTGTGCTACCATCACCATCAAAGGAGGCCATGTTGATTGTGGAGTCACCACAAGAGGCAGAAAAATTACCATTGTAGGGTCATCTCAGCCAAACAAAGCAACTGTACCCAACCCAAGATCTATTCCTAGTAGTTATAATGTCCTTGATTGGCTGAAAAGAATCCCAACACAAATCTCCATCATGGAGTTGCTAAAAATTGCATCCGCCCACAAGAAAATCCTTGAGGAAGGATTGGCTTCATCCATCATCCCCGCAGATCTTGATGTAGAACAATTCCAAGCTATGGTCGGAAACATCATCACTCTGAATCTCCTTACATTCTCTTACTAGGATTTTCCTACTCAACCATCTCACAACCGTGCACTCCATTTAGAGGTCCTAGTTCATAAAAAATAAAGTCAAGAGGGTCTTGGTGGATGGAGGTGCAAGTTTGAACATTTGTTCCCTCAAGCTCATTAAGAACTTGAGAATCTTAGAGGATTCCATCGAAAAAGGAAAAGGCATTACAATCAAAGCATATGATGATCAAGAAAGAGTGTCCCAGGGCACAATTCAACTCCCTATTCAAGTAGGGCCAACTATCATGGAAACCACCTGTTAGGTCCTGGACCTCGACTTGCCTTATAACATTCTCCTAGGATTTTTCGTGGATCTATTCAATGCAAGTAGTAGCATCAACCTTCGATCAATGTGTCAAATTTACATATGAAGGCCAAGAGGTCACCATCCATGGAGATCCAGAACCATTCTCTTACTGCAAGAACCTAGAGGAAAAATACTACAAAATCCCTCAAGTACCAAACAATGATGAAGGCCCATGAACACTTTACATTGATCGGGCCATTCTTACTTCCACTTCTGCAATAGAGACACCCACCACTCCCACCATCCCAACCATCTCTGATATCAAAGTCATCATCCAAGATAATGGTTGTGGAAACTATACAATTCCCAAAAACGCTTTTGTGGTAGGAGAGTTACCACAATCTCCCAGATCACGAGGACAACTGCAATCAAATGAAGCCTCCACATCCCAAACATCCTCTGAAGGATATTCCAAATTTAGAAGTTGGGGAGACCTCAGCCAAGAAGTAATAGAGGAGGAACCATCCCATCTCCTATACCAAGATAACATACCAATAGCTAATCTACCTATGGATGACAATAGTAAAGGTTTACAAATGATGCTCACAATGGGCTATGATAGAAACTAGAAATTGGGGAAAAATGACAATAGGCTTCTAATACCCATCATTCTAGAGACACAAATGAGAAATATTGGCTTTGGATGTAGCCCTCTAAGTATAACCATACATGGCTGAAATCCCCCAGTTAAAAAGGTCAAAACTCCTCAGCAAACGACAGCTGCCCTACAATTGCTTGTATCTATTAGCCTACCCTTAAACAACTTCACATTTGACATAACTGAAGTCTATAGTAGTAGTGATGATGAAGATCCCACAACCAACCTACCCATGCTCTTTGAGGATACCACTCTTCTCATGATTATTACTATGTCATTTGAGCCCACTGACCATTAAAACCATGAAATCCACTTGGTCTACCCACAACTCATCGATTATGACCAACGAGGACCACCAATTCTTGACACATTCAAAAATGATGAGGTGCTCTCATAATTCATGGGAATACAGGATAATATTCCATGTTGGGATCACAAAGTGGGATTCATCGTCGAACTGGATACACATGCATACTATGGGGAAATGATTGAATCCCTCAGTTGCAAAAGTGAAAAACTGAGAATAATCTCTAGGTCCTTGAGTGAAAACCACACTATGGCACTCTCTGACCCGAAAATAGTAAAAGAAAGGATGCACCCAATGGTGAAAACCTCTCTAAGGCACCTGAGGATGGCAGATTCAATCTTCCTCTTAGAGCTTTCCATCGAGAAAAATTAGCAGTTCTAGCCAAAAAATGCAACCAAGTCAACTTGGGAACAGAGGAGACCCCACACATCACATTCTATGTAGAATCATTACTATTAGAGGAACAACAACTCCTAGCAGCCTTCTTGAGAGATAGACAAGTTAATTTTGCATGGAGCTATGTGGACATGCCTGGGCTCGATCCAGAGATTGTGGTTCATCACTTAGAAGTCTACTCTCAAGCAAAACAGGTGTCAGACAAAAAATAAGGTAAATGCACCCTTAGATTGTTGTATTGGTCAAGATGGAATTAAAAAAGCTACTCGATGTAGGATTTATATGACCAATTGACTATCCAGAATGGGTGTCAAATCTGGTTCTTGTCTCAAAACTTGATGGAAGAATTTGAATCTACACGGATTTCAGAGACCTAAACAAAGCATCTCCAAAAGATGATTTCCCATTGCTTAATATTGACATGATAGTAGACATGACATCAGGACATGAAATTTTTTTGCTAATGGATGGTTTCTCTTGGTATATAACCAAATAATGATTGCTAAAGAAGACCAACACAAAATGGCCTTCACTTGTCCATGGGAGACCTACTGCTGGAATATGATGCCATTTGGCCGAAAGAATTTTGGGGCCACCTATCAAAGAGCCATAACATTAATCTTCCATGGCATGATCCATAAGACTGTTGAAGATTACATTGATGACATACTAGAAAAATATAGAAAACAAAGAGATCACATAGCAACCTTGAGTGCTATTTTCGATAGGCTAGAGGAGTACAAGGTCCGCTTAAATCCAAAGAAGTGTGTCTTTGGCATATAGTCAGGAAAGTTTCTAGGATACATTGTGTCAATGAGGGGTATTTAAATAGATCCAACAAAGGTAAAAGTAATACTTGAGATGGAAGCACCCAAAACATTGAAACAATTGAGAGGCCTCCAAGGCAGGCTTCAGTCCATCCACAAATTCATAGCACAACTAGCAGACAAGCAGAACCCATATTCTCACCTACTCCACAAGAGAGTAGCATACAAATGGGATGACAAGTGTGAGGAACACTTCAATTAGATCAAAGAATATTTGCTCACACCTCTAGTCCTCATGCCACTGATCCCAAGAAAGCCATTGATCCTCTATGTGTCAGCAACAACAACTCTCAGGGCTCTTTTAGCTCAACACGATGAAAATGGGACATAAAGGGCCATCTATTACATCATCCGTACAATGGTTGGGCATGATTTAAACTACTCATTCATCAAAAAAGCATGTCGAGAAGTAGTGTTTACTTCACAAAAATTCAGACATTACATGTTGGGACGCAAAATTAAACTCATTGCTAAAATCAATCCCCTAAAGCACCTATTGTCAAAGGAAATTCTCATAGGAAGGATGGCCAAATGGGTCATGATACTACCAGAATATGACATTGAATATGTGGAGCGAAAATCAATCAAAGGTCACGTCATTGCGAACTAGCTCGCAGAAGCACCCATATATTCAAAGAATCCACTCATATCAGAGTTTTTAGATGAATCCATCTTCAATCTCAACATATCCAATCACTGGAAACTCTACTTTGATGGTTCCTACATGCAGCATGAATCAGGAGCTGGTGTTTTCTTCATCACCCCACAAGAGGATTTTATACCTAGATCCTACAAATTGACATTTCCCTGCACTAACAACATTGTAGGGTATAAGGCTTTAACCATAGGTCTCAAAATAGTAGTGCAATGGCACAACATGACCCTCAAAGTATATGGAGACTCCCAGTTGATAATAAATCAAGTGAATGACGAGTACCAAACAAAGGATGATAAAATAACTCCATACAAAAGTTAGTAGTGAGTCTCAAAGAATCATTCATTAATATCACATTTGAGCAAATTCCCAGAGCCAACAATAGAGTAGCAGATGCCATGGCAACAATATTTAGATCCTTACTAGACATCCCTTGCAACATCCTAAAACATGAATTCCTAGTAGAGTAGCTTCTTGTGCCTGCATTTGAGGTACCATAGTCAAAATTCATGTGCAAAATCTTTGGTCTCGGTGATGCCTGGTACCATTACATTTATACCTACTTGCAAATAGGGGTCCTACCTATTGACTTACCCTCAAGCCTAAAAATAACCTTCATAAAAAAAGCATCTCAGTTTTTCATCCTAGGAAATACCCTTTACCATAGGCACATAGAAGGAACCCTACTACGCTATTTAAATGTTGAGTAGGCATTGACTGCTTTAACTAAGGTACATAATGGTATATGTGGTTCACACTCAAGCAAAATGACCCTGGCCAAGAAATTGTTGAGGATGGGGTATTATTGGCCTACAATTGAAAGAGAAGCACATGACTACATCAAAAGGTGCCTACAATGTCAGCAACATGGGTACCTCATCCATGCTCCAGTTCAAGAACTTCATCCCATTATCACACCATGGCCTTTTTCAAAGTGGGGGTTCAATCTCATTGGAAAAATAACTCCCACCTCATCAAATGGTCACAAATTCATCATAACCACCACTGAGTACTTTACCAAGTGGGTGGAAGCCATCCCCATGACATACATCACTAGAAAATAGATATCAAAGCTCATCGTGAACTACTTAATATGTCGATATGGTGTTCCCCAAGCTATTATCTCAAATAATGGGACACCTTTCAAGAATCAGGAGGTTCATGACCTATGTGAAAAATTCAAAATCCAACATCACTTTTCCACTCCATATTATCCCCAAGGTAATGGCCATGCAGAAGCTACCAATAAAACCATTCTGAAAATTCTCAAAAAGATAGTTAATAACTCATGTCGTGACTGGTATTTGCAGCTAAATCCCACCCTCTGGGCATATTGAACCAGCATCCACATACCAACAGGTTTCACTCCCTTTTCCCTGGTTTATGGATCTGAGGCAGTATTACCCATTGAGATCTAGCTCCCGTCACTAAGAATATCACTGCTAAACCTCATCATGGATGAAGAATACTGAGTATGAAGATTGAATGAGCTAGAGCTACTGAATGAGTGACATATAGATGCTTTAAATCATTTGCAAGTCTATCAGGACAGACTCAAGAGGAGCTATAATAAGAAGATTAGAAGCAAGACTTTCCAAGTTAGAGAACTAGTGCTAAAGGAGAATCAGAAGAACGTCCCAAATCCAAACAACAAAGGAAAATTTGAACCCAACTGGTTGGGACCATTTGTTATCAAAACGAGCTATAAGTTAGAGGCATATCGGTTATCAACACCCGAAGGGGAACCTCTGTAGGAGCCCATGAATAACTCCCATCTCAAAAAAATTTATGCCTAAATCTTACAAGGTATAGAACCAAAAATCCAAAAAATTATAAAATGTCCTGAAAAAATGGTTACCTTGATGAAAACCTGGCAAACAAGCTTCTTGGTGACAACAAAAAAAATACAAAAATACAAAAATCAAAAAATCAAAAAGAGAATAAAAAATAGTAAAGAGAAAAATCGTCCTCTAGTGAAAAACACTTCAGTGGCGCTTTGGACAAGTACCTTGGTGAAAACTTGGAAAACAGGCACCTTGTGTAAATAAGCACTTTCCATCCATCAAGATCTTTGCTACTCATTCTGCATCATCCATCCATTATGCTTCCATCATCCATCGCAATCCATTTCACCATCCATAATCCACCTGTGTTTGCATCATAACTTGGTCCTATGTTTGTGTCATGATCCCTCCTAGTACTACTCGACCCAATCTCAAGGTCAGTTTGTCCTACCTTTACCAGAGTAGTCTATTGCATCACACTAGGGGAATGTTCTCATCAGATCAGATTTGTGTATATTCTTGAAGTCCTAAAATTAGAAAATCCAAAAACATCAGAAAATCAGAAAAGCCAAAAACATTCATAAAACCAAAAAATCCAAAAACATTCAAAACATATCAAAAATCCAAAAATAGGTCAAAAATTTAGTCACAAAGTCAAAATAGAGTCGTATTGTTGAACTACGTTGTCTCTGAGCTTAAATGTAAGCAAGGTTGATATTTGATCATCCCCCGAGACACTTAGGTCAGTCCTTTAGGAGTCTGTCATAATAAACTAGCAATCTTTTTGTTCATATCTCATCAATAGTGAAGTCTATGTTAGTTGAACTACGTGGTCTCTGCGTGTATAATGTAGGCAAGACTAATCTGTTGATCAGCCCCTGAGGCCCCTAGGATAGGTCCTTAGGTTAGTCTCTTGGTCAAAATCTCAGAAAACCCAAAACATTTGAAATTTTGAAAATCAAAACATTTGTAAAATCGCAAAATACCAAAAACAGCCTGAAAAAATTTTAAAACTCCAAAAAATCCAAATATTTGAAAAAAAATCCATCTGTCTCATCTCACTTTCACCCACAATAAGCATCACTCACAATAAATTGATCGTCATCCTCAACCTTTGGTAAAAAAATCAGAAACAAGTCTAGCAGTTCAAAAGTGAAAACTCGAAATGTCAAAATCTCAAGTCTAGGTCAGTACGTAAGCAAGTTAATAAACTCTTTGTGTCAATAGCCTATCATCCAATTAGTCCCATATCAAATCATTTGATATAATCATGTCCTAGGATGCATCCTTCCTACAATGGACATTAACATCAGGCATCACAGTAGTTTAGTCTTGGCTAGCGGTCTTGAAGAACATTAGCTTGTTTGTTTGCTTTATCTTGATCTATTGATTTATCTTATTTGCACTCATTCCAAGGACCTCTTGATGATATCCCGAACAAAAGGATTTAGAGAGATAGGAATGGAGAAATGATCATTATCTTTCTATATATTTTTCTTGTTGGATGTATTTGTAATATAACCTCGACAAATACTTGCTTTATTAGATGTGTATGGAAGGTATTTTAGATATCTTGTTGACCACATAGGAAGGCTTTCCTTAGTATGTTTTTGTCTGAGATGTTTGAAGTACCTGAAGTTCATCCTAGTAAGGTATTCGTATGTCAGGTGTGAACAAGGATACTCCCATTTGATTGTCGATTCAAAGTCCATCACACTAGGTAAAACACCTTCCTGGTTCTTTATATCTTGATGCATCGTACCTATGTGTGTTATCAAACATAAGGTAATTGGCCCTTTGAAAATCCCAACTCCTTGGAAAGAAAATCATCACCATCATCATCATATCTTGTTGGAATCTCTTGCTTTTTTCTATTTCTTTCTTTTCACGCTAACATGGTATCGTGACAATTATTGCATATCATTGCATCCATCCTACATCCATAAACCATCAACATATAACATATTACATAGCATATCATATAGAAACATGTATTGCATTTCCATACATATAGATTGGTTATTCTAAGTATCCATCACATATAAACATCATAAAACATCTGCTTCATCATATCATTATCATAGCATTATCTCATAACATCATAAAACATTTGGATCATCATATCATCCCTTAAGCATCGTTTACATCCATCATATCATTTATCATACCATAACATCGCATAATCATCACATAATGTATTTCAGCATCCATTACGCTATCACATACTCATCATTTATCAAAAGAATCCTTTTTCTTTCATAACCATCATATCATAAAACATCATCATATCAAAGCATCATATCATCACCATAACACCATCCATACATAATCATCATAAAAAGTGCACAAAAAGATACTAAAAAAAAGAAATGCATCCATTCATCAATCACTGCATCACATCATAATAGCATAACATCATACATCACATTGAATCATCATATATAATCATTAAACATAAGCATATAGAAGATAAAGCATCCATAAATACATCACATATCATATCACATCAAAATCATCATCTCATATATCATCAAATATACTGTCATAATACAAGAATCGGATCAAGTGTCAAATATATAAGTACAATCAGCCCATGGGGCTATATAAAACAAACCAAAATGGCACAAAAAGAATCTTGTCTCTGATAAAAAATAAAGGCCTAGCCCTGTTGGCTGCTTCCCTCACCACCTGATCTCTCCCCATGCTACTATGTTGGCCTGTGGCTCATCCTCTATGAAAAATCAGAAACTTGTCCTTCTCTCAGCGTGGCCTCATAGTATTGCATCTTGTAGTAATTGGCCTCTTGGATGGCCTCTCTATAAGCCCAGAGTGATACTTTGTTCTAGGAGGAGGAGGCGGCCATGCCCTCTAGATATTGTCGATGACCCATCTTTGCTGTCACCTGTAACTCTGCGGCCTGCCTCTGCAAAATGGCCAGGTCCTGCTCAGCCCTAGGCTGATCTCTCTCAGCTATCAATGCCTGTACCTAATCTATCCATCCCTAGGATTTGGCTGTAGTGGTGGTTAAGCGTGGGGCTGATCCTGCTCCCCATCCCTTGGCAGTGTTAGGACCCTGTTTTGGTGCCCTGGATCGTGCTCCTGCCTCTGCTCTCCCACTGGATGATCCTAAACTAGCTGATCTTGAACCGACTAATCTTGCACCGGCTGATCCTGAACTACCCGATCCTATACCTAATGAACTAGTGGTGGCCCATGACCTCCCTAATCTTGATCCTGTGCTCCCTAACCTTGGCCTACCCTCCTACCTCTGGCTCTCCGTCGAGTAGAGGGTACACCTAGAACTGTGAGCCTTAGTGGTGGCTTGAACCAATCTTTGTAGGACTGTGTAACTCCTGGATCTACCTCTCCCTAGTCATATGGCGATGGCCTAGCCACCAACTACATGAAGCTCTGCACTGCCTTGTGGGCAAGTATGTATCACCCCTAGGAGCCCTGACTCACTATCCTCACAAAGATAGCCACATATTAATCATCAGGCTGATCCTGTGGCTCACCAAACTATCATTGGACCCTCCCAGACAAGTACATTTCAATCATAGTATGCTCTCGCCCCTACATGAGGCAGTCCTACCGAGAAAAGAATAGCTATTGCGCATTATCGAACCAACCTGGCTGCCCAAGGTATGGCCCCCATTGGAACACTCACATATCATCAAGGACCCTCCTCCAGTGAGGAGTCCCGTGTTGTCCTGTATGAGTGAAAGAAAGGACCCCTCTGTACCTCTAGACCATTAGATCATCTGGCTCCATTGTAACTAGAACAACTCAAGGACGAAGCATGAGGATATGCTCCCATGCCTAGATATGTAGGAGTGTGACCCCCGCTCCAAGTGCTCTACCATCTAAGTAAGCAAACTTGTGAAGGTCTCTGTAAAAAGAAACTAGCAAAAATGGGCCCTAGGAAAAAGGTGTCGGTTGTCATTTGACAATCTGCTCCTAGGAAATCCCCCAACCAAGACTGAAATATTGGCCTCGCCGATCTGGGGCAATAAGGCCTCATATGATAGCAATAATCACCAAGCGGTAGGGTGAGGCTAGGGCCCTATGGCGCTCTAGCTCGATCTGCCCCTCAAAAAATACAATTTGATCAATCTCCAAGATGACATAGTATGCTTCCGTCCCAAAAGCCATGTCATAGATCACCCTCTCACCATGAATGGGTAATCTCAAAATCTGCCACACATCCTCTAACATGACTATGGCCTCGCCAGTCAAAAAATGGAAAGAGGGGGTCTCATTGTGCCACCTCTCAGAAAGCGTTGTCATCATGCCCAGGTGTGTCCACACGGGCAGTGTGTAGGCGATGTACCAGAGCCCCATCTCTCCTAGGTGCTCCTACTCCCTCTTGGTCAAATCGCACAAATACCCAAAAATCTCTCAAGACCTGTGCTCGCGCGAATAGATCTCTCTTGCTTCCTCCTGCATTAGGAAAAGTCACTATGTTAAAATTCATCAAAAAAACTTTGTCTGAACTAGTCTCAGCATCTAAAAAATCACCCCAGTGTCGCTACTTGTGAAGACGGTGTAGTTTGAAATTTGCAAACTACGACGCTAGGGTTTCCAGATCCTCAAACTGCACCGTGGTGGTGTAGTTTTCCAAAGAGGCGTAGTTTGCTTAGGATCCCTAATTTTAAAAAACCACCATGATGGTACACTTTATGAAAGCATCGAAGTTTGGAGTTTAGACCTAAATTCCAAATAGCATCGTGGTGATGCACCTTGGGATGGCAGTGTACTTTAAACACCGAGCAGCGAAATTTGAAATTTTTAGTGGTGCAATATGGCATCGCACCTAAATACCTAGTTTTCAAAGCATTAAATGAGCACAAAAAAATGGAAAATAAGCTTGGGTCAAGTTGACTCACAGGTGGTCTAGTGCAGGGAAGTCTCTGGTACATCTAGACTTGGTCAGAAATATGCATTGGGAGTTGTCATTGCACCATCTCGTCAAAGTGTCAGAGCTCAGAATTGCAAACTCTCCTAAGGCTGAACATGAAAATGAATTGGAAGTGGCCCCCCACAGCCTATTGAAGCCTAAATATTAGGGTTTTTTGACCCCATTTAGTTGTCCTTCTAGGGTTTTGGACCCCCGGTCCCATTTTTGTCCGCCTGAGGGCCGTTTTGTATATTTTTTGCATTTTACCTCATTTTTTGACCTCCTCGAGCCTTCCAGAGCCTGCCAAGCACTTTGTCCTCTTTTTTTGCAAGATCACCCAAAAATAGAGCTTTTCATCTAATCTCTTCAGCGGTAGTATATTGGCATGCTCTCTCTCGCTGAGGCAGCAGTGGGGCAAATTTTAAAATTAGAAAATTTTGGCATTTGATAGAGATAGTTTATTCTTTGAATCAATGCAACAAGTACTTTTCTTCAAAGAGGGGCAAAATGTAGACATGGGAAATATACTGACATACTTGATCCTGATTACTAACACCATTTCATCATGAATCATCCTTCAGTCTAACCATTTAATCGAGTACCTTTATTTGATTAAATTCATCAATTTTCCTCTCTTAATTAAAATAAATCATTTTATCTAATTAAGTCTTTCTCCCTTGTTAATTAACTCAACCAATCTGATCTAATTAACCCTATTTCCCTATTTAATTAAGTAATTCATTTTATTTGATTAAATCTCTAAAGTCCACCTGTTCAATTAAATAAATTAAAACCTTATTTAGTTTAATCTAACTTCATTTCCCTTAATTAAATAAATCAAAATCTTTTATTTAATTAATCTTTGTATCACATTCTTCTCATATTTTATTTAAATTAACCTATAAATCTAAGTCAAATTTGTCACATCATTTAATCCTTCATTAAATTAATTAACCTTTGATTAATTTAATCCTAATCCATGTCCCATCCTCTATCTTTTGCCACTTGCACATGAAAATAGATTTAATTCATTTATTAAATCTCTTTTTTCTCTCAACATGGCATAATGGAGGAATATTCTCTCAAATTTGAATTCAAATCCAAGTGGACTTTGTCCTTCCAATAAGGCATTTACTTCACCTAACAAGTCCTTTTTCCTTGAGCCAAGTGGCATTTAAGGCATTTCTTTTTCCTCTTACATGTCATTTCACCATTTTCAAATATCACCTAATTGCATTTATGGGAAAATTCATCAAAATGTGCACATCCCTCATCCATTCTCATCTTGACAAGTTACACCTTGGCATTGGTTGAATGTTAGTCCCACATTTCTCCATTTTGGGCATTTCTCCATCCTATTATTCTATAAATTAGAGGTTTCTTTCCTCATTTTATCATCCAGAATTTGAGCAAAGTTATTATACTCAAATTCATAGCAATTTTCATCCATCTTTATCCAATCTTAGCTAGGTTATGCAGATTTTCATCTTGGAGCACACTTCAATCATAAACAAGGTGGATCACATCTTCATCAAATCACCAATGCTTGTATAGGAGTTGGGAAAGGGCCAATTTCCACATCAAATTGGCACCAACTCCCTGAAGAGATTAACAATTTTCTTTGCATTTGAATAGGATTTAACATCTTTGGTTTATGCTTGTTTATGTTCTTTATTTCACATCTTTTCCTTTGCAATTCAAATGGATTTCTTGGGGAATCATGATACTATCTTGCATTTGATCTAATATGTTGTTTGTCTCATGTGTTTATGTAGGTTTGGAATCTTGGTTCACAATTCTTAGTTTCACTAGCTTTGTCAAATGAAATATTATGATTTGGCGTGGGGTTGGTAAAGATTTGCATGTTTTGGTTGGGAGGGGAAATAGAATTATTACCTTGATCATTGACACCACCAATTTGAATATGATTGGAATCAATGAGGTCTTACACCATGTGTTTAAGATGCTTACATTGTTTTGTATCATGTCCATTTTCATGTTGAAAATGACAAATAGGAATTTTATCTAAATTTTGGAGGTAATGGCTTAGTAGGATTAGGACTTTTAACGAGAGTTAAGGAAATTAAGTTCTTTTCTAGAACTTGTAACATGGTGTTATGGAGGGTATCGGTTAAGGGAGTAAATTGTCTATTCGAATCCCAAAATATAAAAGGATTTGTGTTCTTTCTAGAAACCACTTGGGTATCAACATGTTGGGTTGGTTGAGGGGGATTTAGTTGAATAAATCCTTCTTTTTTTCCTGAAAGGTTGCTAATTGTTTTGAGTCATGGGTTCAAACTTTTCTGGATGGCTAGAGGTGGGTTTATTTTTCACGACTACTAACCGAGTTTTGATAATCATGAAGGGTGGTACATAAGTGTATGAATGAAGGAAATGTCATCATGCCAGGCTTATCTTGCATCATCATTTGTAAGCTCTCAATGAAAATTTGTTGAAGGTTAGGATCAAGAATCTTTATGTCAATTTGGGAGTAAAGAAATTGGTAGTGTGAAATGAAGTTAGTGACCTTTTCATCATCCTTTTGCTTACATCTCATCAAATCAGCTAAGGTAATCTTAGGGTTCATGTGCATTTGGAAATGGTTGATAAAGGCCTCAAGTAGTTCTTGAATGAACGAATTGAGTTATTTGGTAATGAGGAAAACCATTCTAAAGCGATATCTTTCAAGTACCCAGGGAAAAGCTCAGCCAAGAGCTTATCTTCAAGGAAAAAAACACTACATAAGGCGGTGTAAGCGGAAACATGGTTAGAAGGATCTCTTTCCCTCCATATTTTCCAAACCTAGGAATCTCTATACCTTGTGTTATTGGAATTCTTAATATCTCCAAGGATAAGGGATTGCTTCTGACATAGTATTCAAAACTTGACCATTTTGATTTTGGTTTATGGTGGAAATTTGTCATTGAAGGGATGAGAAATTTTGTAAGAGTTAGTTAAGGATGGTGTCATTGGTTGTGTTTTGGGATGGAGGCGAATATGGTGGAGGTGTATATCTGTTTGAGGGGAAAATGAATGGAACACTTATGGGAGGTAAAGTGGTAGGAGATATGAAATGAGATGCCATAAAGGTACAAGGATTGCTAGTGGAAATACCCAAGGTAGGAATGACATTACTAGTTGTATAGGAGTGAATTTACACCCCATGTGTAAATCCCCCTTTTTACACTCTCCACTTTAGAAAACCAAGTTCGAAGGCTTAATTCCACCTAAGCCGGCTACTTGCATCCCATTTGGTGCCTATTTTGAGCATCAGTGGAGGAGTTTATGTCAGGGATTTCCATGTGGCACACAAACATCTGCATGGTGTGCTTACGTCCCTAGTAGATTCCTGCAGTTGAACTTGCAGAGGTGTTACACTTCTCATTGGGAGTCAAATTGTAACTCCCCTTTGGCTGACCGACCTGAATATGGCCGTTTCTTTCATTCCTTCTTCAAATTGACTCCTTGAACATTTCATCTTCTACAATCACTCCAAAAGCTTCAACACACTCTTTTTCATTCACTTCAAGCTTTCTAGCAGCATTCTTGCACTCCATTTCAGCAAACACAACACTGCATCACTTTGGTAGAATAAGTTGGGAATGAAACACCATTGTAGCAGAGGCTCGAGTATTCTCATTTTCTCCTCGAAGCAGCCTTGAGTGCTCTTGTTGGAGGTGGTAATATTCCCTTTCTTACCTTCTATCACTTGGTTGAATTAGAACTTTACTACTTTGTAGTGATTTTGTGCTCTTTACTATATTATTCTCTTTATTTTGTTTCCTTGGTTATCCATGAAGGTGGAAACACCTAAATAGGGGTTTGACTAAGGTAGGCCCCTATACAGCCACCTAACATTTTCTCTCTTTCTATGTGTAGGTGGATGTGCTTTCGAGGAGCTAGCTGGAAAATGAGTTCCTTTGTGAGATTCTTCTTGCCACCCTTACTCTTGCATTCTTATTTTATCATATTAGAGAATATTTCATTTACTTAATCACATTATTCTGGCCCTTTAATAATAGTTAGCTGGTCAGTTAGCCTATTTTAATAGGTTTGACCTTGTCTCTTATGTTGTCTGGTCGTATGGATACTAGTGCACTTTAGAGATGCCAGTGTGCCGCACTGTCGTCCAAGGACTATGCTTCCATCCTCGGGCAGAGATCTCCTTGAGACGTAGTGTTGAACCTTAGAACTAGTTCGCCTTGCCCCATTTCAAAACTCGGGATTGCAGAGTGGTTGCAGGACTCTATAGTCCTCATCATTCTCATCCTCATACCCTAAACATCCCATTCAGCTAAGGTAAGTTAGGGAAGCTTTCTACATCTTGGCCCTTCGTGACCTGGGGCCTTGCACATGGAAGTCCCCCTACCTTACATTTTGGTGAACCCGACGTGAACCATCTTGGTTCTATTTTTGTGATACTAATAGTTCCTTTCCTCATAATCTAGGAGTGTTGTAGGTGTGAGTGTTGTGAGGTTGTTGCCTTGCAACCCAACCGATAACCCCTAGTTGGCATAGTTGGAAGGTTCCAAAGGTATTGCATGACGAAACCTTGGTTGGATCACTATCTTATTATTTTACCTTTAGGGACTCTATGGAAGTATTTTTTAGTGTGCATTATGGCCTCCTTCTTGCATCAATCTATCCCCTCTATGTAGCCTATGGATAGTGGTACTGGTATAACTTTTACTTCACAAGATCTGTCGATGGGTTTAACAAAGAACCGTCTCCTCTTTACATCCCCGCGTGGATCAATGCAAACATTGTATCATGTGTTCTCATTGATCTAACGTCACAAGTCAATATAATAACAAGGAGATTATGCTGATCAAATTTTTACACAAAGATGGGTATGATGCACTCATGAGTACCATCCGCACACATGATGGGCTTTCCATACCCCATTTAGGTAGTATTTTCTTGTCAAACCTGGTGAGACCTAAATCTATGAACCTCTTGTTTGACATCATCCCTAGGTTTGAGCTCTTTAGGGTGAAATTGGGTAGCCCTTGGCTGGTGGCGATGAGTGTGGTACCCTCCTTCATGCATAAATGTCTAAAATTTATCCATGGAGGTTCTGTACATGTAACCTACAACACCGGTTATAGACCACCAATTGCATATGGTAGCTACTCCTTGGACTACTCTTGGGCTGCACATGTTGGTCCTCTCCCACCTAGGATGGACCTTCTACACCAAATGTATTAGAACTATAAGAAAGGGCATCTGAGGCTGAAAGTTAGATACCCTCCCTCACCTTATGCTATTTCACATAGGGCTTGCTGAAAGGCTGACAACAATATCGCTAAGACACGAAGGAAGGAAGAAGAGAAGAAATCTCACGATCCTCCTTCTTCCTCTTTCGCTAGTCAGTCTAACACTTCTTCCTAATCTATTGTGGTACCATCAGGTTCTACTCCTTGTCTGCAGGAGAATCCTATGGTGCTCACTTGGTGAAAGCCTAAGCATCCTGCATTCAGACTTCTTGTTCTACCGACAGAGCCTAGACCCATTCAGTTCGATAGGAAGAAGGTCTCCTAAGGAGAGTCCTCTTTTTCTTGACTTCTGGGCCTCCTACCACTCTTGATCCTAAAGCAATGAGCGGGAAGAGGACCACTGTTGAGGCTCTTGAGCTGACTCCTCCCACTTTCTCGCAACCTGTCCCTCCTACTCCCATTCATGAATTTTTTCCTCCATTAGAAATGGCCATAGTGGACGTTCCCATGGTTGAGCAGGAGCCCGATGCTCCTTCACAGCCTTCAGCCTCTAGCTCCAAGAGCCGAAGAAACTGCCTTGTGCACTAATGCAAGTTCCAATGAAAGGCTCTCTTATCTGAGTAGGTTGCCTCACAAAGAAGGGAGGAAGAAACGACTGCCCTACTTTAGGGCCTCCTGTAGTGTCTCCCTCTTCCCTCCCTTCGACTTCTCTCCAATTCGGTTCTGTGATACTTTTGGCATCCACTGCAAATGAAAATGCACCTAACCCCAAGGGGGTATAGGTTTTCATTACTCTTTCAGTGGAGTCACCTTTGCTGATGTTCATTTTAGACATCTAGCCTTTTCTGAAGCCTTTGGATATGATTAATACCTTGGTCATACCCGTTCCGGTCCTCTCCTCCTCTTCCTCTGCACCCCTAGCCTCATTTGTGGGGAGTTCATCTCCTCTAGTGAATGAAGAGGTGGAGAGTGGTCCTTCTAGCAACGAATGGCATAAGAGGATCCCACCTTCTTCACAAGGTGGTCTTGTGTTGAGTTTTTTTGTCCTAGTGATGGAACCAGTTCCATCTTCCCTAAGTTCGTGACTGCTTCTGAGTCACTCGGCGAGACTAGCAGTGAATCTTAGGCTCAACCTACCCCATCCACTAAATTTATACATGGCGCTCATGTGTGGTGCATGTTTAACTCTGTGGATGAAGTTCTGGCCTTATAAGCAATCTTCACAAAATCGTTGACCTTGACTCCATAAGAGCTCAGTGGAGAGGACCTCAAGGGTCCCTCTTCATTAGCCCTTGTTGTGAGAGGGACGAATGCCCCTCCTCTTAACATCCCTCCTATACAAGCTCATCCTCCTCCCCCCTATGATGATCTAGAGTGGGAAGCATACAATCTCTTGGTTGATCAATGTTAGGAGGAGGTCTCTTCTTAATCTTGTGTGTGTGTTTTTGTATGTGATGTGTTCCCCTGTGATCATGCTATGTGTGCCTAGATGACCCTTGTCACCCCTATTGGTGCTTGGATTCAGGTGTGGTTTTTGTTTCATAAACCTTCTTCTATTTGTATCATCATTCTTCTGTGTTTTTGCTTGATTTTTGATAAATTGGGGACGATGCAA
The DNA here is from genome assembly GCA_007258455.2 of Sequoia sempervirens. Taxonomy (NCBI): domain Eukaryota; kingdom Viridiplantae; phylum Streptophyta; class Pinopsida; order Cupressales; family Cupressaceae; genus Sequoia; species Sequoia sempervirens. Next base: position 16,812,569 of record VDFB02000001.1, read on the forward strand.
AGCATTGGGGCATTTAGGCTTCCCTTCCATGTTGACCCAATTTTTTATTTTTACTTTGTATTCTCATGCATTCTTCACATGGTTTGATATAGTAGGGGCTTGATGAAAGTTCATTTATATACTATTACTATACATATATATATATATATATATATTTATATATATATATATATATTTATTTATTTATTTATTTATTTATTTATTTATGAGCAATTCTAACCCTGATATATTAGGCTACTCCTATGCCCTTCATTTGTGTTTTCTCTTTTTATTTCTCTGTATCTTTCTCTCTTCTTTGCTTTAGTTGTCCCTCCTATGTGTGGCAATGTTCTTTCTTTAACATTTTTATTTTCAGAAAGTGCATTCATTGTCAACGAATCTTTTCCCAAAATCCTAGCAAACCTTTCTTTAGAATCACATTCTCAACTTGGAACCCTAACAGAATGTGTTTCCTTCATCATGGGTTTGTAAAGAAAGGAATTAAACCTTCCTCTGAAGTGAGAATGACTTTGACCTCCCCCTTGCATGGGGACATATTCTTCCTTTCAAATTCATTGATGAAGTGTGCATCTTTCAAAAGGATTCCTTGATGAAGGATCGATTCGAGAAAGAGAACATCTACTTTTGAACTATGCGTCCCTTGAGTGGACCGTCTCTTCACGATGGGTTCCCAAGGGACCCCTTCAAAAGTTTTCAAAGCTGTCGACAGCTTGTGCAATTGTCTTCTCACTCACCTATGTGGCAGCTTCTTGAGTTTACAGATTCCACTTTCTCAAGTTTCCTTTATGTGAGAGATCTTGGGGGATACCTCCCTACAAGAATAAGAGCATGTGGGGTGCTTCCTTTGAGATTCTTCCATGCGAGAGATCTTGGGGGTGGCTCCCCTATAGGACTAAGAGCCTGTAGGGTTCTTTATCGTGTTTCCTCCATGGGAGAGATGTTGGGGGTTACCTTCCCTATAGGATTGAGAGCCTATGGGGTGCTTCTTTGGGTGTTCTTCATGCTTGATTTCATGGAGAATACCTTCCCTATGGGACTGAGACCCTGTAGGGTGCTTCCTTGGGTGTTCTTCATTCTTGAGTTTGTGGATAATACCTTCCCTATGGGATTGAGAGCCCGTAGGGAGCTTCCTTTGGGTCTCCTCCATGCTAGAGTTTTTGGGAGAAACCTTCCTTACAAGACCAAGAACCTGTAAGTTGCTTTCCCTTCTCAACTTCATAGTTTCGAGTAGCTATGGAGTCCTTTGCTTTCCCTGCACCTTTGGGTACACAAGATCTAGCTCTTCTTCCTCGATGGTTCAGGTATACATTTCTAACCTTACACTCTCCTTGATCTACTTTACCGAGCACTCATCAGTATTTGTGCTTGCTAAAGTGAGGGAAAAATTTATAGGAGAGAATTACACCCCATGTGTAAATCCCCCTTTTTTCCCTCTCCACTTTAGAAAACTAGGTTCAAAGGATTAATTCGACCTAACCCACTACTTACATCCCACTTGGTGCCTATTTTGAGCATCGGTGGAGGCGTTTCTATAGGGGATTCCCACTTAGCATGTAGACGTTCGCGTGGTGCGCTTATGTCCCTGGCAAATTCTTGTAGCTGAACCTGCAGAGGTGTTACACTTCTGATTGGGAGTCAAGTTGTAATACCCCCTTCGGCTGACTGACCTAAATATGGCCGTGTCTTTCATTCCTTCTTCAAATTGACTCCTTGAACAAACATTTCATCTTCTACAATCACTCCATAAGCTTCAACACACTCTTTTGCATTCACTTCAAGCTTTCTAGTAGAATTCTTGCACTCCATTGCAACAAACACAACACTCCATCACTTTGGTAGAACAAATTGGGAATGAAACACCATTACAGCAGAGGATCGAGTACTCTCATTTTCTCCCCCAAGCAGCCTTGAGCGCTCTTGGTGTAGGTGTTAAGCCTCCCTTTCTTTCCTTCTATCACTTGGTTGAGTTAGCACTTTACTATATTATTCTCTTTATCTTGTTTCCTTGGCTATCTGTGAAGGTGGAAACACCTCAACGAGGGTCTGACTGAGGAATATGATGGTTTTGGATGTGAATTATGTATTTTGGTGTTGTCATTGATGGCAACCATAGTTATCTTTGAGGTCTACAGTTTTGTATTATGTCATACCGGAAGAAGTGAAATATGTATGTTATTGATAGTATTATCAGTTGAATAGGATATTCGGTTGTGAAGTCTCACTGAATCACTTTTCTTGGTTGTGGAATGTTGAACATGTTTCCTTGGCACTCAGAGAGCATACAATTATTGAATCTAGAAAAAGTATTCTTGTGGCTATAGGTCTTGTTGGACATTCTCTGTTTATTTGCTATGTCAAGCTGACTCAGTGAAATATTGTATACCGGATGTAAAAATTTAATTATTGTTGTTATTATCCTTTCAGGTGTTCGATTATTGGTCCCAGCTATTGTTTGGCTAACTTGCTCAGATCCACATAGAATTTATCCATTACATGGGCTGACTAGTTACCAATTTTGTTAAGTTTTGTGGAAGCCGACTTGCGGTGATGAAATCATTTTAAGTGGATATATATATATATATGTGTGTGTGTGTGTGTGTGTGTGTGTGTGTGTGTGTGTGTGTGTGTTTGGCCATATCCTTTGGATGTATGTAGGAGTTGTATGTGCAATTGTTGTGATTGTCTAAGAAGAGATTAAGTGATTTCATGTGCAGTTTCACTTGTGCATAAAGATTTTTGTGTGCGAACTTGAGCAGAACAGGGCAGAAGTTCTTCATCAGTCATCAAGGAAGAAGTTCGTCACCAGAGCTTAACCAAAATTGTAATCAAGCATTTGTAGATGCTATTATAATAGTTCACTTTCTTTTGGAACTATTCCAATCTCTTTTGTAAAGGTAGTGAGCCTTATTTTGAGCAGTGAGCTCTAGGGAGTGAGCCTGAATGCATGTGCTTTCCCCTATTGTTTTTCTTTATACTTTTAACAGAGTATAATCTTGTGGACTGACCTCCACCATGGTTTTTACCCTAACAGGGTTTCCACACAAAAATGTTAATTGCTTATGGTTAATTGTTTATTCAACAGATCTTAGATTAAAGTTAAGTTTGTAAAGTTTAAATTTCTGTGACAACTGATTCACCCCCCTCTCTTAGTTTTTTGTCCTTTCTTTTTCCAACAATTGGTATCAAAGATAGTTCCTCAAAAGAAGCCTAATAGATTGAGGAAAGAAAATTCAATGGATACAAGCAATCTACAACAACAACTCATGCTAGCCTTAGATGACCTTGATCAGTCAAAATCTAAAATCGAGGAGCTACAAGAAAATCTAGAAAATGCAGAAAAGTTTATCCAGACATTAAAAGACAAGATCAATGAATCGAGGGATAAAAGAAAGGAGTTATGTGGTCAACTTAAGCAAAAAAGAAAAAGTAGTCAAGATGAACAACTTAGTCAAGTTCAAAAGGAGAAAACAAAAGAATTTGAAAAGCTTGCTCAAGAAAACGCTACCTTGAAGCGTGAAAAAAAATCCATCATGATGAGGATGACCAAGGAGTTGGAGGAAAGAAAGAAGAATGAAGAAAAGCTTGCTCAATCCCTGAACGAGAAATCAGAATAATGCAATCGATTGGAGAATGAATTAGAACAAAGCAAGAATAATGAAGAAGAGCTTGAAAAATAGCTTGATGATCTAAGAGATGAAATTGCTACTGCAAATGAGTTTAAAGACAAATTTAAAGTAAGCTCAGCTAAACTAGATGAACTAATTAAAGGTTAGAGAGTTGATGGTGATAGATGAGGTCTTGGATATGAAGAAGGAGAAAGTTCCAGATCCGAACAAAGGAGATCTGATCAAGGAAATCTACAAGAAGGCCATTTATACAAAGAAATCAAGCAAATGGACCCATGAGGAATTCGGTAAGACAACCTAATGCTCAAAAATTTAATGGCTACTTCTATGTTTGTAATAAATTCGATCATATGGCTTCTCAATGTAGAAGTACGATAAACACAACAAAGCCATCCTTCTCAGGTCAGTGCTTTAACTGTTACAAATATGGTCATAAGTCAAGTGAATGCAAAATTGTGATGTATAAACTACACAGAGATATCAAGTGTTATACATGCAATAGATTTGGACATGTTGCTAACCAGTGTAGATTTAGACAAATTCAGTGGAAAAATTGGTCCAACCAAAGGAATGTTATTTGCTATAATTGCAATAAACCTAGACACATTTCTAGAACCCGTTGGAACAAAAGAGGTCCGGTAAGACAGGACAAGCAACCGGATGCCAAAGGAAAAGAAAAGATCACTAGGGATGAGATCAAGAAGCAGATGTAGAAAAAATGGGTGAGGAAGAACCCATCTACAGATGAAAATCAACCTGCACTGGAAGCTGCTTCTAGTAATACATCCAAAAATTAATTGTAGTCTCTACCATAGGGGGAGCTGTCAGGAAAATCCTTTTAATCCCCTGCAAGTGGCTTACACATAAGTGTGGATGAATCCAATATAAAATAATTTTTTTTTCAATGGTTTTGGATTAAATCAGACACACCAATAAAGCTTATCAAAGATCCGCATTTGAATTGTTTGCCCCAGAATATAAAAATCTATAAAATCTACAGAATTAGGGCAAGAGCATTTAATGTGAAAAGTATAAAGTTAGTGCGATAAAAGTGGTCTCTTTCACTTTCATTTGTAAAATTTTCATTCAAGAGAAGGAAGTTTGCAAAGCTCCTAGTGATTTCTGCATAAGTGGAAGAAAGATTTAGGCACAGGAAAGGGTTTGTGAATCGTTCTTCATTTTCGTCTTCAAAAGGTATTTTCAGTAAAAACCTATGAATTTGTGTTCTTCAAATCATCGCTACCCCACTGCTTGTGGGAATTAAAGATAGACCCCACCCCAAATTCAAATTGCATACATATAAATTTGTTGAGACTGAACCCCTAGGTGCATTTTCTTCCATACTGTATGAAGTATTGCATATAGAGGATTTTAGAGCTTATGTGCATGCAAGCATTAAGGATTCGAGAAGTACTTGATTGTTGGATCTCTACACTAACCATATTGTACAAGAGGATTTCTCTGTGAAGCCAGAAATTTGTGCAGTTTACAAAATTCCCTATCTTAAAGAGGATGATTTAGTTCGATTTGTTCTAAGTACAATGCATGATGAATTCCTATGGTTAGACATACCCTTCAAAATCTCCAAGGAGGAAATCTATGTTGTAACAGGTTTGAGTTCGACCGGTAGACTTTTAAAATTGAAATCCATCAAGAATGAAGATGTAACTAGAGCTACTAGCTCTCACTAGGACAAAAGGGCAATGACAATAGAGCATATTGCCAAGATTGATGTCAAATTTTCTTCAATGATTATTGGATACAAAATCTACCACTCAAGCCAGGATAATTCAATATCTGGAACTACTATCCACACTACATATGAAATGGTAAAGGAGAACATAGAATATGACTTGTGTGAAGTGTTAAGAGGCCAACTCTTGGATAATGTCAAGAGGATCAAGAAGGATAAGAAGAATATTTTCAAGTTCGACAAATCTGTTAATTTTCTTGTATTTTTACTTCTTAGGTGAAGTGCTTGGATTTGATAAAGTCTAGTGGAGGAATGATACCCCTGTTGCAGTGCAAATTTGGGACATTCTAATCAATCTTGGTAACTGACAGGTCTAGAATACAATTCTCTATGGAAACATCTCAATTTTGGAGAGCCTGAAGAGTATTTGGAATTCGACCCTTAGCAACTTGAAGAAGGTCTTTGCAGACATTTTCCAATTTTTGTAAGTTTCCATGCAGTATGTGTACAAGTTTTGCACCCATAATTTTGTCATTAATGTCAAAGGGGGAGAGGAGGTATAGTGAAAAATATTTTAGGAGTAATATTTTTGAAGATCTACAATATTGAGTATTTAGTATTGTGTGTACCGGTAGCATATTATCTCCAACACTTAGTAATTTTTCACTAAGTGTTTCCACCAATTCCAAAGGGGGAGATTGTTGGCATATGATGGTTGTGGACATGATTTTTGTATTCTCATGTTGGCATTGATGGCAACCATAGTTATCTCTGAGTTCCACAGTTTTGTATTATGTCGTACTAGAAGAAGAAGTGAAATTTGTATGTTATTGACAATATCATCAGCTGAATAGGATATTCGGTTGTGAAGTCTCACCGAATCACTTTTCTTGGTTATGGAATGTTGAACACGTTTCCTTGGCATTGAGAGAGCATACAATTATATTGAATCTAGCAAAAGTATTATTGTGGCTATAGGTCTGGTTGGACATTCTCTGTTTATTTGCTATGTCAAGCCGACTTAGTGAAATATTGTATACCAGATGTATCAAGGTTAACTATTGTTGTTATTATCCTTTCGAGTGTTTGATTATTGGTCCCAACTATTGTTTGGCCGATTTTCTCAAGTCCACATAGAATTTATCCATTATATGGGCTGACTAGTTACCAATTTTGTTAAGTTTTGTGGAAGCTGACTTTTGGTGATGAAATGTTTGTAAGTGGATATATATATGTGTTCCGCCATATATTTTGGATCTATGTAGGAGTTGTATGTGAAATTGTTGCAATTTTCTAAGAAGATATTAAGCGATTTCATGCACAGTTTCACTTGCACATAAAGATTTTTGTGGGCGAACTTGAGCAGAATAGGGCAGAAGTTCTTCATCAGTCATCAAGGTAGAATTTCGTCACCAAAGCTTAACCAGAACTATAATTAGGAATTTTTAGATGTTATTATATCAGTTCACTTTCTTTTGGAACTATTCCAATCTCTTTTGTAAAGGCAGTGAGCCTTTTTCTGAGTAGTGAGCTCTAGGCAGTGAGCTTGAATGCATGTGCATTCCCCTTATTATTTTTCTTTATACTTTTAACAGAGTATAATCTTGTGGACTGACATCCACCGTGGTTTTTCCCCTAATAGGGTTTCCACACAAAAATCTTGGTGTTCTTTGTCTCTCTAATGTGTTAATTGCTTATGGTTAATTGTTATTCATTAGATCTAAGATTAAAGTTAAGTTAAGTTTGTAAAGTTTAAATTTCTGTAACAACTGATTCACCCCCCCCTTTTAGTTGTATATCTTTGCTTCTGCCAATAGCCCCTATATAGCCACCCAACATTTTCTCTCTTTTTGTGTGTAGGTGGATGTTCTTTCGAGGAGCTAGCTAGTGAACAAGTTCCTTTGTGAGATTCTTCTCGCCACCCTTACTCTTTCATTCTTACTTTATCATATTAACGAATATTTCATTTACTTAATCATGTTATTTGGCCCTTTAATAATAGTTAGCTGGGTCGTTAGCCTGTTTTAATAGGTTTGACCTTGTCTCTTCTATTGCTTGGTTGTATGGATGCCAGCGCACTTTAGAGATGCTAGCATGTCATGCTGTCGTTCAAGGACTGTGCTTCCGTCCTAGGGAAGAGAGCTCCCTGAGGCATAGTGTTGAACCTAAGAACCATCTCGCCTAGCCCCACTTCAAAACTCAGGATTCCAGAGTGGTTATAGTACTCTATAGTCCCCATCATTCTCATCCTCATACCCTAAACATCCCATTTAGTTGAGGTTTAAGTTAGGGTAGCTTTCTGCATCTTGGCGCTCCATGACCTAGGGCCTTGCATGTGGAAATCCACCTACCTTACACTAGCAAGTTGCATCATTGTGGTAACTTGAGGGTTGGTGTAAGTAGGAATAGATGCATTGGTTGTAGGAGGAGGAATTTGAGTTTCTCCTTGAGTTTGAGTATTGTTTGAAGTTTGAGCACAACTAGTCATTGAGGTAAGATGTTTACCAAAAATATGAGCTAAGTTACATGCAATCTCTATTCCTTTTTCACTTTTAATCATTTGGTGTATGTTATCTATGGTAGGAATAGCAGCGTTGGAAATGTTTTCGGTACTCAATAGGTTTTTTAGGTTTTCCAATTCTTCATGGATTTGGATTAGGTTTTCTTGAGGGACACTAGCAATGGGTATGTGCAGGATCATCATGGAAAAAATAGGCCCTTAAGAGGCAAAAAATTCAGAAAAATCAAAGTTAGGAAACTTGACGTAAAAATTTGAATAAGTTATCTATATTATTTCAAAAATATGTAAGAATAGAATTTGTAGTAAATCGAATGTAGTTTCTAAACTACTAGGTTTATTTATTTATTTTAAATTTATTTGGTGAAAATTTGAAATTTCAATGCGAGTACTTAAATTTCAATAAAAATAAGTAGGTGTCTATCCGACCACCCTAACCACAATAAAATGAGAATATTTTTTATAATATTTTAAATATAAGTAGAGGACCGATGTCCCGATGTGATGCATATTTTTGTAATTTTTTCTAATTAAATAATTGATTATGATTTTTTATTACAACTTTTAAAAATATAAAACTCATATGTCCACCTTAACTTGGTCAAAATTCATGAAATTCAAATTTTTTTAATCCTATAGTATGTGAAGCATAGAATGTGACGATGTTTGATTCAAAAATGTGATACCATTTGAAAGATATAGATGTTTTTCAATCAGCCTATCAATCATGACTTAGTCGTAATTGAAATAGAAAATGAATAATAATAATTTATTAAATTCAAAGTAAAGCATAATTTATATTGGTGGAAAGTTGAGAATCTCCTTTAAAAACCCTTTTCGTTTCATCAATTTTGGGTAAAAATATGTCGTCAACCACATACCCTACACATACCCATCATATCATGACTTTTTGGCCCATCATGATCCTGCACATACCCCAACCATTGTTTCAACACTTGTCACATTGCTTGTAGGTAAGGTGGGCATAGGAATAGAGTTATCAAAGGTATGGTCCATACCTAGTGAACTAGTGTCAACACTATGAGTGAAAGAGCTAGATAACCCAAGATTCATGACGAGTGTGTTATCACGAGATGGCATGAGTCTCGAACTACATCTCACTATAGTATTAGCAATAGGACACCAAGTTGTAAAGCTCATACAAAGGCCAATCAAGGAAGGATAATGAATGCAAGATAAATGGAATGAACACAAGATAAATTATATGTTTTAATTCCAATTCTTATGTTTACAAATGCACTTGAAATGAAACCAATTTTGAAAAGATTGCCAATGATAACTTAATTCTACAAACTGAAATAGTAATCTAAAGATAGCAACTAGAAGCACAAATGACAATATTTTAATGTTTTATTAAAATGTAGATTCCAGAAAAACTAGGGACTAATATGCCTAGCTAGGCATATGAGTCCCACTTAGGGTTTTTGACAGGCTCATATAGTAAAAAAGAGAGAGCACAAAATACCTAGAAATATGGAGGAAAGCCCTGTACATGGACTATGCCCAGATGGGAAAATGAGTCTAAAATTAGAGGTTTCAAACTAGATTCAGGAAATTCTGAGTTGATCTTAATGTGTTTAGATTGTATGCTCAATGATTGGTTACAATTACAAATTTCCAATGAAATTGAATGATTCAAAATGTAAAAATGCAATCTATATGCACTTTTCACTAATGTAATATTTAGAAGTCCTAAATGCAATTCAACCAATGCAAATATAATGCAAAGTTAATGCAACCTATATCTAGGACTACAATGTTCTCCAAATCAGAAATTTATGGGTCCAAAGGTTGGGTTCACCAAAATGAACACAAGAGAAATATGGTTCCACCTTTTGGGAGATGGAATTGGACCTATTTTGAACACTTCAATTCATTAAGAAACCTAGATCCCTCAACCAAGTAGCTTGATTGAGGAATGGTTTAGAGGGTTCCTATTGTAATTGGATAGGGGTTCACCATTAAATGAAGCTTCAAAGGAGAAATGTAAACACTTATGCACAAAACCCTAGAAACTTGAAAGCATGAAATTAGATTGACAAACATGAATGAAACAAAAAGGTACCTGGTAGACTGATGGAATCAAAACAAGATTTGTAACTGTAAAAATTTTCCTTTTGAAGTGTATTGGGACTAATATTCCAGGTTGGGTGATTCAGTCCTGCTATAGGGTTTCTGGGCAGAACATGGAATCTTCTAGTGACTGGATAGGAAGATGTCAAAAAGGGCATACAAGGAACCATATGCCAAGTATAGTGATTTTTTTCATGTTACCGAAGTTTGACTGGAACTTTTGTAACCTCTAGTGCTCTTTTTTAGCTTCCTTCTTGTCCAATCTTCAGGTCTGAAAGTCTAAATTTTGGTCTATAGGTGAGTTTTCATGAAGATGACAACTTCTTGACAACTTTGAAAAATTTACCTTCAAAGGATTTTCGAGCTCTAATTCACCTAGATCTACAAACACACATAAAGAGGGAAAAAAAAAATTGTTAGGGAATGGGGGTTTGTCTTGGTCAAGCCCCATTTTGGTAATTAAACCTTGAAATGAAATAGAAAAGCATGAAGGAATAGTGAATGAAAAATGCTATGTTGCAACTCACCAAACCCTTGAAATGAAGAGTAGAAACTTGAGTGAAATAGCTAGCATGAATGTGGATCTTGAATCTTGATTCAATGCTTAAAAGTTTTTCTTGAATGCTTGCTTGAATCATGAAACCTACATAAAAAATGTTAGCTCAAAAACACACATGATGCATGGAGACTTTGACATGATGCTTGAATCTTGAATGCAACTCCAAATGCCTAATGATTTTCCCTTGAATGCTCTTGAATGAATAGTTGAAGGCTCTTAGATTGCTTGCTTAGGATACTTGAAATTGCTAGGAGAAATTATGTGAAATAACCTTGTATTTATATTGGTTTATGCTTAATTTTCTAAAATTATAACACTATAAGCCAACATTAGATCTAGGATAATAAATCCTGCCAAGAATTTGAATTAAAATAGGTCTAGGTTAAAATGGGACTCATACGCTAGGTTGGGCGTATGAGTCCCAGAGGCTTAAGCCTGAGACACAGACTTTGAGAAGTGTTTTTCTCAAGGTGACATTTGAAATCAGGTCTTGAGACCTAGTGAGGACCCATATTCCTAGAGGGGAGTATGGGTCCTAGATCCCTAAATCTGGAACACATAGCCACAAACATTAAATTATGATTTTTCATTTATTAAATGTCAGGATTATCCTTAGAAAAATGCATTTAATTAGGCTTGTGGATGCAAAATAAGACCAATTAAGATATAAATAAACCAAATTTTAATAGGGAGGATCCAAACAAGTGTGAAAATGGAAAGGGATACACTTTTCTACACTACATATGTTATAGCAAATTTTAGAGAAATAGCTTTGTGGTATAACCTTTGGCCTTACAAGTTTCTTGAGGACAAGAAAATGCTTTAGTTGGAGGGAATGATGGGCCTAGTTAATAGCTATTTTTCTTCTATTTAGCTCATATCTTTTAAAATTTCAAGTTGATTATTTCTTAAACATTCCTAAAACTTATAATCTTTTATATCTTTTATGCACCTTAAACCAAACTTTAATATATGGAAATATAACTATGATATAATGATATTTACATGGATAAATATGTGAATGTTCATAAAATTTAGTATGAATATGTGTTTAATTTATGGTTGTTAATGATGTGTATACTTTAGATAAAACTAGATTGACCAACCTACAACTAAAGGATTCTAGGAATATTGAGGGGAGAGTCCAAAACACTGAAAAATGTGATAGTTATAGGAAATGATGGAAGTGATCATTAAAGTGGTCAATCATGAGTTACAAGATCATCCAATAAGATGGAAAGAGGAAGAAATGGATATGTGCAGGATCATCATGGAAAAAATAGGCCCTTATGTGGCAAAAAATTTAGAAAAAATAGTGTTAGGAAACTTGACGTAAAAATTTGAATAAGTTATCTATATTATTTCAAAAATATGTAAGAAAAGAATCTGTAGAAAATTGAATGTAGCTTCTAAACTACTAGGTTTGTTTAAAAAAATCTATTTGCTGAAAATTTGAAATTTCAATGCGTAGTACTTAAAATTCAGGGAAAAAATAAGAAGTTGGTATATGTATGACCACCTAACCACAATAAAATGATAATATTTTTTATAAGATTTTAGATATAAGAGAGGACTCATTTCTCGATGTGATGCATATTTTTTTTGTAATTTTTTCCAAGTAAATAATTAATTATGAATTTTTTATTACAACTTTTAAAAAATATAAAAACTCATATGTCTAACCACCTTAACTTGGTGAAATTTTTATGAAATTCAATTTTTCTTTTTTTAATCCTATAGTATGCAAAGCATAGAATGTGAAGCATGTTTTGGATTCAAAAATGTGATATCATTTGAAAGCTATAGATGTTTTTCAATTATCCTATCAATCAGGACTTTAGTCATAATTCGAATAGAAAATGAATAATAATTACTTATTAAATTCAAAGTAAAAAATAATTTATATTGGTGGAAAGTTGAGAATCTCCTTTAAAAACCCTTTTCGTTTCATCAATTTTGGGTAAAAAGAAAGTTGTCAGCCACATACCCATCATATTGCCACTTTTTGGCCCATCATGATACTACACATACCCAAATTTTTTGTATTGATAAGGAAGCCAACATGATAGTTTTCATAGAGCACATCTCTGTCAAACCATTAGGGTAGAGTTTTAACTCTATTTCTTTTCTTTTGTATTTTTAATTATGGTTTCAATTGAAATTACTATTCATCTCCCTATTCTTGAGGGAGAGTGGACATATGCATTTAATTTTTAGTTTTATTTCTTGTGTGAATAAAACTCCTCCCGAGCTCATATATTTGTATCAGTTGTTGTGGAGTAAATCTATCTAGAGAATATAGTTGATAGTTCCAATTTTTGTTTTAATAGACAATAATTCGTTGTTAGTTTTTTGTTATTTAGTTGCAATGGATACACACTCATGAATAGAAGATTTGTAGAGATTCTCATCTTGTAAGATTTTAGTTTCTATAGAATAAAGGAATTTCATTTTACTATTATGATTGGTTGATTTAAATAGTGTATATTTGATTTCCCCCATGGGTACAACAACTTGAGCAAGGCACACTTGAGGTACTATTCACCCACCTTTATATCTATTATTAGATTAGATGATTATGCTATTGCATTCATTTCATGTTGAATCATAGATTTTTGGGTAGGGCTTATAGGCTTATCTTGCACTCTTAGGAATGTTTCACCTAAAAGGAGAGAGATAAACCCCACACAAAATCTAGGTTAGGTTCACTCAAATCAAGATGTGTATAATGTTACTAAAGATAAATGAGATGATCTAAGTGCAATTAAGTTAAGAAATTGATTGACTATGAATGCAAAACCTATGAAACAATTGATGTTTGAAAATAAATTGTGTTATGTAGAAAACACCTAGAAATGAATGTAAAACTGAACAAAAATGAACCAAACTGGAAGTGTGCACCTGGGATTAGGAAGGAGGCTGGAAATGGATTCTAGAATGTTGTTGATGCCAATTTTTAGGCTTGGTGGGACTCATTCACCATTCTGGGCATATCAGTCCCAGTTCTGCATAATTGTAGCCACTTGAATATTTTTTATGATGTATAAAGAGCATGGTAAGTAAACAATTTATGCATGTTACACCATTTCCCTACTCAACTCATAATTTATGTTCTTACTCTTTGGAAAAGTACAAGTCTTGTTCTTATCAAGGTCTTTTATTCTTATTTCACCCACTAATCAATTTTAATGTGGCATGTTCCTTCTCCCATGTCTAGTTTTGTGTTCCCCTTGTCACTAACTACTTAATTTTAGAAGTAGTCCTTCAAAAGAATTACATCTTTTCTTTGACTATGTTCTTTCATTTAAAAATCAAAAAACATCCACAATCCACAATATAAAATCTTGCATGCTTCTAGATTTAATTGCATAAAACTTTTTCCACCAACTTTTCACATCACATTTCATGATCCATTATTAGGATGTAGAGAGTAAGGGTTGACAAAAAAATTTGACTACTTGCTACATCCTAATGCTAGATCATGGAGTGTAATATGAAATGTTGATAGAAAATGATTTACATGATCAAATATAAAAACATACTAGATCTAATATGCTCTTTCAAGTCATAAGATTTCACAATATTTGCATTATGATGATCAAATTTCATTCATTTTCTTATGATAAATTGGGTACACAAATTCAATGGTATAAATATAGTTTGATTATAACTATAAAATGAGTGATGTGATCTATTATGCTCAAAGAAGCAATTTGTAATACATGAATGAGGCTCAAGCTCATTTTTGTTTATGTCATAGAGCAATTACAACTAATTTGTCATGTATGGCAAACATCAAATGTATCATAATATAGTGTAGTATATTAATTGATTTCAATTTTAGAATCAATTTAACAAGTATTGTGGATGTTATAAAAATTTCTAATACCAAATAACCATGTGTCCTTTACAATTTCTTATATTAATTTCATTCTTAGCTTTAGCATTTTTTGAGAACATTGAATGAGGCTGTTTTAATGTTTATGTTCAACTTATTTCTTCAAGTAATTCTTCTATCATATTGTGGAGAACTTGTCTACTATCATGAAATACGAATTGAGATAAGAATTTAAAATCCTCATCTTTGATTAAATACTATGTAGCACTTGATAAACACTTGCATTTACAATCATAAGCTTAGCTTTATAGAATCACTCCATAAGAGAACCATTCCTGTGAATGAACTTCGAAAAAATATAAAACTAAACACAACTAAACACCTTACAATAAAAAGAAGAAATTTTTTATTAATAATTTTATTGTTGAATGATAGATGACATTTATGATCCACTGAACCCAATAGTTATTCAAATATAATTATCGAATTTTCAGACTTCATCACAAATTAAGAAGTCAATATTTTTTTTGTTCAGACTTCTTATAAAGTGGTAGGTTTCTCTATTGAAAGAATACTACTTTCAAATTTATTACACAATTTATAAAAATTATAATCGACATAAACACTACAACCAGTTGAAATGCTAGTACATATGATGTGGAAGACGTGGTATCGGGATTGCTTTAAACTCTTTGAAGGTAATTCCAAACTCGTCCGTCATGTCTGCCATGTCCATCAGCTCACATCTCTTCCCGTCTGGAAGTTTCCACTCAAATGAATGAAGTAAAGAAGCCAAAACAACATGATCCATACGGCTCGCTAATGGAAGCGCCGGACAAATTCTTCTTCCCGCTCCGAATGGAATTAATTCAAAGTTTTGTCCCCTGTATTCCATCTTGCTATTCTCTCCCTCCAAAAATCTCTCTGGCATAAATTCCAAAGGATTCCTCCAAATTGAAGGGTCCCTCCCAATGGCCCAAGCGTTCACTATCACCTGGCTGTCTTTGGGTATCACAAATCCCCCGATCTCACAGGAGCTTTCGGCTTTGTGGGGGAGCAGCAATGGAACGGCCGGGTGCAATCGGAATATTTCCTTCACGGCTGCATGGAGATAAAATAGACGATCTACATCAGATTCTTCCACCCTTCTGTTGTAACCAACTACTTGGTCCAATTCCTGTCGGAGTCGGTTTAATTTCTGCGGATTGCGAATGAATTCTGCCATGGCCCATTCTATTGTTGTAGTGGCCGTTTCAGTACCCGCAACAAACAATTCCTGAAATCAAACATAACAATTAGAGATCTCCAAAATACCAGAGATTTATAAACCTTTTAAAAACAAATCATTTCAGTATTACTCACGCCTATCAAGGCTCGAATACCAACGAGAGAGAAATCTTCGCTTCTGGAATCCAGCAGAACATCCAGAAAATCTTTCTCGGAGTCGTTTCGCTCAACGCTTTGGCTGGTGGTGGAAAGCCTCTTCTGTATGAAAGTATCAGCGAAGTCATACAACGCCCTGAAATACATGGCCATCTCACGGGACACGCCCTGGGGATCGAAGAACCGGAGAAAGGGAAAAAAGTCCGCCATATTGGGCTTTCCAATGAGCTTCATTAATTTCCAGACGGTATCTTTGAGCTCAGCAGAAGCTGGATTGTGCGGATCGAAGACACTTGTGCTGAAGATCATGTTGCCCAACAAATTCAGAGACATGCAGAACACCGTCCGCCCAATATCCACAATCTTTTCCTTGTCCTGGAAAATGAGTCGAGTCGTGCAAAACACTTGATCTCTTCTGAGGTGTTGCAGAGCATCCAGTCTTTTTTGGCTGAAAAGCTCGACAGTTGAAATGCGTCGTAGATGGCGCCAGTAAGGGCCGTATTCGCCCCAAACTAGCGAGGACTTGTCATGGGAAAGGGACTTGAACGCTTCCATCACCGGCCGCCCTGCGAAGATGTGGTCGTATGTTTTAAGGACCTCCTTAGCTATGGCAGGAGAGGAGACGACGACTGTTGTTTTCATGCCCAAGCGGAGAGCTATGAGTGGGCCGTATTTGACAGAGAGGGCAAACAGAGATTCGTGAGGCCTTTTTCCCAGCTGAAAGAGGTTTCCAACAATAGGCCAAGCAGGAGGTCCTGGGGGAAGGGGAAGAGGAAGCCTTGTCTTACTCTCCCTTCTCCATAGATAGAAGAATAATATCAATGAAGCAGCAGGAAGGAGCAAAGAGAACCATGAAAGCGGTAGAATATCCATGTAAACTGTAACAAGGAGACCCCTACGTCGTTTGGTTTTCCAGTTATTCCAGTTTACAGTATTTTATAGGCAGAATCCAATCGGTGGATGCAGCGTTGTCGCACGTGATTCGCTAGTCGACATCTATTTCGCTGGAAAGTCTTGAACAGGAAAGCCCGAAAGACTACAACCGAGTAAAGTTGTTTTGGAAAGTATTATACGGTACAACTTTGACCAGGTCTCGACGGACGGCATCGTCCGTCTAACGTACTTAAATTTAAAATCATATTACATTTTAATATATGGTCAAATATTGCATGCTTATTGTTTATTGTTTGATACATAATATACCTTACTTTCATTAAAAAATAATATTTTTTTAAATTAATTAAGAAAAATAATTTATAAAAAATGTGTTCATAAATAAAATAATAAATATTTTTTAATAATTAAATTTTTGTAATAGTAAATTGTGTATATTTACTACAATTTTCGTTAGTTTTGATTATATATATATATATATATATATATATATATATATATATATATATATATATATATATATATATATATATTTATATATTTATATTTCTAGAGATATCCTTTTTGAGGTTTCTATTGCATTTTTATGTGAGAAATTGATTAAAAAAATAAGTACCTCGAGAAGGATATCTATTGGTGTATTTTATATATATTATTAATAAGTATATAAATGTTAGTAGCATTCGTGGCACAATATGTAAGACATTAAATGAAATAGGGTTAGGGTTAGTGTTAGAGTTAGGTTTAGAGATAGAGTAAGGGTTAGGGTTAGGGTTAGGTTTAAAGTTATAGTTAGGATTGGAGATAGGGTTAAGGTTAAGGTTAGGCCTAGGGTCAGAGATATGGTTAGGGTTAGGGTTAGGGTTAGGGTTAGGGTTAGATTCAAAGATAGAATTAGTGTTAGAGTTAAGATTAGGACTAGCATTAGGGTTATAATTAGAGATAGGGTTAGGGTTACGGTTAGGATTAGAGTTAGGGTTGGTGATAGGGTTAGGGTTAGGGTTAGGGTTAGAGATGGAATTACAATAAGGGTTAAGGTTACGGTTACGATTAGAGTTAGGGTTAGGATTAGGATAAGGGTTATGGTTGGGGATACGATTAGAAAAATAATTTAATAATGTACAAAGTTTAGTTTTACAATACTCTTCTCTATTTAATTTTAATTTTATTTTATATATTTGACCAAATATTATCCTCATCCACACCTATTTTCATATTTTTGATACTTATTTACACATATTATTGTCTTCCATGTTCATACATTCATTCCTCATTGCATCAAAATGACTCTTCAAACTTAAAAAACATATTCAAATTTGTCAACTCTCACTTATGGCATTTTTGACAATGTGAACCTATTTGATATATGTTTTGCACAATTATTGCTATGTTATTCGTATTTAAAGACTTTCATTTGAACATTGATTCTTATCCTAGAATCACTCAATAACCTAGACTTCAAGGAACATTAATTATATGAATATTTCAACTTAGATTGCTAAAAGGAATCTAATAGGATTGGTTAGATATTTTTTTAATTTAATTTTTTAATTCATTTTATTGATAGATCAATTGATTGATTTCAATTATATAATTTATAATCTATTGAAAGAGATGCATACCTCACATTCTAGCCTCCTAAAGACAAAAAAATGTCTTGTTTCTTTCTCTCTAGATGCATGGATCATGCTTTGATGTACTAGTAATAATGAAATTAAGGTTTATGATAGCCACAAGTTAACTATACATATCTTCATGCATGCTATAGGATAAGGGCATAATAAATTATCCAAAAATATTAGTTTCTAGTTTCTTTTAACAATTTTCTTGTGTCAATTTATATGATATGATCATTTCTATAATTGTTAGTAGGTGAGTAATTTTTTTTCTTTCTCTTTAGTTTTTAGAAATTGTATTTTACAAGAAAGCTAATTTGTAAGAGGGAAAAATAATAAAATGTATAGTCAAGGATATCATCTACTAATTTCTTCCTTATATGCCAAAATAAATGTATATCTAGGTATGAAAAACAACCAACTTTGACACTTTATTTATGAATTTCTCTCTAAACATGGGAACCAAAATATATTTGTATTTTTTAACAAATTATCTAAATAAAGCATGAAAAATATATAAAAAATACACAATTTTTTTTAATAGATCATGAAACCAAAGTAAATAATACAAAACGAAAACATATGTTAAAAATTGTGTAAGCATGCACTAAATAAATAAATTCTAATGACCAATCTTACATAACCACATGCCAATATTTGATATATTAACATACTTATATAATTAACATCACTATCATTCAGCATTACCATTCACCACTTCTTCCAAATACATATATTAAATTGCTTATTTAATTATGTAAGTCATAAAATTAAGCAAATATATCATATTTTCAATAGATTCAAATTGGGAACAATAACAAAACTTGTATCTTCATACAAATTATAACTATTAGTAATAAAAGAATTCTTTTATCCCCAAAAAAAAATAGTATTAATTGTAAAATTTAATATATTTTCTTATTATTAAGAAAAATAAATAAAATAGAATGATAAAGTTTTTAAAATATATTTATAGAAAAAATGTTTCTGATTAAGTTAAGTTGGGTTTTTAAAAGAACTTAAACCATGTTACAATCACAGAACAACAGAAACACCAAGCAAAGCAAAACAGATCGGATACTCGAATTTGTCTTTGTTGCATACAATGTTCATAATAAAACTATTAAATAAATAAATAAACTTTACTAAATTATTGAAAACAAAAAAGTTACACTTATTTTTAACAATATTGATCAACATCACGGGCTTTAGCGACATGACTTTCCAATCGATTTTTGTTGACTCAACATGTATACATACCTAAGACAAAGCATATCAATAAAAGTAATGTCACAATTATTCATTAACAAAAACAGGAAACGCCGACAATACGTGTCCGGCACCACTAGTAAATATTATGTGGGAGACGTGGAATGGGGATTGCATTAAACTGTTTGAAAGTAACTCCAAATTCGTCCGTCATGTCCGTTACGTCCAGCATCTCAGAGCTCATCCCATCCGGAAGTTTCCACTCAAATGAATGAAGTAAAGAAGCCAAAACCAAAGAAACCGTACGGCTTGCCATTTGAACCGCCGGACAAATTCTTCTTCCCGCTCCGAATGGAACTAGCTCGAAGTCTTGTCCCTTGTAATCTATCTTGCTATTCTTGCCCTCCAGAAATCTCTCGGGCATAAATTCCGAAGGATTGGTCCAAATTGAAGGGTCCCTCCCAATGGCCCACACGTTCACCAAAACTTGGGTGTCTTTGGGAATCACAAATTCCCCGATCTCGCAGGAGCTTTCGGCTTTGTGGGGGAGCAGCACAGGAGCCGTCGGGTGCAATCGGAATAACTCTTTCAGAGCTGCATGGAGATAAGGCAGACGATCAAGATCAGATTCTTCCACTCTTCTGTTGCAACCAACTACTTCATCCAATTCTTGTCGGACTTGGTTTAGTTTCTGCGGGTTGCGAATGAATTCTACCATGGCCCATTCTATTATGGTAGTGCTCGATTCAGTACCGGCAGCAAACAATTCCTGAAACCAGAGAGCACGATTAGACATCTGTTAAATACCAGAGTTATAGACCCTTGAAAAAAAACAAAATATCCTTTTAGTGCTACTCACAGCTATGAAAGCTCGAATATCAGCGAGAGTGAAATCTTCAGTTCTGGAATCCAGCAGAACATCCAGAAAATCCTTCTCCGAGTCGTTAAGCTTAACGGATTGACCGCTGGCGGCGAGCCTTTTCTGTATGAACGTATCAGAAAAGTCGTACAATACCTTGAAATACCCGGACATCCGACGGGACACACCCTGGGGGTCGACGAACCGGAGAAAGGGAAAAAGGTCCGCCAGATTGGGCATTGCGAGGAGCTTCATTAATTTCCAGATGGTATCTTTGAGCTCCGCAGAAGCTGGATTGCGCGGATCGCAGACGCTTGTGCTGAAGATCATGTTGCCTAAAAAATTCAGAGACGTGCAGAACGCCATGCGCCCAATATCCACAGCCTTTCCCCTGTCCTCGAATATGAGTCGAATCGTGCGAGATACTTGATCTCTTCTGAGGTGTTCCAGAGCTTCCGTTCTTTTGGAGTTGAAAAGCTCAACTGTTGAAATGCGTCGGAGATAGCGCCAGTAAGGGCCATAGTCACCCCAAATTAGAGAGGACTTGTCATGAGAATGGGACCTGAATGCTTCCATCACCGGCCGTCCCGCGAAGATGTGGTCGTGTGTTTTAAGGACCTCCCTGGCCATGGCAGGAGAGGAGACGAACACTGTTGGTTTCAAGCCCAGATGGAGTGTCATGAGTGGGCCGTATTTCACAGAGAGGGCATACAGAGACTCCTGAGGCCTTTTTCCCAGCTGCAAGAGATTTCCCACAATAGGCCAAGCAGGAGGTCCTGGGGGAAGAGGAAGCTTTGTCTTACTCTCCCTTCTCCATAGAAAGAAGAAGAATACCAGTGAAGCAGCGGTAAGGAGCACAGAGTACCAAGAAAGCGGTGGAATATCCATGTAAACTGCAACAAGGAAACCCCTACCTCGTTTGGTTTTCCAGGATACACTATTATATAGCTAGAACCCTATCGATGGATGCAGCGTCGCCGCACTTGATTCTTTCGTCAACATGGCCTTCGAGGCAAAGAGTAAACGATGGAACTACTGAAATACGACGACCAAGTCTTCCCCCGGTATTGATTAAATTTTTCAAATGATTTTATTTTATTTGAGTTGATTTTTTTAGTTTATTTTATTTATTTATTTTATTAGGTAATTATGACTTATCAATATCTAATGCAAGTGGTTTTGCATTAGTTTCGTAGTGTATTATATGGGCTATTCTTTATGTATGTATAGTATTAATATTTAAAGGGTGGTTTTCTTCTTAGTTTCGTAGTGTATTATATGGACTATCCTTTATGTATATAGAGCATTAATATTTAAAGGTGAGACATGACCCATGCCATTTTAAAAGGTGGTAGACCAATCACATCTCAAGTTATTAAAATTCACAAATAGAAAAGTTCAATCCCCACTTTTACAATCCCTTATAATTATTACTTCTTTCTACTTGCCTATATGTCTTTTATTCTCTCATTTGTTTCCTTTAGTTTTACTACATTTAACCCCCTAACACATCCCTTATTCTTATGCATTACGCTCTTCTATTCACATGTTCCCCCTCCTTTCATTTCCAATATTTTCCTAATAGTCTAAACTTCATCTCTCTCCATTTGTGACTTCATAATTGTCTTAATTTTATGCTACTGCCCCCTCTCAGCTCCCTAACCCCACACATACATGCCCTTAAACCACATACTTCATTCCCTTCTCTCAAACATCATCTATTCAAGTATGTTTCATGACACTTTCTTCACAATCCATAAACCTTAAACTCATTATGTATGCTCTAATCAACTAAAAGATCTTAATTATTTAGGATAGGTAAGATAATGGGTTGCACCATCCATTAGATATTGCTTTTCTACTTATCCTTGCATATTAGAAAACTTGAATAAGCAATCCCTCACTTTTTGGTTTTATGTGTTATCCTTATACTCATCCAATTTGGAAATTATAAGGTTATATATAATTGTAGCTCTCCTTCCCCCTTTTTAATAATTAGAATAATGAAGAAAGAATTTGTGAGTCATTTCAATTCTTATAGATTTTACTAGTTTTGATAATATTACTTTTTATTTATGTTAATTTGATCTATTTTCTAAGTACTAGATCAAAGCATAAGTGAGGATAGATTTTTTATGGTTTTTATATTTAAGAGATTCAAAAGGGATTAACAAATTTGCATGAAAGGTTTCTTAAAATTCACCGTGTTCTTCTTTTACATCTTCAGAATTTGGAGGATCAAAAAGGTTGAATAAAGTCTTACAATGTCCATATATGCATGTTTATTTTTCTCTAATATGGTGAAATCCAACTCTTTTGGTTATATATTGTAGTATTTTCAACTTTCAAACATGTGCACAAGGCTCATGGAATTTTTTTCTTTCATTTCATTGAAATTGGAGATCGTTTGATGCAATAGCAAATGAGGGGGCTTAAAACTTTAATATTGAAAGAAAATTTTAAATGGGGAATTTTCAATTCAAATGAACATTACCATTACATCCAAAAGGGCCATAAATACTTATTTTGATATTTAATTTTTCAAATTTGGAGTAGGGAAATTTTTCATAGTTTTCTTTTATGCCCATGAGGAATGTATGGTCTTATGTAGGTCATATCATATGGTTAGTTTTAAAAAACAATAATTATGTAGTGTTTATGGAACTATAGTAGTTGCACCACTAGTGCATTGCCTCAAACAGCATTAGCCCATAGCTAGGGAGTCATTGGAGTAGTGCTCCCAAATCCACCAATGACTCCAATAGCCAATTCTAGTGGTGTCACTGGACCTTCCTCCAACAAATATTCTAAATAATATTTTCCCGAAACAATAGTTTCTCCAAGATATTTATGTACCAATATCTAGATAGTTTCATTTTTAAAAATAACAGAACTTCATAGTACAAAGGGAATTTATTTAAAAATCTAGATCTATTTTGAACTCCTAGTTTTCCAAAGAATATTTCAAAGAATCCAAAAAATCTATTAATAACATCAACATTACATTGAAACTTTCTCCCTTCAATACTACCCTCTCACCATTCAGGTTTCATGTTTTGCACCTGATTTTTAGAGGGTGATATCTTGGGCGTATAAGTCCAATTTTGAATATTTTTTAATCATACCTTATTTTTGAATTATAAGTAGTGGTCCAGGTATTTTTTGATTTTGAGGCACAATTTCACCAAGATTTGTAGATTCTTGGTGACTCTACACACTTCCCATTTAAAAATATTTAAATTCTTCATTAAGAAACATACACCCTAAAAGGAATGCAATATGCTAAGATAGATCATGCTCATGAAGGACATCAGACTCAATGTCATCCACAAAGTGACAAACGCATCATATGAAGTGACAAGGTTGCACTAAGAACCAAGAAAAATGCAAATGAATAATGCCAATGTATGCCCCCACTTGAAAGGAATTGCTACACATCATTCTGTGAGCAATTACTTCAAAGTCAGAACAAAATATGATAAATATAATCTAGAAGTTGGGATTTGAATTTAGACTTGAAGGTTCCACTTTAGGATATAAAAGTGGATTACAAGTAAATCAACCCCTACTAAACATGATAATTTTAAATGAAAAAGCAGGTAGAAAATTGAAGTTCATTCCTTTGCCATTAATTCTTAGCTACCGAAGCTCACACATTAATTGCATATATCTTTTTTTTATTTTCAAGACATTATAAGGCATTTCCTTCATTCGGTTACAAAAGTGAAAATTATGTAAGCATGAGAGAATTTAGCAAATGAAAGTGAAATTTGGTTGCATCAAAGAGTCAAAGGACAAATAATAGGAATAAAATATAGAAAAATAATTTAAATACTATTTCTCTTCATGTACCAACAAAATAACTAGAAAAAATAATAAATAAACAAATACTATTCTAGAGATAGAAAAGAATGAAATAGGTAGGTATTCACATCATTGTGAGAGCTAACAACCATGGATGAAACCATCATGGAGGCATGATAATAGATATAATATTTTGACCAATCACCATGGATATACATATAAACAAAGGATAAATCATAAAAAAATGGAATAACAGAAGTAATATCTATCTGCAATAGAAATTGACGACATACTACAGATGAAGAATAAAACAAAATTGTTGCAATGAAATATTGACAAAGGATGAGATCTAGGTATTATAAAGCTAAAATCACCACAAATATTGGTTATAGATGAATATAGAACATACTATTGGTTATAGGAGATGCCATCATGCTTGTGATGACATTTACTGGTCCTACTATTTGTCTTCTCATGTTTCAAGAAAAGAACATGTCATGGATGGATACAATGTTATGAACCTAGGGATGTGATATTATTATATATAGTTTAATAGCTCAATTCAATCATGTGACACACATACCTTAAGGTATTCATGCAAACAACTTATGTAATTAATTATAGTAGATAATGAGTAGGCTTACATGGGTTTATTGATCTACTCATCTATGGTGTTATTTGGAGAAGGTTTATATAAATAAGGTGAATATCATTGTAAGAGTATGTGAAGAGTATGTTATGTGTTTGGGATCTCTTAGAGATATAACATAGAGCAACTTCTTCCTTAAGGAGAATTATATGGTGTTTCTCCACCTCAAGGTTTTATTCTATTTCTAGATATATTAGAAAATAGACATTTTATTCATAAACATCTCTTGCATTTTATGTGATCTATCTTTTAAATCTTGACCAAATTTTTAAATCAATTAAAACAAAATATATACACAAAATTCAATTTATAGGGTTGAATATGTTTAGCTTATCTAAGCAAATTTAAAGATATTTAAAATGACATTCATTTTCCACATGGAGTCATAATAACACATTAGATACAAAATATCTTTCCTTAAGAATCAAGTTAGTAATTAATATGGAAAAATGTGTGAATGTCGTGTAAATATTTGACCACTCAAATGGTAGGGACTATATGGCTCTTCAATAATATGTTTTTTTAATGTAACAAAAAAATCTAAAATATACCTATTTTTTGTTGGACACCAAAATATTTTAAACATTAATCTTAGCTCCTACTTCATTTTTATATGCATCCCCACTAATAAAGTCACCACCACTATCACTCCTAAAACCTTTTTCAAACACGTGTTTTATTCACTAACACATGGTAGTGCTCCTTTTTTCAACAAAATTGGGTAAATATCCTTATCTTGAATTTTTTATGATATTTAATATTATTATTATATATTTTGTGTAGTGGTTTGTTGTTGATTTTTATCATTTTTCTAAACCACCCTTCAAAATGTCATATATCTTTATACTTATTTTATTTTGAGTAGTAACTTTCTATTATAAGACCTAAAAAAAAAGTCTATTATAGGTAGAAGAATAATAGAAATATACTTACAATTGAAGTTTCTAGAATTTGATATATATACCATATAATAATTGTTCTTTAGAAAAATGGAAATTCTTCCTACTTTAATAGATTTTGATATAAAATATTTAAAACTTTTCAACTATAATTTTCTAACATATGTGTCATATTGTATCATCCATGATCAAACATGAGAACTACTAAATTAATAATTAGTGGTACAGGGGATTGATTGGATGCTCCTAGTTTAGGCACTTTTTTCTTCCAAATTTACAAGAGAATGGGAAAATATCATTCTTATCTAGAAAATATTGATTAATTCATGCTTGTTGAGAGTGATATGGTTATTATAAGTAGTATTTACTAAAATAGATTGCAGTTCCAAATGACGTGTTGGTCATACACTGTTATTAAAAGTAAAATTCTACTCTTTTGAAACATGCATATATCTCAACATTAGTTTTAATCTATAGTAGAACACCAAGAAAACATTTTAGGGCATTTTAGGATGCATTGATGGTGTATCTTCAAACTCTATTTCTCTTAACTCCAAGCTTAAATTAGAAGAAATCCAAGATGTCAAAACCTACATCCTAAACCCTAAATTACAAATCTTAAACCTTAGAAATCCCAAACCTTAAACCCTCCACCCTTAGGTAACTGAAAACCCTATAATCTTGTGTTCTAAACCCTAAACCACAAAACTTTCTAGCCCTAAAACATGCATCCTAAGTCCTAAACATCCAAACCTAAACTAGGCAACCCCTACATTTTAACCCCTACATTTTATAATTTACCCTATAAACCTTACATACCAAACCTATTTATAATCCAAAACCCTAAACAAACATTTTGCATTATTTAAACCTTGCATCCTTTAAACGTTAGAAACCCAAATCATTTAAATTAACAAACCCCAATCACCCACATCTTAAACCCCTACTATAATGTCAAAATTCAAATATGAGACCTAAAACTCTAAACCTCATTAACTCCTAAAGTATAAACTTCAAACCCTAGCAATACTTCCTAAACCATACATTATAAACCTTAAACCATAAACCAACTACTTATCTTTCAACATCCGTTGTCCGTGGTGTGAAGGCGAA
>VDFB02000001.1:16839422-16957353 GCA_007258455.2 Sequoia sempervirens
TGTATGCTAGTAGCATTCACGATACCATATGTAAGACATTAAATAAAATAGGGTTAGGATTAGTGTTAGAGTTAGGTTTAGAGATATAATAAGGGTTAGGGTTAGGTTTAAAATTATAATTAGAGTTGGGTATGGGGTTAAGGTTAGAGTTAGGTTCAAAGATAGAATTAGCGCTAGAGTTAAGGTTAAGGTTAGGATTAGCATTAGGGTTGTAATTAGATATAGGGTTACAATTAGAGTTAGGGTTGGTGATAAGGTTGGGGTTAAGCTTAGGGTTAGGGTTAGGGTTAGAGATATAATTACAATAAGGAATAAGGTTAGGGTAAGGATTAGGATAACTGTTATGGTTGAGGATAGGGTTAGATAAATAATTTAATAATGTACAAAGTTGAGTTCTACAATACTCTTCTCTATTTACATTTATTTTTATTTTATATGTTTGGTCTCAAATATTATCCTCATCTACACCTATTTTCATATTTTTTGATATTTATTTACACATATTATTATCTTCCATGTGTATACATTCATTCCTCATTGCATGCAAATGACTCTTGAAACTCAAAAAATATATTGAAATTTTTCAATTGTCACTTACAACATTTTTCCAATGTGAACCTATTTGATATATGTTTTGCATAATTATTGTTATGTTTTCATATTTAGAGACTTTCATTTGAACATTGATTATTATGCTAGAATCATTCAATAACCTAGACTTCAAGGAACATTCATTATAAGAATATTTCAACTTAGATTACCAAAAGGAATCTAATAGGATTGGTTATCTATTTTATTAATTTTATTTTATAATCCATTTTATTGATAGATCAATTGATTGATCTCAATTATATAATTTATAATCTATTGAAAAAGTTATGTATCTCACATTCTAGCCTCCTAAGGACAAAAAATTTCTTGTTTCTTGAAATTAACATATATGATATTCACAAGTTAACTATACATATCTCCAAGCATGCTATAGGGTAAGTGCATAATAACTTGTCCAAAAATATTAGTTTCTCGTTTCTTTTAACAATTTTCTTATGTCAATTCATATTATATGATTGTTTCTAGAATTGTTAGTAGGTGAGTAATCTTTTTGTCTTTATTTTTAGTTTTTAGAAATTGTATTTTACAAAAAAAACCTAATGTGTATGAGGGAAAAAATGATAATAATATATAGTCAAGGATATCATCTATTAATTTCTTCCTTCGATGTCAAAATAAATGTATACCTAGGCATTACAAACAACCAACTTTAACACTTTATTTATGAATTTCTCTCTAAACATGTGAACCAAAATATATCTGTATTTTGTAACAAATTCTCTAAATAAAACATGAAATTTACATAAAAACACACAATTTTGTTTAATAAATCATGAAACCAAAGTAAATAATACAAAACAAAAACATATGTTGAGAATTGTGTAAACATTCCCTAAACCAATACCATAATATTTTAAAGAAAAGAAAAAAGAAAGAAATTGTTTAAGTTGCACTAAATAAATAAATTCTAATGACCAATCTTACATAACTACATGACAATATTTGATATATTAACATACTTATATAATTAACACCATTAGCATTTATCATTGTTATTCACCACTTCTTCCAAATGCATATATTAAATTGCTTATTTAATTATGTAAGTCATATAATTAAGCAAATATATCATATTTTCAATAGATTTAAATTGGAAACAATAGCAAAACTTGTACCTTCATACAAATTATAATTGTTAGTAATTAAATTTTTCTTTTATCCAAAAAAATAATTATAAAATTCAATATAACTAATTTCTTATTATTAAGAAAAATAAATAAAATAAGATGATAAAGTTTTTTAAAATATATTTATAAAAAAAGTTTTTGATTAAATTAAGTTCGATTTTTAAAAGGACCCCAAAACACATTACAATGAAGAAGAACAGAAACACCAAGCACAACAAAACGGATCATTACTCAAAATTGTCTTTTGTGAAAAGTTTGTTGAGTACAATGTTGATAATAAAACTATTAAATAAATAAATAAACTTTAATAAATTATTGAAAACAAAAAACTTACAGATATTCTAACAATATTGATCTACATCACGGGCTTTAGCGACATGAATTGGCAATCGATTTTGTTTTGACTTGACTTGTATACTAAGACAATTATTCATTAAGAAATACAAGAGACGCATACAATACGTGTCCGGCACCGCTAGTAAATATTATGTGGGAGACGTGGAACGGGGATTGTTTGAAACTAACTCCAAATTCGTCCGTCATGTCCACTATGATCTCATTGATCTATGTGCCTATATTTATTCAAGAAGTTAGAATTTTCATACAAAAAGGAATGCACCACCAAGAGTAGATCATTGTTTTGCCTATAAATTTAGTCTCTATGTTTAATCAATGCAACTAGAGGGGTATTTTCATGTCATCATTAAATATAATATAAATGGTACTTTAGTACAATTTATTAATAGCTGATAGGCTATTTTACGTGGGGAACCCCACCGGCATTTCTCCGATATCAACGGGAACCTCACGAATTGTGATTTGCTAATTACTCGATTTGACAACACTTGGGAATTTGTCTGATATTTCTTAATACTCAACTTGTGTGCAATTCCCTATAGGTGGTGTCATTCATGGCTTTCTCTTTTTCTCTGCACTTGAATACATCCAATCTCCAACTACTTAGTTGCGTCATAGTCACTAATACTTTATAAATGATTAACATCAACATAAGAAGTGAAGGCAACTGGCAATTCTGTGTTGTAAACATACAAATTAGATGTCATGGATTGGAATGCTGTCAATACCTAATTGTATATTTATTTACAGAAGAGAGCCATCTCGGGATTTCTAGGTGTACAATGCACATTAGATTTTAGTTTTATAAAAGTATAAACCGTCCCCTCCTCCCAAAATAATATCCATTAGGTCACGTAAGTACACAAAAATTCTATTTTGGTTGTTGCTTTACTATTTGTATTATTTTGGCTTATTGTTTGAGATTTTAAAGAATTTATTGTGTGAAAGCTACAGAAAACTTTAATATTTAAAATAGAAATAATCAGAGTGTTTTCGAGTTAGTTTTGTTGGAAAATAAATCTTAAATGTGTTTTCCAGCTTTAGCCTGAAATACATTTAATTTTAGTCAAGATTTAAATAAACGGTCATCAAAAATAGCATAATTAAAATTTTCAAAAAACACACGGTGAAAACGGTCGGTCCACCAAGTCATGGATGCATCCTGATCCTTGTCCCCACCAGGTATGGCTCCGAGTGCACCCACATCATTTCACACCATTTCTTGTTGCCTTCATGCTTACCCTACAATTTAATAGGCCACCAAAACTCACTCCATGCAATAAATGTGAAGCAACCTTAAATGGCTCTCAACTAGACGAGATTTGGTTGCAAGTGTCTCTGTGGTGAAGAACCAGGCATAATCCTGCCAAACAATTCATGGTACCTTGTCTACATTTAGTTTTGTAAAAGCCAAGTTAGTTTGATAAAGAAGGCGCAGGAGCTGTCAGTGTTTTATTTTTTTCTCATGCCTCCAGCACCAAGTGGGCCTCATTATGTGCTTCTCACTTGGCATCTTTCATTATACTCGCTTGTTGTTATTCAAGATGTATTGAAGCTAATCATATGTTTCATAGATAATAGATTATAGAATTTCTTACAGTAATTTTGATTTGGACCACTTACTCATAAAAGGGAATGGAAGGAAACAAAAACGTGAGAAAATGGAGTTTTCCCCTTCATAATAGAATGTTATATTGCTTATAGGAAAATTTCCATAATAGATTTGTGGGCTAAAGGGAAAGTATGGATCTATTTCTTGAGATTGAATAAAATGGTGTTCTTAATATGGCATGTTTTCGGTATTGAATAACTTATATTTAGTAAAATTTATATCTAGAGCGCAACCTCTACAAACCCTAAATGAAATTAAAGATAAAATTTTTTTAGATTATATATTATAAACAATTATAAGTGCATAAATTTTACTAAAATCTATGAATATCTTGACTATATTTTATTAAAAAAATGAGCTATTATATCAAAAGATTGACTATATTTAGTAACAGTAATGAATTTTTAGTTCAAATTTCTACAATGACATTTTATTGTTTGTTCATTTTTTTAGTTTTTTAAAATAATTTTAAAATTTTAAAAATAAGATAAGTTTGTACATAATTTAACATTTGTGTGGGTCCTCTTCATTTTAAATATGGTCCTCTTCATTTTATAAAAGAGTTATAAAGACAATTTTTCTTTGCTGAAGTGTGAATGTTAAGGGGGATAGAATGTTAGTGAAGGGCGATAATGTTCAGGTGTCCCCAATCTAGAAATCAATGATTTAAAGTAATACAGTTATTTGTGATATTATTTCCATCCCTCCAATCATCTGTGTGTTCAAAGTATTCTTTAGTTAAATATATATCCATATGATTGGAAATGAAAATTTTGAATTCGTATCTTTCTTCTTCCTTTTACACTATTGCTCAATGCCTAGAATTTCTTACAAAGTATGAAATAGAAAAAGGGTCAGGAATTATTTATAATACTTTGATTTTATTTGAACATGGTAAAATTGAAAGTATTTGTCTCACTTTTATATGTTAAAATTTTTTCATATTTATCTGAGTAAATAATAACTTTCATTCTACAATTTTATGCCATAATTCAATAGCTCTACATTTTCATTCTATAGTTGTACATAATCATTTAAAAGTCTTGCACTTTCACTCTATAGTTGTATGAATACCATTAAAGTTTTATTTCACTTAGAAATAGTCCATCAAAACAAAAAAAAATCATAGAACCTCTTAGACTTATTTAAAAAGTTAATAGAAAATTAAAAAAATTCGTAAAAATTAAAAAACCAAAAACTTCAAAGAAATTTTAGCTTTTACATCTTTCATAATAATTTAATACCATATTTTTCTTTAATTTTCTTTAAAAATAAAATAAAATTCAATAATGATGGGATTCCATTTATTAATGACATAGCCCAAGTTCAAAAAATATTTAAAAAAAAATGTTATGCTAGAATGCGTAGTCAAATTTAAGCATAGGGTCAAATATGAAAGGTGAGTTTTAGAAGAATTTACATTTTGATTTATCTTGCTAGATGTCATATTAGATTTGAAAACTTGTATGGTTGGAAATGAAAGCTTTATTTGTTACATCATGGATCCTTACACACTATTAGATGAAAAATGACACAATCCAATTAGGTGACACACCTCATAGGGTTGATTATGAAAAGAAAAATAGAACATAATGGTGTGTGCAATATGTTTGTAGTTTGGGTCTTAGTGAGTACCTATTCCCTTGTTAATGACAACTATTTTTAATATTAGTATTGCTATTTTGAATTATAGTTTCAAGATATGGCTAATGCATGAGCACCTGAAGATGCTATTACTATTTCAAGCAGTGATTCTGAGTCCAATACAACCTCACCACAAAACCATGAGTTACCTCTATTAGCAACTGACTCAACATCTGTGGATTGGTTGTGTTTTCCTCACAAAAAATGTTGAAGCTTTTTCAAACAATGTCTTGACAATTTTCATGATTTTTTTGAAGCTATGCAAACAAGCCAAGATGTATGCGATGTGGAAGATCATGAAGTTGAATTGGTGCAAGAAGTTGTTCGAAAATTTCATGCGACCTATGAAGCTCTTGAGCTATATTATGGTTTCCTGCGTGAATTAAAGTACCGTTAATATTATGGAGTGACCAATGCATTTGAACTAAAGCATGAATTCCAAGCTTTATTGAGTGATATATGGTCCAATAAGTTCAACTAACTTCTTGGAAGTTAGTTACTTTTTTGTGATGTTGATCGAGATTACTAACATGATACAAATTAAATGTTTTTGTGAAACCAAATAAAGATGCCAAAATAGTTATATGTAGAGCGAAATGGATTTAGTGGAAGTTCAACTACTCCTTGGAAGTTAGCTACTTTTTTGTGATGCCGATCGAGATTACTAGCATGATACATATTAGATTTTTTTTGTGAAACCACATGAAGATGCCAAAATAGTTATATGTAGAGAGAAATGGATTTAGTGGTCGACCTTATATTTGAGAAGCAGAAGTTGAATCAGTTGCAGGCTATAATGCAGAATATGCGAGGGATGTGATCCTCGGGAGTTCACTGTTGGCAGAAGCTGATGTCCCAGGCGGGGACTAATTCGGACTGAAACAAGGCCGACTGCTTATCGATTGGAGGCCGAGCCTGGCGGCACTATTCGATTCATTTGAACGCGGGAACCACGAATCAAAATCACCTCCCGGCTAATCCCTAGCAGGTGGCGAGGGGTGGGTGGGGTGGGGGAGTAGCTTAAGAGTGCCCTCAAGAAATCTCGTTTCGGGAGGGTGGGATAAGAGCTCTCCTCTCCTGCCACTTAAGAGTCTCGGAACCCCGGGCAAAAGGAATATATGGTCGGTCCCAAGGGCGAACATATTGATCTTTATAGTTCTAATTTTAATGAGTAGAACTTATTGTAATACATGTATCCCCTTATTTTCAATATTATCTTGAACTATAATCTTAAGTCTAACAAATATATATTGCAACGTTTCTCAAAATGATGATATATTTAACCATCATTGTGAAAATTGGCTCTTGCAACATTTAGATATGTAAAACATTGTGGTCATATATACATTTCTTTCAATATTATCTTCAAATTTATTCTTATTGAAACAAATATATATCGCAACATTTCTCAATATGATAATGTATTTGATCGTCATTGTACAAATCCACTCTTGCAACATTTAGCTATGTAAAGTATTGTAGTCATATGTATGCTTCTTTCAAACCCTTTGATATATCATCCTATTGCTCTCAATGTTGAAATTTTTGAAGAAGTTATGTGAACAAGCCAAGATGTATGTGATGTGCAAGATCATGGAGTTGAATTGGTGCAAGAAGTAGTTTGGAAATTATGTTCAACATGTGAATCGCTTGAGCTATATTATGGTTTCCTTTATGAATTAAAGTCCCATGAATATTATGGACTGGCCAATGCATTTGAGCTAAAACATGGTTTCTAAGTTTTATTGAGTGATATATGGTCTTAGAAGTTCAACTAACTTCTTCAAAGTTAGTTTTTTTTTTGTGATGTTGACCAAGATCACTAGCATGATACACATTAGATATTTTTTTGAAGCCAAATGAAGATGTCAAAATAGTAATATGTAGAGTGAGATGGTTTTAGTAGCGGACCTTATATTTGAAACCTAAGTTGTTATATATTATGTTTACATTGTAGGACCATTGTGCATATTGATCTTCATAGCACTAATTTTACTAAATATAACTTATAGTACATATTGAGGAAAAATATTTCTCCTCACCTTTTGTTTTGGAATATGACATACTTCAACCCTTGTGTATTCTTATTCTCAACAATATGTTACTTGGTATATGTTTTCTGAAACAAGAACATTCGATAATTGTATGCAAACACTATCTTACACGTAATATAATTTTGCAAGGGTAGTCCACTTCTATATACCATGGCTATAATATTAACCACATATGCGATTAAACTTATCCACGATGTGAATCAAGGGTTCGAACCTAATGTGCAAATTTTGTCTATTTCAAACTTTAGACATGTCCATGAATGCAACAACCACTACAAGGTAGAAATATCTAATGGGGCCTACAAACAAAAAGCATCTTTACCTCATAAATACAATCATTACATAGCCTCTGGTAAAATTATAGTTGGATCAATAATACAGATGATAAAATATAATTGTCCCAGACTGAGTGGGTCTCAGTGAGTAAAGGAATGCAAAAATTTTTAGAACAAAATCATTATTATCTTTTTAGCTTATTCATTATATTACTAATTCTTACTCATGTGTTGAAAATGTATAGGTGGATTATCATTGTGAACCTTGAGATTGTTTCTACAAACCAGGATATAATCAGTGATCCTACTTCACTTTATATGGAACCAGAGCACCATGTAGAATAGGCAATGGAAATTCCTTGGATCCACATGCGGAGCCTAAGACAATTAGCACTGCTAGAGTATCAACTCCTATCAGAAGATTATTTGGTGTAAATCCTTCTAGGAGTAGAATGG
Source organism: Sequoia sempervirens (assembly GCA_007258455.2). Taxonomy (NCBI): domain Eukaryota; kingdom Viridiplantae; phylum Streptophyta; class Pinopsida; order Cupressales; family Cupressaceae; genus Sequoia; species Sequoia sempervirens. The sequence goes on from VDFB02000001.1 coordinate 16,847,560, forward strand.
GAGCACCAATCACAATTACTCCTATTAAAATTTTTGAACCCTTTTCAACCAAGATGGATTGACAAAGGTCGTGTGACTGTAAAAAATGATATTCACCAATACAATACCTAGAAAGATACTAATCAATTTTTTTACCTTTGACATCATTGACATAGAAGGGACTAAAACATGCATCACTTGTTTCAATGAAGCTTTTGATCTTCATTATCAAAATATTAATATTGGAAAAACCTATACATTGTCTAGTGGTGTAGTAAAGGCTACTAATAAGCTTTACAACAAGTTCAATATTGGGCTAGAAATTTCCTTTTCGGTAGATTCAAAGGTCACTCTTTGTGAAGATGACCATTCTATTCCAAAACACCTATTCTCATTTACACCTATCAACGAACTTGCAAAGAAGAGTATCAATTAAACTGTTGATGTTATTTGAATTGTCACTTGTGTCATTCCAAGCTCCACAATTAGGAGAAGAGATGGGATAGAGGTCCTAAGGCACACGATATCCTTGTTGGACATGTCTGAGGAAATTATAGATATCACTCTATGGGGCATGATAATAGAGAAGGAAGGTCGTCGTCTTCAACAAAAGTATCACATACGAAAAACAACTATTCTCACGATTAAAAATGGATGAGTCTGCGAGTACAGCGAAAAGGCGTTGAGCACATCAAACAATTCAAATTTATTTATAGACCTTGACATACAAGAGACAAAACAACTTCAAACTTGGTTCAAACAAAGTGGGGCTAATATTCTATCACCTTCAACAAAGTTTAGCGATCCATCTATGTCTGGCACAAGAATAACAATTAGGGATGTTCAAGAACAAATTTTGCATAAAGTGCATCATCTCCAATGTACAATAAATTCAACATTATTGTTCATAAAATCTGAATCATTTTGCTATCTAGCATTCCCTAATGATTCTGGAGGAAAACAATGCAAGAAAAAATTGGTGTAGACTAAAGATGAAAAGTGGTTTTTCTCAAAGTGTCACATAGCATGTACCTCTTGTAATTATAGGTACATACTATAAATAAGGTTATAAGACCACACAAATATGCTATGGGTAGTTGCATTCGATGAACGAGCAATAGAACTCATTGAAATTTCTACGGAAAAGCTATACTCTCTCTAGTTTTAGGATGACATAGAAAGGGTTACTCAATAGGTAGTTAGAGACGCGTGTTGAACAAAAAATACTTGTTTACTTTGACATGTAGAAATGAAACATACAATAATGAAGAACGTTTGAAGGCAACTATCACAAAGGTTGAGCAAGTTGACTTCACTAAAAAGAGAAACATCTTGCTTTCCAAGATCAAAGAAATGTGCAGTGATAAGAATGACCAACCATAGGATCAAGAGATTGTATTATAAGATAGTAGTATAGTTGATGGTTTTGTGCACGTGACAAAATGTATTCAAATCTCTACCCACATGTGTCATGTTTTCCTACAAATAGAAATATGTAAGTTGCTAAGTTTACATTTTCCAACACATGTCATGCATATGACTCTTATAAAACTATAGCTGATGGTTTTGTTCGAGCGAAAAAATGTGTTCAAATCTCCAACCACATGTGTCATGTCTACCTACAAATAGAAATATGTAAGCTGCTAAGTTTACATTTTCCAACACATTTCATGTATATGACTCTTATAAAATTATATTTCTACTCCCTTCAATATTGTGCGTTCGAATTATAACTGTAATAGTAATATCTCAGTTAAAAAAGTCTAACAATGTGTATGTGTTTGCTTATGTCTGTATATATGTGGAATCCACTTCTAGCATTGCAGGACTCGCTTATTTTGACATGATGTAATCTACAACTATCTTAAAACTACACTTTAATAGATATTAGTTCTAAAAACTATGACTTGAATATGTCATTTTTTATTTTCTATTTTTTGTTTTGACACATATATATGAATTTTAATTATTTTTCCCCGATGCTATTGGGTTGCCTAACTAAGAATTTGTATTCTTTTACCTTAATATACCTTCCTGCAATTTTATTAAATTGTGTCAAGAACATTAAATTAGGATAATTGTCCATTATATATATGTATGTGTGCGTGTTTTTGTTTAGATGTATAAATATCCAAAATGTACTTCTTTTAGCATTGTAAGCTTTACATATGTTGTGTTGATGCCACGTATAGTTTTTTGAGTGTTTTTATACTTCTCTTATTACTAATTTGGCCTTGCATTCCCACAATACAAATGGTGGACCCCTACCCCGAAAGAAGTCAAGCTTGCTTGCAACAACTAGAGATTAGAAGAAAACAAACCCGAAAAAGCAATCAAGATTACTATGCTCGGCATAAAGAATTGATTTCCACCTGAAGGTGGATTAAAAAGTTTCACCCCATCCAAATCGACCCCCATCAAACAGAAGCACAAAGGCTACGAGATCATGAGAGAAACCATGATTACTATGCTCATCATAGAGAGGAAATAAGTGCAAAGAAACACATTAAATGTTTAGAGAAGCAAATATGGAAAGCTCAACATATGCAAATAGAACAAGACATAGAAGATTGAACATCATTCAACAAAATTGCTAGCTTCATAAAAATAATGAAAATATTTCGACAAAAGATAGATGCACTTTCCAATAGGAAAACATGCATTATATGCAAGGAAAACTACCTAGGAATGCTTCTTCATTCATCAGACCCTCATGCTACTTGAAAAAGATCTTTCAATGAGATAGGTATACATCGATTCTCCTCACTCAACAACATGGACCTAGGAGAACTACCTGATGTGCTGAAAAGACTGACCCAAGTGGAGGAAATACTCATTGCTAGAGTAAACCCAGTACACTACAAGTAACCCATGCTCTCAGAGGGCAGTATAAATATAGTGGTCACACATTTAGCTTCCCACAACATATCAAAAACATTGCAAAATTTCTCCCTCAAAGGATAGAAGACTTGGATGTGCTCATAGTTAGAAGACTACACATAGAAGGTCATTTCTATGATTGTTATGTAAGTAGGAGTCACATCAGAGATGCATTGCAATACAAAGTGAAATATGACCCATACTATAATGTTGTTGCCATAAGTGTTGATGGTTTGGCTCAAATTCCTAAAGTTAGCATGGATATTTCAAGCATGTTGCACACCATTGAAACTAGTGAATGTACAAGGGTTCCAAATAATGGGAACACCATTGATGAAAATGAAATTGAGGATAGCATAGTACACACATCATTGTTTATGGATAAGTTTCCAAATAGACGTCATGAGCTAGAAATTATTAAGCAAGCACTAGAGTTTGAGGACAACACAAATAGCACTATAGATTGTCCTAACATGAACTCATCACCAATAAATGAATACAATATCAAAGGCTATCTTGATATGGAATTTCCAATGCTCTTCCCCAATGGGGTTGCACTACAAATGCAACCATGGATTAGGGAAGTCTGAATTCATGAGTATGCACTACACTTGATGAGGTTCCATGACCAGAGGTTTGGAAGGAATCCAAGGTTTTGATATTTTATGTTCAATCTTATGTTGCAACACCATAGCCAAGGGCCTGTAGTAGTTTTCATTAAAAAAATGGAAAAGAACACATCCTGACAACTATTGAAAACCTTCGTGTACACTTGAAAAGCCTCCCTGGCACACAATTAGCTGAAGAACTCATGCACTTTGGATCTTCAATGCGAGGAACAAGACCATATTGGAAGAAGTGTCATTATGAGATAAAAAATATGATCAACCAAATAGGGTCTCCGACTCTATTTTTCACATTGAGTGTACAACAGACACAAAGTGGTCAGACCTACAATGATTTCTCTCAAATGACACAATACTGGAAATACAAACAAATAAACAATGATTGGACAATGTAATCAATAACCCCCACACCACATCATTATATCTCCACCAAAAATTTACAGTCTTCTGTGAAGAGGTCATCTAGAAACTTCTTGATGCAAAAGATTATTGGTATATATATGAATGGGAGCATCGAGGAACTGCACATGTGCATGGATTCCTCTGGCTCAAAAATGCATCAAACATGGATAAACTTGATTGGAAGAACAACACAAAAGTTGAATAGGCAAGGGCATTCTTTGAAAAGTATGTAAGTTCTTGGAACCCTTGTCCTACTTCCCATAGAAAAAATCTAGTCTATTGTCCCCAACACGATGACTGATGGTTGCTAAACACAACTTAGATACTAGCTATAGATCCCTCTCATGACTATGAGGAGATAATCAACCATGTCCAGAGGCACACGAAATGCAGAGGGGGGATATGCTTACGCAAAAAGGGGAAAAAACTACAGTGTTGATACAAAGCTCTATGGAAAGAAAAAAATGTATCTACCTTATCATGTGATGATAATGGGAAAAAATAATATGGACCTACAAGGAATGATGATAGGCTAAACATACACAATCCATAAATGCTTTTGATATGGAGAGCCAACATAGATTGCCAACCAGTTATCTCACGAGCACTTGTACTAAAATACATTGCCACGTATGCATCAAAAGTAGAGAGAGCATCTAAGTCTTGTACTAATATGTTATCAAGAATATTTGCATGCCAAAGAACAAATGACCTAGTTGTCACAACATTTCAAAAATTCTTGATAGAGCTTGTTGTAGAGCATGATATAGGAGCACAAGAAACATGCCATATGCTTCAAAAATTATCGCTCGTTGTTTTTAATCGGCCATTCACATCTTTGAATGTTGGTTGGAAAGTGTTCCAATGAATAAAAAGACAAATAGATGAAATCCATCTCCATACAAGCTACCTGCATTCCTACATCAATTGGCCTCAAGAAATGAAAACAGTAATGCTACTTGAATCTGCAAGATCTTTCTCCTATTTTGCAAGGCACAAAGGATGAAAATGGAAAGAGAGAGAGGTAAAAGATTTTTAACATTTGTTTTCCCAAAGTTTTATACCATCCCAAATGAGGACTCAGACAACTTTGAAACATTTTACTATACAAACATTTTCGGAGCATAGAAAGTGAGGTAGGACTTACTAAGGATACAATAATTGTAAATTGGAAGAAAATGTACACAACCAAATATGATGTATGGCATGTTAATCAAACAATTGAAATAGAAGCAACCACTAAAGAAGAAGATGAAAGCAATACAGAGATGGCCATAAGGGACATAGCAGAACTTAACGAATGATAATTTTTTTCACAAATGGGTCCCTCAAACAATGTTAGCCTAAATGAACTTGAGATGCTTGGTAGGAATGAGTTTGATAACAACAATAGATGGGATCAACTAGTGGTACCCCAAGATCTTCATGAAATTTCCATCCAGTTCATACCCATGATAAAGGCATGTAGCCAAGGAAAGAGTATGGAAGGAACTTGGATGTCCCAAACTATATACTATCGTTGCAACAAAAACTAGCACTCATAATTATCATTGACCATAGTGAACGCTCCTCAAAAAAACCATTACACATGATTGTTCAAGGAATAATAGGTACAATAAAATAGTACCTAATTTCCCGCTTAAGAAAATAACTCACAAGTAAGAACCTAGAATAAAAATTCCAACTGATCAAATTAGCTCCTACAAGGGTGGCTGCATTTAACATTCATGCATCAAATATACATTCAATGCTCTGGACCCCTATTAAAGACATGCACCCACTACAAGATCATAAATTAACAACATTTCAAGAAGATATATGAAACATATAAGATACATTTTGATTGATGAGATGAGCTTCATAGGTCCAAATTTTCTACTAAAAATAGACACAAGACTACATAAGGCTTTCCCACACTGGAAACATCTACACTTTGGTGGAGTGTCTATAATATTGATCGATGACCTAGCACAATTGCCACCCCTAATTAACAAACCTTTGTACACATCACACTCAACTACAAAAACACTATGGAACCAATTTACAATTGTTGTCACCTTACAAACAGTTTTTCGTCAACAATTTGAGACTCCAACATAATGAAAATTTTGTCAACTATTGCAAAAAATGAAAAATACAGAAGCAACATAAGAAGATTGGAAACTTTTAATGACATGCATAGACAATAAACTCACATCAAGAGAAAAATAAGAGTTGGACAGTTCAATGCACTTGTTTGCTACCAATGAATTAGCTAGACTTCACAACAAAAGAATGTTAAAATCATTGAACCGTCCAATTGAAATCAGTGCTATGACAAGCACTAGGCATGGAATAGATAGTGTAGGTAATGATGAACAACTTGAAAAAGAAGTATTTCTTTGTAAAGGGAAACACATCATGCTCACATCCAACATATGGACACAATCAAGACTAGTGAATGGAGCTCTTGGCGAAGTTGTTGAAATCATTTACAACCTTGGTTCCAAACCGCTAGATGTTCCCATGTATGTTGTAACAAGGTTTGATACCTACAGTGAGCCACCATGGAATGAGCATGACCCCAAGAGCATACCTATCATACCTATTTCCTTGGGAAATAGAAAGAATATATCACTCACAATGGCATGGGATATTACCATACACAAAGCTCAAGGCCTAACACTACACAAAGAAACAATTGATATTGGTAAAATAGATAGGCAGGGACTAACATTTATAGCCATATCTAGAGTTAAATCATTAAGAAATATTCACATTCAACCACCATTCTCTTTTGAAAGATACTCCAAAATGCAAACCAATCCATTTGCAATCATAAGAAAATGAGAGGAGGCCCGCTTACAGCAACTATGTCTCTCCTAAAACAAGGTACACAACTTTCATTCCTATCTATCTGATATCCCTCCCCAATTCCATTGTTACAAATTTCTCTCTTGCAAAACGTTCCTCTGAGCACGTACAAATCATTACACAATTCAAACTTCAAAGCTTAAAATTGGTTCTAAAATTTGATTGCATCAATGCCTATTCTACACACCTAACCACCCCGTTGCTTTTGTTATACAAGTCTTGAAGAAAAATTGTATAGACCACATAAGCTCATTGCCAAGAAAAAAAAACACCACTTCGACATGTTCATAATATAATACCAAAGTATATCAGCCTATTGGTGTAAGCATTGCACCTCATTGGGGTGCAAGTGCTAGTTTACCTATTTCCTTTTACCAATCACCCCACTTTTACTACCATTGGACTACATATAAGAAAGCTTAGAAGCATAAGATCTCATGCAAATTTTGGAAAATGTGGGGAAGAGAGTAGTTTTATAGAGAAAGAGATGGGGAGACTGATAAATTTCTATACAAATTTATAGGGAGAGGATCCAGTAGTTGAGCACCCTAATTTTGTGCTTCTAATTATCCTACATGGAAATTTGAAATCACTCCCATTTTTTTTACAGCAGCTTACTTGGCAAGTCCCCTACTTATAACTAAGGTTTCAATCCCACATCATCAAATGTGATGCCACATTAGCATGTTTTTTTTCAAGGTGACCAAAAAATCCCAAAAGAAAAGTGAGACCAATACTTGTGCATTCATAGCATGTTTTATTGAGCATTGATGTGGCATCACATGATTGGTTGCTTTTTAGATCAAAGGAATACATTTTTTTTAATTATGGGTAGTCATCATCAACACTAACAACTTTAAAGTCACAACTATTAACCCAATATTGATAAAAATATTGGGAATTATATAAACAAATACTATAACAACTATTGAAACATGCTCAAGTATTGGGTCCTCTCACCCTATTATTCTTTGTTACTTTTCAATCATGGGTATGCTTTATAATGCTCACTTGCATATCCTTTCATTGATTTGTAAATAATTATCAAATAGTTTTAATACACAATACAAAATGTCTCAATGTATGTGGAAATTAGGTAATATAAAACTCACATTTGTGTCATGTGTAGAGTCCTTTCATTGTTACAAATTTTTTATTCTAATTGTTGACACTCGAAGATTTTTTATCATCTACATTGAGAATGGTAAAAAATAATTTATGTATGTTACACCATTTCCCTACTCAACTCATAATTTGTGTTCTTATTCTTTGGAAAAGTACAAGTTCCATTCTCATCAAGGTATTTTATGCTTTTTTTACCCACTAATCAATTTTAATGTGACATGTTCCTTCTCCCTTGTCCAATTTTGAGTTCCCCTTGTCACTAACTACTTAATTTGAATTTAATTCATTTTAGAAGCAATCCTTCATCAAAAAAATTATATCTTTTCTTTGTCTATGTTATTTCTTTTTAGGGTTTCTACTTTTTCATTAGTGAAAGCTCATATAACTTACATTTTTTTATATAATTTCATTGAAAATCAAGCAAAATATGCATTTTCATCCAAGATACAAATCATAAAACATAAAAAGCATAAAATTCAACTAAAAATTTCAAAAAATTTTGAAAAAAAATCTCATTGGGACTCATTTGCCACCTTGGGTGAATTAGTCCCAATGCATATTCAACACTGCATTTTCTGGCATTTAAAGCTCTATTTTTGAGTTTTTTTTTTTTTTTCTATTATTGCTTTTCTATTTTAGTTTCCATAATTTTTGTTATAAGAATTTCATTGTTCTTAGCTTACATTGCATTTTCATCCATTTTTCACTTAGTAGCCCTTGTATGAGTATTTGGTGTCCTATTGCTAATACTGTAGTGGGATGAAGTTCGAGACTCATGTCATCCTGCAATAGCACAATCATTGTGGATCTTGGGTTATCTATCTCTTTCACTCCTAGTATTGACAATAGTACACTCGGTGTGGACAATACCCTCAACAACTCTTTACCTTCAAGTAGTGTGATGCAAGTTGAAACAAGGATTGACAATGTCTCACAAGAAAACATAATTCACATTCCTAAAGGCTTAGCAAACTTACAACATCAAGTGTGAAATGATAACATTTCAACTCTTTTCATCCCTACCATAGACAACATTCACTGCATGCTTGAAAGTGAAGATGGACTTGACCTTTTGAAAAACATAGTTCAAATATGTGGAAAAAACCTCACCTTAACCACTACTTTTCCTTTACCTACAAGCAATGTCACAAGCCAAGGAGGAACTCAAATTCATCCTCTCACAACAATTGCCTCAATACCTACCGATACCAACCCTCAAGTAACAACAACAATGCAACCAACTAGTAATGTGATTCCTTCCTTGGGTATTTCCACTAGCATCTCGAGTTCCTTTGTGGAATTGCATATCATATCTCCTACCACTCTACCACCTATAATTATTTCATTCACTTGTCCCTCACACAAATACAACCCTTCACCATTTTCACTTCCATATCATAACACAAGTAATGACCCTCTCATAAATCAACTCTTCCAAACCATTTCATCCCTTCAAAAACATATTTTCACCACCAAAAAAATTGAAATTTCCCACCTACATATTATGTCAAAAGTGGCCCATTTTCCTTCGAGATATTGTGAACACTGATGCCACAAGGTGTAGAGGTGCCTAGATTTGAGAAATATGGAGAAAAAGGAGATCCTTCTAACCATCCTAATGCCTATATTTCCTTATGCAGTGACTTTTTCCTTGATGATAAAATTTTGGCTAAGCTTTTTCCTTGGTCCTTTCAAAAGTTACTATCTTGGAGCGGTTTTCTTCTTTACCAAACAACTCAATTCATTCATTCAATAAACTTGTTGAGGCCTTTGGAAACCATTTCCAAGTGCATATGACTCCTAAGATGACCTTGGTCGATTTGATGAGATGTAAGCAAAAAGAAGACAAAAAGATAATTGACTTTATCTCATGCTACCAATCGCTTTATTCCCAAATCAATTTCAAGATTCTCAATCCTCACCTTCAAAATATTTTCAAAGAAAGCTACAAGACAAGCTTACCATGATGAAATTTCCCTCCATGCACTTGTATACTTCCCTTCATGATTATCAAAATTCAATTAGTAGTCGAGATACAAAAATCCACTTCTAACCGAACTAAGAAATCTAAGCCCATAAACCAAAACAATTCCCAACCTTTTAGAAAATAGAACAAAGGTTTCCTTCAATTCAACCCCCCTCAACAAACAACTCATAATTTCAATAACCAAGTAACTGTTGTTAAAGTGGCGATACCATTTAGCTATGGGGACCTGAAAAGACAATTCACTCCCTTACCCCATACCCTTCATAACACAATACATCCCAACTTTTAGAACAACAAATGATTACCTTTCCTCCCATCAAAATACTCGACCCTAATAAACCTTTACCCCCGAGCATTAGATCAAATGCTTATTTCCACTATCATCGACAAAATGGACACAATATGGAACATTGTAGGTGTCTTAAACATCTCATGCAAGACCTCATTGATTCCGGTCATCTTTCTGTTGGAGGTATTAGTAATCAAGGAAATAAGTTTGTTGCCCCTCCTAACCAGAACTTGCAAATATTTACCAACCCTATGCCTAAACACAATATTTCATTTTTCAAAGCTAGCAAAACTAAAAAGAATGATCTAATGGATGTTGAAACGGATGATGAGAACATACATACAATTCAACAAAGTCCTATGGATCAACAAGAAAAAAATCCTTTTGACTGTTTGATTGCATTGGTTGAAACTCAACATTGTAAGGGCTAACCTAAAAATCCTCTTGACATTGCTTTCACCTTTAAACATATACTTAAACATGCACCCTATTGTCCTCTTTACATAGCTGGTCATATCTATGATAAACCCACTAATGGGATATTAATAGATCCCGCTTGTGGAGAGAACGTGATCACCAAGGAATTCTTACTTCTACATGAGCTCTATCAAGATATATATGATAAACTAAAAGCATGGATCAAGATGCACAATGATTTTTTTTTCCCTACGATGGGATCGATCACCTTACCATTGCAAATAGAACTGAAAACATTAGACATCTCATTTTCCATCATCCCAAAGTCAAACCAATTACGTGTGAAGCTCGATTATCCATGGCTTTGCTCCATGAATGCAGTCCCTTCAGTTGTACATACATGCTTAAAGTTTCCCTTTGACATTGAAATATTCACTTTCCGCCATAGTGGCTTTAACCCTTTATCCTCCAAAGGAAACTTTTCCTTAGATTTCTTTTGGCCTGGGCCTATAGAACCTATAAAACTACGAGAAGACTTCTTTTTCTTGTCTTATCAAAATTTCAAGGAAAAGAAGATAGCAGAAATATCCCTCCAAAAAATGTCCCCACCCACCACCGAGCCTACCATCCTAGACCAAACCCTACTTTAGCCTAAATAAATTCCAAACAACCAAGACCAACCTAAGATAGAATCTTCACTCAGTTACTACAAAATACCAAGAGATAACGAAACCAATCTTGGCACGCCTCCTAGAATAAAACAAGTTTACAAAATCAAAGAGAAAGCGGTTGAACAACCTCCCATGGTTCCTTTCATTCCTCCCCTTAGGGAAGAGAAGAAACCTATGGTTGATCAACCTGCTCCTACACAAATGCAACTTGATAAAAAAATGAAAAAGAAATAGAGGTGCCAAAGAGGTAGGCATAGATGTCATACCCTTGCTCGCAAGTTGCATGAAGAATTAAACAAAGAAAATAAAAATCCAAACTTGACTTAAGTAATGCACAATGACTCTACCCCCACCCTGAAAGAAAACAATCTAATACAACAACTGCAACAAGAGTTAAACCCTTCCTTAGACATTATCATTCGCCCTCTTGTTGTGATGAATTTAGATGATGATGGCGAGGTCACTATAATTGATGAAGAGTTGCATAATGAATTAAACACACTATTCTCCTCTTCTATGACCTTAAACAAAAATTCTCCTATAAAAATTGTATAACCTAGTCCTTCCCCTAGTTCAGCACTTGCTCTTGTCCCTTTTGCTAGTTTCCCACCTTTGATATGCAATGAACATGTTTGGGATGTAGACGACCTGCTTTAGGTTGACTTGCATGTGCCTTACTAGCCTTTTGCATATTTCCTTTTCTCTTTTGTGATTGCATGTGTGTGATGTGATCCCCCACAATGTTCTATTTGATGTTCTCTCTCTCTTTGTGGCATTCCTCTATTTGTACCTTCATTCTTCTCTATGTCATCAATATTTTACTTTTCGCATTTTATCTTTTCATTTGTCTTGTGTTTTCCTTTAGGGGATGACACAAGGCATTGAGACATTCGTGCCTCTTCCATGTTGCCCCAAAAGGATTTTTCTTTTCTTTTTCTTTTTCTATTTTTCATTTGTCTTTTGTTTTACTTTTAGGGATGATGCAAGGTGTTAAGATATTCGTGTCTCTTCCATGTTGACCCAAAAGTCTTTTCCATTTCTTTTTATTTATCTCTTTTTCATTTGTCTTGTGTTTTACTTTTGGGGATGACGCAAGGTGTCAAGACATTCCTGTCTCTTCCATGTTGACCCAAAAGGTTTTTTTGTGTCATTCTTCCAGTTCTATGTGTATTTGGGAATGCAGATAGTTCTAAGCTCTCTAAAAACATTGCAACAAGAACATACTGACCCCAAATCCATAGATCCCTTGTGTTTGGTTTTTTCATTTTAGGGGCAACCCCTCTCTTTTTCTTTTGCATGACATGGCTTTACTTGGAAACATATGACTTGGCATAGGGTTTTCCAAGTTAGCTCTCATGTCTTCCTTTTTTGCTTGCATTTATCATTTGCTACTTTAAAGTAATTTCTCACAGCATGGTGTTTATCAATTTCTTTAAAATGGGGGCATACATTAGCATTATTATTTTGCATTTTTCTTTTCATGGTTCATAGTGCACTCTTCTTACTTTAAACGATGTGTTTTACACTTTGTGGACAACATTGGGTGTGATATCCTTCATGAGTGTGATCTATCTCAGCATAATACATTCCTCTTAGTGGCTTGATGTGACACACAACATCCCTTAAGTTGTGAATTTTCTATTCTTTGTTTGGTCCTCTCTTTGAGACATTAGGCACAATGTTCCCTATTTTAGAGACCTCACATGAACTAAGCAAGACTCTTTTGAAATGTTCTTTTACATTTTTCATTTGCAATTATATGGCCACCTTCCATAACACAACTTGCATGCATGTGGAGCCATCTTTTTTTTTCATGAGCTCCAAGCATATGAAGTTTTTCTTGTCTCATGAACCTCAAAAACCATTTTTGTGTGGCACATTATTAAATTTATCAGGGGGTATAACTTTGGTATGGTTTGACGGGAAGCCCCACCAAGGCATGACTTTCCCTTAATAACTTGTGCATGACTGTGAGCGCATACCGATTGTGTGTGTATGTGTCTCAACTCTTTCCAATCCTCACCTAATGGACACCCAAGAGTTACATTGCCTCAAAGTGAGCTTGCATTTTTTGGACAAATAGCCTAGATCTAATCAATATCTCGATGGACAAATGGTCGAAGCTTGATCCAACTCTTTTATCTTTTATCTTTTACCTTTTCTCTTTTTCTTCTTTGACAGTGTATGTTTGTGCTTTATTGTTGTTCTTATATCATTTTCATGTGTGTTCTTTTGTCTCCATGTTGGTTTTCCATGGGAACTTGATCTCAGGGGCTTGATCACCCCTCTCGATTTTTGTCATCCCATCTTACTAGCATTGGTGCACTTGGACCTCTCTTGATGCGTATTTTTCTACTTTAGTGTGAGTTTGAAGCAAGTTCATCCTCTCACTAAAGTGGGGGCTAAATGTAGTGTCAAAAAATGTCATCAAGACATTTTCACACTTGTTTGGGCCCTCCTTGTTGAATTGAGCTTAATGATGCCTTGATTTAGTGTTCTAATGTGTTTTAAACATTCACATTAGGTTTTGGGACCTTGTGAACTAATGAAATTAAATGGTACCTTCAGAGTGAGCTTGCATTTTTTGGACAAACAGCCTAGATCTAATCAATATCGCAATGGAAAAATGGTCGAAGCTTGATCCAACTCTTTTATTTTTTATCTTTTACCTTTTCTCTTTTTCTTCTTTGACAGTGTATGTTTGTGCTTTATTGTTGCTCTTATATCATTTTCATGTGTGTTCTTTTGTCTCCATGTTGGTTTTCCATGGGAACTTGATCTCAAGGGCTTGATCACCCCTCTCTATTGTTGTCATCCCATCTTACTAGCATTGGTGCACTTGGACCCCTCTTGATGTGTGTTTTTCTACTTTAGTGTGAGTTTGAAGCAAGTTCATCCTCTCACTAAAGTGGGGGCTAAGCGTAGTGTCAAAAAATGTCATCAAGACATTTTCACACTTGTTTGGGCTCTCCTTGTTGAATTGAGCTTAATGATGCCTTGATTTAGTGTTCTAATGTGTTTTAAACATTCACATTAGGTCTTGGGACCTTGTGAACAAATGAATTTAAATGGTACCTTGCTAAACTATTGTGAAGTGTTGTAAGTCACTTTCACACTTTTCTAAGGTTTTATTAATTAATTACACCTAATAAACTTATTTTTAACCTTAACCATGCCTTATTTTAAAGTTTTTTGAAGTGTTGTAACACACTTTCACACTTTTCTAGGCTTGTCATAAATAATTTGGCTTCTTTATGCTTTAATTGGAATTATTTTGCATCTATAAGCCTCATTTAATGCATCTTTTCAAGGATAATCCTAACACAAATCATTACCCAATCATTATTCAAGTGTTTTAGGCTTGAACAACCCAAATTTAGTGATTCACGACTCATTTTCCACCTTGGTTGAATGATTCCCACCTAGATTTTTGGGTCTTGAACCTAGTTTCACACATTTCTAAGCATTTTTAAAATGGTCCCAAAATTTGGGCCTAGTCGGACTCATTCACAACCTTGGGCGAATGAGTCCCATGTGGCCCAAAATAAAAATTAATTTTTGGTGGGATATTTTTCTCCTAGATCTGATGTCGACTTGTAGTGTTGTAATTCTGAGAATTATTACATAATTGAGTATAAATACAAGGTTCTTTCACTCATTTATACTTTTGAGAGAGCATTCCTAATAGCAAGTTGGTGTTCACAAGAGCATTCAAGCATTGAAAAGCACATTCTGAAATTGTCTTCAAGAGCATATTATCAAGCATTTTAGAGTAGAATTTAAGCATCAATCATCATGTCAAAGATTTCATGCATCATGTTTTTCTTAGAGCTAACAATTGTGATGTGGGATTTTATGATTCAAGCAAGCATTTCATTCAAGATCTATCACCTTCAAGCAAGAGTCAAGATGCGCATCCATTGGAGCCATCTCATACATGTTTGCAACACTTCATTGCTAGGGTTTAGTGAGTTACAACATCATACTTTGTTCATTCATCATTCTCCATTCCTATTTCATTCTATTTCAAGGTTTCATTACCAACAAGGGGTTTGACCAAGGCAAACCCCTATCCACTAACCCAACAACATTTTTCCCTCTCTTTTGTGTGTGATTTATAGGTCTAGGTTGCATATTTCCTAAGGAGCAAGATTGGAGAAAAGTTCTCAAATCATTTAAAGTTGTCAAAGTTGTCATCAAGCCTTGGAGTATTACAGAAGATCTATAGGTTGCAAATCAAGCTTTTGGAATTGGAAATCAATAATGAAGTAAATAGTAGATAGAGAAGAGTAGGATCTCATACTTTGAAGGTTTGAAAAACCCTAACTGGATTGATTCGCCACTTCTAGCGAATGAGTCCTAGTTTCAGTCAAAATTAATATTTTTGTAGATTCAGATATCCATTTGATAGCTCCTGTTCTCACACATAAACCCAAATTCTAGACTAATTCATCTAGCTTGGAAAATGAGTCCCACTATTTACATTATGTTTTGTATAGGAGCGAATTTCCACCCCTTATGCAAATTCCCCTTTTACACTTCCTCACCCTAGAAAACCAAATCCGAAGGAGAAATTCCACATCATCCCACTATCCTCGTTCCACTTGGTTTTTTTCTTTCACGTTAGTAGAATAATAACTATCGAGGAAACCTATGTGGGTCACAAACATCCGTGTGGCATGCTTACATCCCTGATGGATTCCTACATTGAAAGTTGGCACAACCATTACATTTCCTATTAGGAATGATTTGTAACATCCCTCTTCGACCAACCAACCCAAAAATGACTTATTCTTCCTCATTCTTCCTTCAAATTAATCCATTCTCATTCAATTTCATCCTCTAAGCATTCTAGCAATCTCTTTTGGCATTCTCAAGCATTCTCAATGGCACTTCAACACTCCATTGCAGCAACAATACTCCATCAACTCCGTAGAGAAAGTGTGGAACAAGCCATTGTAATAGGGGCTTGAGGTTTTGCAACACCTCCCTTCATCATAGTTGAGATTGTGGTGATTGTTCAATCTCTCTTTCTCCATCATTGGCTAGTGAGATCTTAGTAGAGGTGGTAACTTTTTCACTTCTCTCCTTTACGATTTGGTTGAGTAGCACTTTACTATTTTGTAGTGTTTATTGTGTTCTCTACTTTCTTTACTTCTTTATCATACATCTTCCTATCAATACTATATTGGTTGTCTCTAGAGGTGGAAACACCAAAACAGGGGTATGACTGAGGCAAACCCCTATACAGCTCCCAAAAATTTCCCCTCTTTCTTATGTGTAGGTGGATGTCCTCTTTGTAGCTAGCTAGCTAAGAAGCATCTTTGTGAGATTATATTTGTCACCTTAGCTTTAATATATTTACTTTATCATATTCATTTGTATCTTTCCTATTTCATTGTTCTTTTTTTTCCCCTAAGAAATAACTAGCTAGGCCATCAACTTGTTTTCTAGCAGTTCTTACTATATTTTTGGTCATGTGGTCATATGGATTCCAACGCACCTGAGAGACACCAGCACAAAACACTATTTTCTTGGTACTGTGCTTCCATCCTAGAGCAAAGAGCTACCTAAGGTATAGTATTGAACCCAAAAACTCGCTCACCTAGCCCCATTCTAGATTTTGGGTCTGCAAAGTGATCGTAGGACCTTTTAGTCCTCATCATTCTTGTCCCTCATTTCAAGACACCCCTTTATAGTGAGGTAAGTTAGGGAAGCCTTCCTCTCTTGGATCTCCATGACCCGAGGCCTTGAACGTGGTTGATCCCCCTAGCTTACATTTTTGGTGAACCCGACATGAACCATTTTGGTTTTGTCTTGCGATACTGAAAGCTCATTTCCTCATATTCTAGGAGTGTTGCAGGTGTGAGTGTTGTGAGGCCTTTTCCTTACAACCCAACCTACAACCCCTAGTAGGTGTAGTTGGAAGGTTATGAAAGTGTTGCATAATGAAACCTTAATTGGGTTAGTATCCTACCTTTCAACCTTTGGAGGGTCCTGAGAGTGTCATTCATTGCATCTGATGGCCTCTTTCTTGCATCAACGAATCCCCTCTATGTAGCCTATGAGCAGTGGTACTGGTATAACCTTCACTTCACAAGATCTATCGATGGGTTTTAATGGGGAACCATCTCCTCTCTAAATCCCTATGAAAATTAATGGAAACATCATAGCAGGTGTTCTCATTGATTTGACATCTCAAGTAAATATCATAACTGAGGAGATCATGCTAATCAACTTTTTGTACAAAGATGGGTATGATGCACCTATGAGTACCATCCACATGCATGATGGACTTTCCATACCCCTTTGGGTGGTATTGTCTTATCAGTTTTGGTTGGACCTAAATCTGTGAATCTTTTGTTTGACATAATACTTAGATCTAAACTCTTAAAAGTAAAGGTAGGTATCCCTTGGTTAGTAGCTATGAATGTCATACCTTAAGTTGTGCATAAATGTCTAAAAATTTTCCATGAGGGTTTTGTGCACGTGATTCATGACACTGGTTATAAACCACTAGTTGCTTGTTGTAGCTACTCCTTGGATTACTCATGGCTTGTGCCTGTTGGTCCTCTTCTTCCTAGGAAGGACCTTTTGTACTTAACTTATCAGAATTACAAGAGAGGGGGCTTGACATCAAGAGTGAGATACCCTTTTTCATATTATGCTATTTTACATGGAGCTTGCTTAAAAGCTGATAGTGATACCACCAAGGTACATAGAAGGGAAGAAGAGAAGCAGTCCTCAGATCCTCCTTCTTCCTCTTCCACTGTTCATCCTAACGCTTCCTCTCACCCTACTATGGCGCCATCAGATTATGTTTCCTATTTGTGAGAGAATCCTATGGTGCCCACTTGGTGAAATCCCAAGCATCCCACGTTTGAGCTTCCTATTTTTCCCATGGAGCCTAGGTCCATTTGGTATAGTAGGAGGAAAGGTCCCCATGGGGAATCCTCTATGTCTCAACTTCCATGGCATCCTACTGCTTTTTCTCCAAAAGTAGTAAGCGGGAAGAGGCTCGCTGATAAGAGACTTAAGTTGACTCCCCACATTGTTTTCCAACTTACTCCTCTTGCTCCCATTCAGGAGTCTACTACTCTGTTGGAAACAAAACTTGTAGCGGACACTCCCATGGCTGAGCAGGAGCCTTTTGTTCCTTTGTTGCCTCTAGCCTTTAGTTTGAAGAGTCACTGAAACTGCCTTCCGCACAAGTGCAAGCTTTGGTGAAAGGCTCTCGTAGCTAAACAAGCCACCTTGTAGAGGAAGAGGAGATGAGCGCCCCTATATTAGGACCTCCTACTGTGTCTTCCTCTCTCCTCCCCTCTACTTCCATTCAAACTGGTTCAATCCCTCTTCCAGCTTCTGCTATGAGTACGAATACACCTGACCTCAAAAAGGTGCAGGTGTTCATCGCTCCTTTAGTGAAGCCACCTTTGTTGGTGTCCCTTCTGGATGACCCACCTTTCCTAAAACCCGTATATATGACAAACACTTTAGTGGTATCTACTCCAATTTTCTCTTCTTCCTCTTCCTCTGCACCTCTCACCTTGTCTGTGGGGAGTTTTCATCCCACGATGGATCAGAAGGTGGAGAGTGGTCCTTCTAGAAATGGAGGACATAAGAGGAGTTTTCCTTCTCCGAAAGGTGGTCCCACACTAACTTGTTTTGTCCTAGTGACAAAACCAGTCTTGGCTTCCCCTGAGTTTGTCACCACTCCTGAATCATTATGCGAGCCTAGCAGTGAATCTCAGGTGCAACCTTCCCTATCTATTGAGGTGAAACATGGCACTCATGTAAAGTGCATGTTTACCTCTCTAAATGAATTTCCAACCTTGTCTTTGATTTTTACAAAATCGTTGACCTTAACTCCACAAGAGCTTAGTGAAGGAGACCTTGCAAGGCCTTCTTCCTTAGCCCTTGTTGTGGGAGGGTCATAGGTTCCTCCTCTTAACATTCCACCACTACAAGCTCATCCTCCTTCTCCCCACGGTGATCTAGCTTGGGAAGTAGACAATCTCTTGGTCGATCAGTGTTAGGGGGAGGCCTCTTCTTTATTTTTAGATTAGATGTGTGTGTGTTGTGATGTGTTCCCATGTGATCGCGCTATGATTTTCTAGATGACCCTTGTCACCCTTGTTGGTGCTTGGATACAGGAGTGGTTTTTGTGTTGTAAACCATCTTCTATGTGTATCATCATTCTTCCATGTTTGTGATTGATTTTTGACAAAATTGGGGATGATGTAAAGCATTGAGGGCATTTAGGCTTCCCTTCCATGTTGACCCAATTTTTTATTTTTACTTTATCTTCTTGTGCATTCTTCACATGGTCTAATATAGTAGGGGGATAATGATAGTTAATTTTATATACTATTATTATATTTATATATATTTATGAGTAGTTTTGACCTTGAAATATTAGACTACCCATGTGCCCTATGTTTATGTTCATTTCTCTTTTTCTCTTTTCTTAACTTTCCCTCCTCTTTGCTTGAGTTTTCCCTCTCATGTGTGGCAATGCCACTTCTATGATACTTCAATTTTTAGAAGATGCGTTTGTAGGGAAAACTTTGTCATCTCAAAGAAACCTCTAAGAACAATAGTGCCTTCGGTAACTTTAATTTCAAATAGATTTCCTCAAAAACATGTACAAATATGTCACAAAGCGGAATCAGATACAGTTCAATTCCCACATTAATCCTTCTAAGAGAAGCACATGTAAATTTAGTTTCAACAACTTACATAAATAGATTCAAAAAACATAACCATTAAACATGAAAGATGGTACAAAACAAAATAACATAGATTTACGTGGGGAAAACCCTTTCGGGGAAAAAACCCCACACTCCAAAATATCTAAGCCATTGTATTATTCAGCAACAAATAGAGTTATAATACAATCTCAGGCTCTTAGCCATTTTCACAGAGATTACACCTTGTTTCATTCTAGAGACAAACTAGCAAC
Organism: Sequoia sempervirens; assembly: GCA_007258455.2. Lineage (NCBI taxonomy): Eukaryota > Viridiplantae > Streptophyta > Pinopsida > Cupressales > Cupressaceae > Sequoia > Sequoia sempervirens. The sequence goes on from VDFB02000001.1 coordinate 16,867,751, forward strand.
AACCCTATTTTGTTTCCCATTCTCCTTTTTACCTTTCCTTGATCAACCTCTCAGTCCATACAACCTTTGCACTATTACAATACTCTCACACAGTATACAGTGCAGATTAGCATGAGAGATTGACCAAGACACTTAATCTGGAGGGATTTCGATAGCATAATCCTGCCTCAATCTTCCTCTCTCTCTCTCCCAGCTTGGCCTCATGGCCTCAGCCTTACCAGCTAGCCTCGTGGTTGCAACCTTACTAGCCAGCCTCATGGCCTCAACCTTACTAGCTTGCCTCATGGCCCCAACCATTCAACTGGATACAATGCATGGAAAATATACGTATTCAGTTTCCAGGAATCTACTTTCCAAACCAATTCAATTCGCTCAACTGCTAAGAAGCTCAACTGTCAACATTATCCCACATTGGTGTGGAATATTAACAATCTTTAGTTTATAAACAAAATACCAAATACTTTAGGTATCCATGAGTTCGTCCTTTTATTTCCAACTTACTCGTACACCGCATTTGACCATCACACTGAACTATTGGTCATTCCTTGTGGTCTCCACCATGACACACATTCACTGCTTGTGCATTTTTAGAGAATCAAGCTGGGAATCTACAATATTCACAACAAGTCTCCCAGAATACCAAGTGGTCCCCACATTTGTTAGCTTGTCACTAAAAATGATAACTTCATAACTCTGTAAGAAGGTTCTTAAGTTACCAAAACCACCGATGTCGCGACAACAAAGGAGGTCATCCAATTATGAAGTTATGGAACTTCCAAAGACCACGACAAGGTTACCAAGTTACGGAAACCAACAATCGGCAAGAGAATAAGCATCAGAGAAGGTTTCACTGAGGTCCCATGTCACACCGACAAAAATAACTCATCAGCAAGAGTTACAGTGATATGCATCAGGAGCAACTCCATCGGAAACAAACTAAAAACTCACAATGATAGCTCAAGTCACATCGACCACTTCCATCGGCAAGATAAACTAAATGTCACAATGATATCGGCTAGACTTCTATCGTCGAAAAAAGCTTACACTAATAGTTCAGGTCACACCGATGACCCTCATTGCTAGGACATTCCAGAGGTCACACCGAAATAACTCACTCAGAGGTTTAGGCCTATGGCATTGAGGCACACAATTCCAAAAATCTCCCACTTGACAAAGATCACATAGGCACCTCTAGAGCACTCAGGAACAGAGATCACATTGGCTCCACTAGTCCAAACCCTCCTCTATACAAGTCTCTACTCAATAATACTCAGGACACCCAATCAACAAATTTCCACAAATACCAGTCTACCAGACAAAAAACAAGTGTCCAACTACAACTAACTATCCAACATTACAACCAATCGCAACCTTCCATGAAACCACATAGATTTCAAACATTCTCTAATTCTCCATCAAGACTTCTGCACCAACATCCATGATGTCCACTATTTAGGGAAAAAATCCCTATCATATTCCAACATTCCATCTATGGAAGAAAGTTACAAGCCAAGGTGAATAAGCACTAGTCCAACAAACATAAGAAAAGTACCCTAGTGATATCATCCACAAGAAACTACCATCACTCTAGAAAACAAGATAGAACATCAGCTAGAACAAAAATCATCCTGACTACTTCCATCCAACTAATAAACCCACATGACTGAAAATAACACCCACAACAAGTGCTAGAACATCCAATCATCCATACCTTAAAGGTATCAAACATTAGTAAACTTATGCCACCAACATAACCAACCCATGTACTCCAAAAGAAAGCTCCATGTGCCAACCATTCTAAGCAAACAAAAGACATTTAGGAACTCTCACTACATGGGTAATACCAAATATGAAAGATCAAAGGCACAACAAGTCTACCAATAGCAACACAAAAATGTAACCATGTAGTACCAAGGAACATCCACAATGATATGCACAACCTACAAATTAATAACCTACAAGAAAAACTCTCACCACAAGTCTTCACAACTCTCCCAAGTTCTCCACACGCAACAAAGGAAAAATATTAAGAGCCTCCATGTCATCTCCCATGAATCATGATTGAAAACACATGACCACAAGTTAGTGATCACTATAGCTCTGACTAAACCTCAGACCAGTGTAATGTGAAACCGAACGTCAGGAAGACCACCAAGACCAAAGAGAGAAAACTCTTCACAACATATACTTGTAGAACATGCTCCTACATACACTTCTAACAACAAGTTGTGTCAAGTATGATCTCCTTCCCCTCACAAAGAGATACCATAACAACATCCAATCGTTCAATCACCAAGATCAAGCATAACAAATGTAACATGTAAACAATCATGGATGTAAGTCTCTCAAAGAAGATCAATCTACCTCATTTCCCATCTCAGGAAATCAGCCCATATAACTATCTCCTACTAGTTCTTATCAATAAATGATATAACACAAAAGCTCAAGGATATGTCCACCTTCCACTATGAATCCTCCAAAACCTTTTAACAACAATTCAAGATCCATATCATGAAAGAAAGCATAAAACACACATGAAAGATATAATGGGAAAATACCTCTTAGATTAACTGCTGAGTAGACCAAGAGTGGGAAAAGAGAATGCTCCTCCAAGATATGCAAGCAACCATGAATCATCCAAGAGCAATATCCTCATTGATCTCTATTGAACTCATGTTACTCATACTTTCAATTTTAATCAGTACCTTTCTCATCTCAAAAGAGTTATAGCCTCACCTTATTCTCCATGTATCCATGAGCACCAGCAAACAATCATTCCATGTTGAACTCCAAACTACATTACTTCACATAACATGAAGTTCTCAAGCATATAACCAATGTACTCAAAACATAGAGGAACTCCAGACCACTGTCAAAGCTCCACACATATGAAACAATAACTTATCATGACACCATGATCTACACATCCCCCTTAGGAGATACCAAGCTCTAAGTGACTTTACCATGGTCTCAAGTTCCATGCACAATGTCAAAACTCAAGTCCATAAGCAAGAGTATACCATGACATAAAGCAAAAAAACTCAAAACCAACATCACTTGTCCAGCACCACCAACACCTTAGCCAAAGAATCTAGTCATCCTCCATGGTTCCAAGATGTTGCACATCTTCAAATAGTGTCCATGCAAATGTGAAAGAACCCTTCTATAGCAACAAGATCAAAGAGCTCCTCCTGATAACATTTGCAACACTAAAGAAAAACATTCACCACAAAGTGATGAATCCAGAATCATTGCTAAAGCTCCCACTGAACCGTGACAACTGAGCTTCTTGACCATCATGACCCAACATCTGCTAATCTGAAAATACTTCAGGTCCACACAGCAACATGTCCATCAAGTGGCACTAAGATCTCCAAAAAAAGAAAAGATTACCATCACTGCCAAAAGCTTACACAAAGAAATGTATCCAAGCTATCCATGACATTGTGATACAATATGTTATAGGTCTCTATAACCGACTATTCAAGTACTCAACACCATCCATATTCTCATCCCAAAGCAACCACACCAATGCACAAGTGACCACAGACAAGGCCAACAAATAGATTTGCACAAACAGTGCATCAACCTCGTGGATATAGACAGTCCACATTCAAGTTATCTCGCTGCAGCCAATGGGTAGCTAAACCATCAACCACATAACTCAAAGATCAATTCCATCGAACATGCAAACCCATCATCACATTAGTAATCATAAACCGATATATCAAATAAGATAACCATGTAGACACCAAGACTCCAACACCAGATCATGACCAAATCTGATTTTTAAAACATGTCCACAAGGAGCACCATAGTCAAGGAATCCACAAGAATGTTGAGTGACAAATCACATACCAACACTCTCATATAGAGAAAGCATCTCACCTCCTCATACCATGCCGAAGCATGCATGTAGAACTACAACCATCTCATCCAACAATGCCCCAAAAGCCAGGGTCTAGAAAATAGTTTAACAACAACTCCACATAATCACAAGTTTTGCTTGACATGTAAAACATGCAGAACCACATAAAACATGCAAGTACAAAACATCCTTAAAAAGGAAACAATAGTTCAAGAACTTTAGGCCCCCTTCAAGCCAATTCCAAAACCATCAATATGCACATGCATTCGAGAAAGAGATAGGCTATTCCATAAGCTTTCAAACCATCTAATGATTAACTCCATAGCCTTCAGTATTTGAGATTAATAGAATACAATGCCTTACAACACCAGGAAATACCACCCAGCATAAGCACTCTCTGTCATGACTGAGACACAACCCAAGCTTCTCCATATCACCATGGAGCCTCTCACATAGACACCCAATATGAAATCTTTGTTGTAACTCAACCAAGAAGCAAAGAAATCCACCTCATACATTAAGGTTATACCGCTGCCAAGATAACCAACTCCATCTTCACCATCCTTCAAAGTATGTGCTGTCTCTAAATACTAGAAGACTTCCACTCACCAAAGGATAAATACATCAACCAATTCCTCCATATTTCCTCAAGCCTGATAGACTAAGAAATATTTATAGGAGAAATACAAAGAACCAACAACCAAAAGAAGGCTCTGATACCACTTATAGGGAAAACTTTTCATCTTAAAGAAACCTCCAAGAATAGTAGTGCCTTCGGTAACTTTAATTTCAAATAGATTTCCTCAAAAACACGTACAACTATGTCACAAAACGGAATCAGACACAGTTCAATTCCCACATTAATCCTTCTCAGAGAAGCACATGTAAATTCAGTTTGAACAACTTGCATAAACAAATTCAACAAACAAAACTATTAAACATGAAAGATGGTACAAAACAAAAGAACACAAAGATTTACGTGGGGAAAGCCCTTTCGGGGAAAAAACCCCACACTCCAAAAAATCTAAGCCATTGTATTATTCAACAACAAATAGAGTTACAATACAATCTCAGGCTCTTAGCCCTTTTCACAGAGATTACACCTTGTTTCATTCTAGAGACAAACTGGTAACAACCCTATTTTGTTTCCCTCTCTCCTTTTTACCTTTCCCTGATCAACCTCTTAGTCCATACAACCTTCCCACTATTACAATACTCTCACATAGTATACAGTGTATATTAACACGAGAGATCAACCAAGACACTTAATCTGGAGGGATTTCAACAGCATAATCCCGCCTCAATCTTCCTCTCTCTCTCCCAGCTCAACCTCATGGCCTCGACCTTACTAGCTAGCCTCATGGCTGCAACCTTACTAGCCAACCTCATGGCCTTGGCCTTACCAGCTAGCGTCATGGCCCCAACCATTCAACTAGATACGATGCATGGAAAATATACATATTCAATTTCTAGGAATCTACTTTCCAAACCAATTCAGTTCACTCAACCGCTAAGAAGATCAAACATCAACATTATCCCACATTGGCGCAGAATATTAACAGTCTTTAGTTTATAACCAAAAGCCCGAAGACTTTAGGTATCCATGAGTTAGTCCTTTTATTTCCAACTTACTCGTACATCGCATTTGACCATCATACCAAACTATTGGTCATTCCTTGTGGTCTCCACCATGACATGTGTTCACTACTTGTGCAATTTCAGAGAATCAAGTTGGGAATCTACAATATTCTCAACAAGTCTCCCAGAAATCCCAAGTGGTCCCCACATCTATCAGCTTGTCACTAAAAATGATAACTTCATAACTCCGCAACAAGGTTCTTAAGTTACCAAAACCACCGATGTTGTGACAACAAAGGAGGTCATCCAATTAGGAAGTTACAGAACTTCCAAACACTATGACAAGGTTACCAAGTTACATAAACTAGCAATCGGCAAGAGAATAAGCATTAGAGAAGGTTTCACTGAGGTCCCATGTCACACTGATGAAAACACTTCATCGGCAAGAGTCACAGTGATATGTATCATGAGCAAGTCCATCGGCAACAAACTAAAAACTCACAACGATAGCTCAAGTCATATCAACCACTTCCATCAAGAAGACAAACTAAATGTCACAACGATATCGGCTAGAATTCTATCGTCAGACAAAGCTTACACTGATAGTTCAGGTCACGCTGATGACCCTCATCACCATGACATTCCAGAGGTCACATTGAAATAGCTCACTCAGAGGTTTAGGCCTGTGGGATTGAGGCACACAATTCTAATAGCATTCGTTGCCAACAAATCTCTTCTCAAGAATCTTCACAAAATTATTTTCAAGGGTCGTATTCTTGACTTGGACCCCTAATGGAACATGTTTCCTTCATCATGGGTTCATGAAGAAAGAGCTTGAGAACCTTCCTCCGAGTTGTGGGCAGCCCTAATCTTCCCCTCGCAAGGGGGAATTTTCTTCCTTTCGAATTCCTTGATGAAGTGAACATCTCTTGAAAGGATTCCCTGATGATGAGTCGATTCAAGAAAGAAACATCTCTTCTACACTTTCAAACAACACATCCCTTAAGTGGACCCCTTCTTCACGCCAGGTTCCCGAGGAACCCCTTTGAAAGCTTTCCAATCCATTGATGGTCTACATGACTGTTCGCTTTCAGACATGTTCTATCTACTAGTAGACATGTCACTTTGTAGGTGTTCCTATGAAGCCACTTTCTTACTTTGCAAAGTCCCCTTTCTTTTGGTTTCTTCCAAGTGAGAGATCTTAGGGGATACCTCCCTATAGGTCTACAAGTCTGTAAGGTGCTTCTTTTGAGCTTCCTCCATGTAAGAGATCTTGGGGGTGGCTTCCTTGTAGGTCTATGAGTCTATAGGGTGCTTTCATTCTAGTCTCCTTCATGTGAGAGATCTTGGAGGACACCTTCCTTGTAGGTCTATGGGTCTATAAGGTGCTTTTCTCAGTTTCCTTCATGTGAGAGATCTTGGAAGACACATTCCTTGTAGATCTGTAGGTCTATAAGGTGTTTTTCTCGGTTTCCTCCATGTGAGAGATCTTGGGGGACGCCTCCTTGTAGGTCTGCGGGTCTATAAGGTGATTTTTTGGGTTTCCTTCATGTGAGAGATCTTGGAGGACACCTTCCTCGTAGGTTTGTAGGCCTATGAAGCGCTTACTTCTTGGGGATTCCTTCATGTAAGAGATCTTGGGGGTCACCTCCTTACAGGTCTGCAGGCCTGTAAGACACTCTTAATCTACAACTTCATAGTTTTGTAGGGCTATGAAGTCCTTTATTTGTCCTGCACTTTCAAGCTCGCCAGATCATGGTTTGCTTCCTTGATGGTTCAGGTATACATTTCTAACCCTATTCACTCTTTCATCTACTTTATCGAAGAACTCATCAATATTCATGCTCACTAAAGTGGGGGAAAAATGTATAGGAGTGAATTTGCACCCCTTACACAAATTCCCCTTTTACACTTCCTCACCTTAGAAAACCAAATCCAAAGGAAAAATTCCTCATCATCCCACTGCCTTCATTCCACTTGGTATTTTTCTTTTGCTCAATAGAAGAATAACTGTCAGGGACAGCCACATGGTGCACAGACATCCACACAACACACTTACATCCCTAACAGATTCTTACATCTGAAGTTGGTAGAGGCATTACACTTCCCATTGGGAACGAGTTGTAAAGCCCCTCTTCGACCAACCAACCCAAAAATGCCTTATTCTTCCTCATTCTTCCTTCAAATTGATCCATTCTCATTCCATTTCATCCTCTAAGAATTCTAGCAGTCTCTTTTGGCATTCTCAAGCACTCTTAGTAGTACTTCAACACTCCATTGCAGCAACAACACTCCATCAACTTCGTAGAGCAAGTGTGGAATAAGCCATTGCAGTAGGGGCTTGATATTTTGCAACACCTCCCTTCATCACAGTTGAGAATGTGGTGATTGTTCAAGCTCTCTTTCTCCATCATTGGCTATTGAGGTCTTGGTGGAGGTGGTAACATTTTCACTCCTCTCCTTTACAATTTGGTTGAGTAGCACTTTACTATTTTGTAGTGTTTATTATGTTCTCTACTTTCTTTACATCTTTATCATACATCTTCCTATCATTACTATCTTGGTTTTTCGTGGAGGTGGAAACACCAAAATGGGGGTCTGATTGAGAGAGACCCCTATACAACCCCCAACAATTTTCCCTATTTCTTGTGTGTACGTGGATGTGCATTTTGGACCTAGCTAGTCAACAAACATCTTTGTGCTCGATTATCTTTGTCACCTTAGATTTAATATATTTGCTTTGTCATATTGTTTGTATCTTTCCTATTTCATAGTTCTATTTTGTTCCCCTAAGAAATAACTAGCTTGGTCGTCAGCTTATTTTCTAGCGGTTCTTACTATATTTTTGGTCCTCTGGTCATACAGACACCAGCACACCTAAGAGATGCTAGGTGTTGTGCTATTGTCTCATAACCGCACTTCTATCCTTAGGCAGAGAGCTACCTGAGGTATATTGTTGAACCTGAAAACTAGCTTGCCTAGCCCCATTCTGGATTTCAGGTCTACAGAGTGATCATATGATCTTATAGTCCTCATCATTCCCGTCCCTCATTTCAAGAAACCTATTTAGGGTGAGGTAAGTGAGGGTAGCATTCTGCTCTTGGCTCTCCATGACTTCGGGCCTTGAACATGGTTGGCTCGCACTCACAAAAGGATATGAATATCACAGTGAAAATTTCCTGGGAATTGGACATTCCGACAGGTGACTAATATCTTTCTGTGGACGTTCATTTACTTGTCAAACCAGGGGACGTAGACTTTAAATGGCACAGCAAAGTATATGCACTAGGAATTTGTTTTAGTCAAATCTTAGCAAAAATACATACTGGAAAGAAATTCTATCTAAGCTACAGAATGGTAATGCAGAATTTTTTAACTCAACTATGCTTGATTAAAATAGCAACGTAACAGCTACGATGAAGCACAAACCATGAACTGGCCTTATGCTGCAGGAACATCACAGGGATGGACTCTCTATGCCGGAGCAGATGTAAGACTGAAGTTTGCATAAAAAATTCAAAAGATGAAAGCTAACTGGATATCAGCAGAAAAAAACATCTAACTAATTAACTACAGATACTTACTAAGTGGGCCCCCTTAGCAAGCATCTACTGATTACACAGATGCTGAACTCAGAACTTCATCGATCTTTATTCATGAAGATAGAATGAAATACATTATCTTGTTGGTGTGAAAACTAACAACAAACTCTGCTTCTGGTCAAACAGATTCTATTTTTCATTATCATACTGATTCTTACATGATCTCTGCTACTCTGTTTCTATCTTACCTAAAAATCATCTATTACTCATTCTATTTCTCTTCTATCACCACCTCGCGCAGGAGGAGTATCTTATTTTTAAATTAGAAGAACAACTAACTAACTAACTTCATCAAAGAAAGACGTGGAAGTAAAGTATATCCTTGAATCAAGGAACAAACTTCATAAATGAATTTATGTGTTCAACCCGATTCAGAGAGAATCTAGCGCTCCACTCTCTCCAGATTGACTTTTCATTAAAAATCTTTCCAAATTGGTTTCGGTCAAAGAGTCTTTGGCGGAGCTTCCTCAAAGTCGTGCAGGAAATGGGCTTTACTGCAAGGCCGAGATCGGCTGCACTTGACTCGATCATTCTTCAACAACCTGCGAAACAAAAGGTAATAGACGCGCAAGAAGAGGCATATGGTACATACACGATATCTATTCATTAATCACACATTTCAAATCTACTTCACCATTTAAAAATTGTATACGATATACCAGCCATTTTCGGGAGTCAACAAGGCAATAAATGCAATCAAGTCAACACAATAGGCTGCAGGAATATAAAAGTGTCTTGCTACAGGATATCCCCATAAAAAGTTTCATCAAAGTTTAAACAGCCATGAAATAACAAAAATGAAATCATTTAAAAGTTTATCATATCATCAAATTATTAGCATATTTTAGGCTCATCACTGCCCCCTACTTAGCCCAATGCTAGTCCTCCAGCATTAACTTTCCTGGTGATTTCTCTGAAGTCAGTAGTGGCTGCATGACTCTGGAATGGATGTCCAAACCTGTAATAGAATCCTCTGAAATCCTGGCACCTTTCATATCTGCGGTCTTCTAATTCACTGTTAAGATTTGTAGCCTGATGAGAATACAGGGGCCACATTAGCACAGGGGGTCTGAATGTTAGTGGCAGCCACAATTCAAATCTTGTTTGAAGTCCCAATTGAATATATCTGCTAGTTCATTTAAGTGCATCTATAAAGTTGAGGGGACCATGTGGTTCTGACTTTCTTAACCCAACAGTCAATTTTTCCCATCTTTTCTCAGTTCTAGTATATGCTAATCTCCAAAATAAATATTGTTGTGCCTGGAATTCATCATATACTTGCTTTCTGATGTCAAATATTTTTGCTCTGGCTGAAACATTATTAATACCATATGTCAATGCAAACCAATCTTTCAGCATTGCATGTGGGTTTGAACTTTGAGAGCGTAATGGGACAGGCTCTGTTTTCTCAATTTCCTCATACGTTTCCCACTGTCTGCCATAATTCACCTCATTTGCTGCCCATGACATGAATGCTCTCAAATGAATATCACCAATGTATGGAAGAGGATTCCATTCTGTTTCAAGTGGTATTAAAAAGCCATGCAAATAGAATTCACACAGAGAATTCCTTAACCAGTTAGGGGCTGCTTGATATGCTTCATAAAATTATTTGGCAGAATGAATTATGGGGTCTTGGTTTCTAGAAATTCTCATCAATTAAAACCATAAAAACTATTCTTTGAGGCACAGAGCATAAACTCTGGGTGGCGGTCTGCATTCCATAATTTGACCGGTTACCTTTAGCATTTCATCCATTTTTGCTTTCAATTCAGCAATTTCCTGTTTCTGATTTTCAATTTTCTTTTTCAATTTCTTCTTTTCTATTTGCCACAGACTTTGTTGCATATCAGTCTGGGCAATGTGTCGAAAAGTCACAGTTTGCAGTGTAACTGTTTCCCAATTATTTTTAACAAATTCTAGAAATTCAATTAAAAAGGTCCTCCTATACACAACAATGGCTTTACACATTGCAGGATGAAATATAACTTCATTAGGCACATTTAGTTGTTCAGCCTGTTCTTGTTCTTGCTGCAGGATAAATTCTTTTTGTTGCTGCGGTGAAGAAGTCTGAGCTTCCTCTGAGAATTGCATAGCAGCATTAACCAAATCATCAAGACTTGGCAACTCATGCCCATTATGCCCTGCTTCTTTTGTCTCTACTTGTTCCTCTTCAGGAACGACCGAACTCTGAGCAGCATTCTCAGATTCAACAGATCCTTCTGAAATTACAATCACCTCAGGTTGCGGTAAAACATGGGAGGCCCTAAATTGTTTCCTTGTGGAAACCCTTCTTGGTATTGATGTGGTTGTAGGGGGTGTTCCAGTAGCTTTTCTTTTTCTTGTTTGTTCAGGGGGCTCTGCCCTACCAGAGGATGATGGTGAACTGGTAATATCAACAGCTGTTGTTGTAGGAGAATTTTCTGGAGGGGAAGGTGCTACAGGAGAGGAGCATTGCCTTTTCTGAGAACGAGGGTCAGATTCTAGGGACCCTTCTGCCTTTGATTTTCCTTTCTCCCTCATAGCGGCAGACCTAGTTTGTACCCTAGCAGAGGATTCAGCTGTGACAGCTACAGGATCGGGTGCTACAGGAGTAGATGACCCTTGCCCTGTTCCACTAGTAGATGCAATTTATTTCTTCTTTCTTTGAGGCCGTGGGGTAATTACCCTAGGGGGTTGTGGAGGTTGTAAACTCTTTTGGGCAACAAATTGTTGCCAGGAGAGAGGTGAAACGTCTCTCAAAGAGCGCTCAATAAGCAATTTAATAAGGCCATGATGAGTGACAGAGTTATCTTTCCCCTGTTGAGTTCCATGGGCACTTTGCTCTAAAAACTTTAACAAGAAATTCAGAACATTCACAGCCAACCCATGCCTTATATGGCTTAATAATTTAAAATGATGCGAATGCAGATAAGAAAAATGGCCTTCACAGGTTAAATACCTCATTATATAAGTGGCATACTCTGAATATGGAAGAGGTAGTGACACTCGCTTGCATCCTTGCTTGGAGATGTCCAGCGGTCCATCAGCAGGCATCGAAAATTCAGCCCTTGCAGCTGCAGCATCTGAAGAAAAATTTTCTCCAACGGCTGGGATCCCGGTTACCTCAGCAATTCTGTCTTCGGTTGCAACAATTGTTAGACCCCATACGGTGGCTTCCCCTTCAGAAAGTGTTCTCAAAAATTCTGTCGCAGCCTCCTCATCAAAATCATTTAAACTCAGAAAATAATTTAACCATCCACAGAGGCTAAATGCTTGGGCTGTCTGTGGGTTTTGCAACAACAATTCATCAGCTATAGGCTCATGTCGTACCAACTGACCACCCATGTCTGCAGTTTTTCTAGCTGACTCAATTTCTTGCTGAAGATTCAAATTCTTTATTTCTTTTTCTGCTCTGGTTTTTCTCCATCAGGCCGCCACATTTCTTTCTTTTTTCCAAAAATGAACTTTCTTAAACAAGCAGTCTTAATCGTAGTTTGCAAGAAAAAGATGCATTAAAGAAGGTCATGCAATCACGTTTGGAAAGTACCAGAAATATATTAAAGAAAGATTATTTTGCAGTTATGGCAGCGGCGAAAAGATAGGCTTCAAACGATGAATTACCCCGCCCCCTACTTAAAAGATGACATGTGTCCTCACATGTACTAAAAAATAGGTAGAGATTCGGGTGATAATGACCAGTACATGCATAACAGTAATTGAATGGAATGAAATAAATCAAATATGCGATATAAAAAGATATGGCGTACCTTTAGTAATTGCACGTACGTGTGAAGAAAGATGATGGCACTGCATGAATTGACAAGTTAGAAAGATATCTGAATTAAGGTTGATGCAGACGAATGAAGTGGACGGGTGATGTGGGCGGATGAAATGTACGAATGAAATGGATGGATGGAATGGATGGATGGAAGATAAAAAAAAAAGGTGGGGGTGATAAATTTAAATGGAGAAAAGGGGTTTTCTTAAAAAGAAAACCTTTATTATGGGCATGCTTTTTGAAAATTAGAGGAATACTGTAGGAGAAAGGCTAGAGCCTTCGGCTGCAGAAAGAGTAGCGGGAGGAACCTGAATGAACTGCTTCATGAAGTCTTCCTTGGAAACTGACTTATGGTACAGTCGGAGTCGGTGGCCATTGACGAGCAATTTGAAACAGACTGGATCAATTGTGACCAGTTGCACAGCTCCGTTGTCAAACACATTTTCAACCTCATAGGGGTCAAGCCAACGTGTTGTGAGTTTACCCTGGTTTTCTTGGTACCTGGAATCATATAACAAAGCCCAATCTCCAGTAGAATTTTTTTTGGTTTTGATGTGCTGATCATGCCATCTCTTTCTCTGTTGTTAGATTACTTCTGTATGCTGCAGGGCGGCTTTTCTCATTTCGTCCAAAGCATTTAGCTGCAGGAGACGGTCCTTTTGTGCTTCGAATAAGTCCATGTTGAGTTCAAGAGCTGTCCTCAAAGTTTTATGTTCAAATTCAATGGGTAACATAGTTGTTTTCCCATAGAGCAACTCAAAAGGTGTAAACCCAGTTGTTATTTTCCATATAGTTCTATAAGCCCAAACTGCTTCAGGAAGTCTATTACTCCAGTCTTTCTTATAAATCTGCACTTTCTTTGTGAGGATTGCTTCAATTTCTCTATTTGTTACCTCCGCCTGACCATTGGCTTGAGGATGATAGGGGCTGGACTTCATGTGTTTGATCTTATAGTCATTCATAAGTGCAGTGATCAGATTTGACGTAAACTGAGCTCCTTGATCAGTTATAAGCTCTCTGGGAACTCTAAATCTGGTGAAAATTTGTTCATACAAAAATTCAGCAACTTTGTTATCTCGGGCATTAGTCATAGCTTTTACCTCGACCCATTTTGTGACATAATCCGTGCAAACTAGAATATATGACTTTCCATTTGATGGTGGATCAATTGGTCCCACAAAATCCATCCCTCATTTATCAAAAGGGGTGACTATTACCTGCAGATATAGTGGAATTTCATCTGACTTAGTTGGTCTTCCCATACGCTGGCATCTGTCACACTTCCTTGTATAGGCTACAACATCCTTATGTAATGTTGGCCAGTAATACCCTGTTGTAAGAATTTTTATTGCTGTTCTTTTTGCTGCAAAATGCCCTCCACATGGTTCATCATGGCAGGCATGCAAGATATCATAAGTCTCATCTTCTCTTACACATCTTCGCATTACTTGATTAGGGCCAGTATAAAACAGAAAATTGGCAATCCAGGTAAAGTTGAAACTTTTCTCTGTCAACAACTTCTTTTCTTTTGGGAAAAAATGAGCTGGTATTCTGTTTGCTGCCAGATAATTAGCAATATCTGCATACCAGGGTGTATATGCAACAATGGAAAACAAGTATTCATCTGGAAATCTATCATCAATGACCTCTTGTTCCTTAGATGCAACTGATTGAAGTCTTGATAAAAAGTCAGCTACAACATTAGCTATTCCTGGTTTGTCAATGATTGTGATATCAAATTCTTGTAACAACAGGAGCCATCGTGCCAATCTACCAGAAATGGCAGGTTTGTTCATCAGGTACTTGACTGTTGCATGGTCAGTGTGGAAAAATATCTGATAACCTGTGACATAATGCCTGAATTTATTCAAAGCATATACTACTGCAAGCAATTCCTTTTCTGTAATAGTATAGTTGAGCTCAGGACCTTGAAGGTTTTTGCTGATAAAGTAGATATCATGCTTAATTAAATTTTCTTTTTGACTTAAAACTGCTCCTATACCAAAATCAGATGCATCAGCATGTATGTGAAAAGGCAGGTTCCATTTTGGACTTTGAAGAACAGGGGCTTTGGTAAGCAAGTCCTTTAGCTGCAGGAAGGATTTTTCACAGGCCTTGGTCCACTCAAATTGGGAATCCTTTGTTAACAAAGCATAAAGTGGACTGGAAATTTTACTAAAGTCTTTTATAAACCTTCTATAATACCCTGCATGACCAAGAAAACTTCTAACATCTTTTTGTTTTGCAGAAGTTTGTAAATTCTGAATAACTTCAATTTTAGCAGGGTCAACCTGAATTCCATTCTTTGAAATATGATAACCTAGAACAATACCTTCTTCCATCATTAGAAAGCACTTTTCACTGTTTAGAGACAAATTTTGCTCTCTACACCTTTTTAATACTTTTTCTAAATTCACCAGTACTTCTTCAAATGTGACTCCATATGTAGTGAAATCATCCATATAAATCTCCATGCATTCATGAGATATATCAGCAAATATACTAATTACTGCTCTCTGAAATGTTGTTGGTGCATTGCATAAGCCAAAAGGCAAGACCGAATAAGCAAATGTTCCCCATGGACAGGTAAAAGTGGTCTTGTCTTGATCTTCAAGGGTAATTTTTATCTGATTATACCCACTGTAACCATCTAAGAAGGAAAAATATCTTTTACCAGACAGTGAATCTAGTACTTGGTCTACAAAAGGTAATGGAAAATGATCTTTCTTAGTGGCATTGTTCAACTCTGTAATCTACACATAATCTCCATTTTCCTCTTTTCTTGGGGACAATGACTAATGGAGAAACCCATTGGCTGTCAGAAATTGGGTAAATAAAACCAGCATCAACAACTTTTTGAAGTTCATTTTTCACTATTTCTCTAAGTGCTGGATTTACTCTTCTCTGAGGTTGTCTAACTGGTGAACAATCTTCTTTGATATATATCCTATGAGTACAGACTCGAGGATCGATTCCTTGCATGTCCCCATATTCCCATGCAAAAACTTTATGCTGTTCTTGTAGCATTTTTAATAAGTCATCCTCTTGAGACTGAGACAACTTGCTATTAACATTCAAACAATGATCTGGAGACAATTCTATCTGCTTAATGAGATTACTCATAGAATCAACAGGTAATGTTTGTACCTCTTGTGGAAGCAAGTTATGAAAAATTGTCGAAAGTTTAGGCAATGAACTCTCGGAATCTAGCTGCTGCAGGAAACATTGATGCTGACTGTCACTTGGATCAGATAAACTATCTGCATCAAGATTGAATTGCAGAATTTGAAAAAGCAAAGCATCTTCACTTTGAAGTTGAGAGAATGGATCATTTTGAAGCATCATCAATTGAGCCAAAGAATTGGCTTCTTCAGTTTCTTCTCCCACATCTGGCCAAACAGGTTGGGACAAATTTGGTTGAGGTTTAGCAGGCGGATACAAAGCCAATTTCTTTGTGGACTACCCATCAGAGATGGTCATATCTCCAGAACGGCATCCTATAAAAGCATCAGCAGTTGCTAACCATGGCCTACCAAGGATAACTGGATACCCTCCTAAAGTTGCCTTAATTGATAATATTGTAAAATCAGCAGGATACTCCCACGATTCAAGAGTGACAATTACATCTTCTATCATCCCATTAGGTTTGACTGTGGAGCTGTCTGCAAGCTGCAGAACTGTGGGTGTAGACCTAATGTTTGAAATATTCAAGGAGTCCATAGTATGCTTTGTCATTACATTAATGGCAGCTCCTAAATGAATCAAAACATTTTTTACAACTTGGCTATTTATATGTATCTGTACTACAGGGCTTTTAGGGTCAATATACTTTGGAATGACTACATTTCCCAACATTATATCAACCAATTTTCTTAAGACATGAATTGTTTGGGGATCTTTTTTCTTTCGTCCAGGCTTCTTCAAACAGGCTTCTTTAATAGCTTTTCCAAAAATGGGAACATCTTTAATAGCCTAAAATAAAAGGATTTAAATTTGCACATTCTTAAGCTGATCTAGTATATCAAAAGTGGGTTCTTCCATGAGTTTAGATTCAGTACTTTGTAACCTCTGAGGAAAAGGTGGTTTATCTTGTCTCTGCAGAACAGGTTCCATAGAAACTGTATCGGGTATAGGCATGTGTTCAGTGGAAACAGTAGGTGCATTAGATTCTTCAAAGGGTGAATCAGATATTTCTATAATCAGAGGTGGTTTGGGAGCAGGTAAAGTAGTTCCAGACCTCAGATGGATGTCATTAACATTTAAGGCATAAGCTTGATATTGGTTGTCTTCAAAAATATACACAGGCTGTTGAGGCTGCTGTGGTTGCTTATTATTGGGATTAGGCAATGGCTGGGCAGACATAGGCGTTTGCTTTGGAGGTCCAGGATTTGTGGTAGTTGCTGCAGGAGGTGGCATAAGGGCCTGTTATTGTGGCTATGGAGGCTGCAGGAACCTAAGAGACTAGTTTTGCCATTGTTGAGGACCTCTCCATTGAGGATTTTGTTGCCAATTTCCTGAAGGTGGGGTCCATTGACCTTGTAGCTGCTGCCAACCTCCTTGAGGAGATTGCCACTGCGGGGTTTGATAATTAGACCAGCTTGGTTGAGGCGGATTCCATGGTGGTGGTGGTCCATATGCTTGTTTCCATTGGTTATTATAGCTAGAATAGGGATTACCAAAAGTTAAAGGGTCTTGAGGCATACCTTGCCTTTGGGCCCATGGTCTCCTTTGTGCAACAAAGAACACTTGATCATCATCACCTTCCACTGGTTTGAAGTCAGTAGGCAGTTGTCTGGCTTCCAGATTAGCCACCATCTTGCATCTGCAATCACACTTCTTTTGTCTACAGTAGGGACATAACTTAGCCAAAGCTACCTCAGCTTCTGCATGTTTTTTCCGAGCTTGCATAGTATCCAATTGTGTAGCCATATTATTAATGATGTCCTGCTTGAAATCAGATAGTAGATTTATGATCTCCATTCGAGAAACTCCACCAGAAGAAGACTTCCCCACTGAAGCATGATGACCTCGACCTTTCTTAACTATTGCTTGAGAGTAGTTAAGGCATATCTTCTGTATATCATCCCAAGGCAGTTGAGTTATATCACCTCCTCCCATTAGGTTCAGGGCGTCAATACAGGCATCACTAATTCCCCTTAGAAAGAGTAGTTTTTGAGAGTCCTCGTTAAGAGTATGGTTTGAGTTTCTTTTTAATGAAAACAAAAACCTTGAAATATAGTCTTCTAGACTTTCATCCTCCTTCTGCTGAATTCAGAATATGTCATCACCTTTGCTGGCACTCTTACAATATTCCTTATATTTTTCAAGAAATTTCGTTTGCATAGCTGCCCAACTATTTACAACGGCTCTTCCCAGACTCATGAACCATCTGAGAGCTCCCTCCTTCAAAGTGGAAGGAAATAGCTTCAGTTTATGAGTGTCGGTGTTGTAGTCATAACTGCGACAAAGGACATCAAATTCAAATAGAAAGGTTTCTGGATCTTTTGTGACCAAGCCATAAAACTTTGGGAGCAAGGAAGAGGGGATGTTTTTAAGATTATCAGTATCTTGTTGGGGAACAATGGGAAACTCAAATGCAGGAGGTGGATTATTAGGTGGATTATTTGCCATGTCTGGGTGCTGGAATAGCAGAGCAAATGGATTTTCTTCAGGTTTGTTATCAGCTGGGTCAAACGGTAGTTCAATAAACAAATTTTTAGGGAGGAACCTTCCTAATGCGTCTCTCCTTCTCCTATGCATGCAATATGGTGAATAATGGCTTGAAATATTTTGAAAATTTTTGACTAACAGACTAAACTAATACTGAAAATAACTTTGTCAGACTCCTAGTTAGACACCATTCCCGGCAATGGCGCCAAAAATGGCTCGCACTCACAAAAAGATATGAATATCATAGTGAAACTTTCCTGGGAATTGGACATTCTGACAGGTGACTAATATCTTTCTGTGGACATTCATTTACTTGTCAAACCAGGGGACGTAGACTTTAAATGGCGCAGCAAAGTATATGCACTAGGAATTTGTTTTAGTCAAATCTTAGCAAAAATACATACTGGAAAGAAATTCTATCTAAGCTATAGAATGGTAATGCAGAATTCTTTAACTCAACTATGCTTGATTAAAACAAAAACTGTAACAGCTACGACTGAAGCACAAACCATGAACTGGCCTTATTCTATAGGACGACGAGGATGGACTCTCTATGCTGCGGGGCATGTAAATCGAGTTTGCATAAAAACTTCAAAAGATGAAAGCTAACTGGATATCAGCGGAAAGAACATCTAACTAATTAACTTCACGGATACTTACTAAGTGGGCCCCCTTAGCAAGCATCTGATTACACAGATGCTGAACTCAGAACTTCATCGATCTTTATTCATGAAGACAGAATGAAATACATTGTCTTGTTGGTGTGAAAACTAACAACAAACTCTGCTTTTGGTCAAACAGATTATGTCTTTCATTATCATACTGATTCCTACATGATCTCTCCTACTCTGTTTCTATCTTACCTAAAAATCATCTATTACTCATTCTATTTCTCTTCTATCACCACCTCGCGCAGGAGGAGTATCTTATTTTTAAATTAGAAGAACAACTAACTAACCAACTTCATCAAAGAAAGACGTGGAAGTAAAGTATATCCCTGAATCAAGGAACAAACTTCATAAATGAATTTATGTGTTCAACCTGATTCAGAGAGAATCTAGCGCTCCACTCTCTCCAGATTGACTTTTCATTAAAAATCTTTCCAAATCGGTTTCGGTCAAAGAGTCTTTGGCGGAGCTTCCTCAAAGTCATGCAGGAAATGGGCTTTACTGCAAGGCCGAGATCGGCTGCGCTTGACTCGATCATTCTTCAACAACCTGTGAAACAAAAGGTAACAGACACGCAAGAAGAGGCATATGGTACATACACGATATCTATTCATTAATCACACATTTCAAATCTACTTCACCATTTAAAAACTGTATACGATATACCAGCCATTTTCGGGAGTCAACAAGGCAATAAATGCAATCAAGTCAACACAATAGGCTGCAGGAATATAAAAGTGTCTTGCTACAGGATATCCCCATAAAAGGTTTCATCAAAGTTTAAACAGCCATGAAATAACAAAAATGAAATCATTTAAAAGTTTATCATATCATCAAATTATGAGCATATTTTAGGCTCATCAATGGTTAGTCCCCCTCTCTTACATGTTGGAGGATAGGGTTAGATAAATAATTTGATATTGTACAAAATTAATTTCTATAATACTCTTTTTTATTTACATTTATTTTTATTTTATATGTTTGACCAAATATTAAACTCATCCACACCTATTTTCATATTTTTGATATTTATTTACACATTATCTTCCATGTTTATACATTCATTCCTGATTGCATGAAAATGACTCTTGAAACTAAAAATATATATTTGTGTGTGTGTTAAATGTGTAAAGTTAGTATCAACACAAACCTTAATGAAACGATTTATATTCAAATATTCAAAGCAAACAAGTTATTCTAATTTGCAACAAACTAAATCTTTCAAGAACATCTCATTGTCCTCTATTCTTAATGATTCTTTTAGCCTTTTTCCCCTCAGACTTCTATGTGCACAAAGGCTATTAGAATGACACTTTAGAAACGAGATTAGTAGTCAATATGCAAGTCAATTTAATGTCTACATGAAACTATATGCAAACAATGATGATGAATTCCATGATGAGTGGAGGATGATGTTTATGATAAATAAACAAATGGAGGTGGATGTTATGGTATTGAACTAGAATGATCTATAGATGATACTCCATATGATCAAATTCAAACTAAAAATGAACTAATGTAAAATGAAACTATGATAGAAGATGGGATGTAAAATACAACTATGAAGCAAGATTTAAAGCTAAGATGTAAATGCAAAGCAAAACATGATGTAAAGACTAGTTGTAAGACTCCAAACTGCTCCCAAGCTCCAATGATAAACCCACATGATAACTCTACTTCAAATGTGGATGCAAAATATAAGGTCGAAGGGTTGTATTTATAGCCTTTTCCAAGCATATAGTGAGGTGGCAATAATCGACGGTCTAGATTCAAATAAGAAAAATGGATGGTGAAGATGAAGAGAATCAAGATGTTGTCCCCTTGACCAAAGAAAACATGCCATTTGGATGGAAGAATATCTTGACCAATGGGCAACATGCCATTGGATGGAAGATTCAAGTGTGAGAAGAGAAGACCATGTGCTTCCAAAATTCGTGGAAGTGTGGGAGGAATAAGTCATGTGCTCCAAAATTGGTGGAAGTGTGGGAGGAATAAGTCATGTGCACCAAAATTGGTGGAAGTGTAGGAGAAATAAGTCATGTGCTTTTTAAAATGAGTTGAAGATAATTCTAATTAAAAATTAGAGTTATTTATTTTCATGTGACCTTGGTGAAGTGACACAAAAATTTGTAGAAATGTGTTCTAATTCCTAATTGGATTTAGTGAAGATTAATTAAATAAAACTAGTTTAGGGAACCTTGTTTGTTTAATTAATTTAGAAGAATATGTTTAAGATTTGGAGAATTATAGAAGGGTAAACAATATAAATAAATTGAGAATTTATTTATACGTAGTTGGAATATTAATCAAATAGCTAGTATTTAATTAATTAAAGGTGATGACCATTTTTAGGTGTATACAATATTCAAAATTTCCAACTCCCACTTATGACATTTTTACCAATGTGAGCCTACTTGATATATGTTTTGCATAACTATTGCTATATTTTCGTATTTAAAGACTTTCATTTGAACATTGATTCTTATGCTAGAATCATTCAGTAAGCTAGACTTCAAGGAGCATTCTTTATAAGAATATTTCAACTTAGACTACCAAAATGAATCTAAAAGGATTGGTTAGCTATTTTATTAATTTTATTTTATAATCCATTTTATTGATAAATCAATTGATTGATTTCAATTATATAATTTATAATTTATTGAAAAAGATATGCACTTCACATTCAAGCCTACTAAAGACAAAAAATGTCTTGTTTCTTGAAATTAGCGTTTATGATAGCCACAAGTTAACTATACATATCTTCATGCATGCTATAGGGTAAGCACATAATAACTTTTCCAAATATATAAGTTTGTAGTATCTTTTAACAATTTTCTCATATCAATTTATATGATATGATTGTTTCTAGAATTGTTAGTAGATGGGTATGTGCAGGATCATGATGGGCCAAAAAGTGGCAATATGATGGGTATGTGGCTGATGACTTTTCTTTTACCCAAAATTGATGAAATGAAAAGGGTTTCTATAGGAGATTCACGGCTTTCCACCAATATAAATTATGCTTTTCTTTGAATTTAATAAGTAATTATTACTCATTTTCTATTCAAATTATGACTAAAGTCCTGATTGATAGATAGATTGAAAAACATATATAGCTTTCAAGCAGTATCACATTTTCTCAATCCAAAATATGTGGCATGTTCTATACTTCGGATAATATAAGACTAAAAAGAAAAAAATGAATTTCATGAAGTTTTGACCAAGTTAAGGTGGTCAGACATATGAGTTTTTTATATTTTTTAAAAGTTGTAATAAAAAATTCATAATTAATTGTTTACTTAGAAAAAAATTACAAAAAAATATGCATCACATCAAGACATGAGTCCTCTACTTATATATAAAATCTTATAAAAAATTATTATCATTTTATTGTGGTTAAGGTGGTCAGACAGACACCTACTTCTTATTTTTCCCTAAAATTGAAGTACTACTGCATTGAAAATTCAAATCTTCACCAAATATATTTTTCTTTTTTTAAAACAAACCTAATAGTTTAGAAACTACATTCAATTTGCTACAGGTTCTATTCTTACATATTTTTGAAATAATATAGATAACTTATTCAAGTTTTTACATCAAGTTGCCTAACTCTGATTTTTCTAATTTTTTTGCCACTTAAGAGCCTATTTTTTCCATGATGATCCTGCACATACCCAGATGAGTAATCTTTCTTTCTTTCTTTTTATTTTCAGAAATTGTATTTTACAAGAAAACTAATTTGAATGAGGGAAAAAATGATAATAATATATAGTCAAGGATATCATCTATTAATTTATTCCTTAGATGTCAAAATAAATGTTTACCTAGGCATGACAAACAACCAACTTTGACACTTTATTTATGAATTTCTCTCTAAACATGGGAACCAAAATATATTTGTATTTTTAACAAAGTATCTAAATAAAACATCAAATTTATATAGAAACACACAATTTTATTCAAAAAATCATGAAACCAAAGTAAATAATACAAAAAAAAAACATATGTTGAGAATTGTGTAAACATGCCCTAAACCAATACCATAACATTTTAAAGAAAAGAAAAAAGAAAGAAATTGTTTAAGTTGTACTAAATAAATAAATTCTAATGACCAATCTTACATAACCACACATCAATATTTGATATATTAACATAATTATATAATTAACACTACTAGCATTCACCATTGCCATTCACCACTTCCTCCAAATACATATATTAAATTTCTTATTTAATTATGTAAACCATATATTTTAACAAATATATCATATTTTCAATAGACTCAATTTGAGAACAATAACAAAACTTGTACTTTATACAAATTATAATCGTCATAATAAGAAATTTCTTTTATCCAAAAAAAATATTAATTATAAAATTTAGTATAACTATTTTCTTATTATTAAGAAAAATAAATAAAATAAGATGATAAAGTTTTTTAAAATATATTTATTAAAAAAAAAAATTGATTAAATTAAGTTCAATTTTTAAAAGGACCCAAACCACGTTACAATGAAGAAGAACAGAAACACCAAGCACAACAAAACGGATCATTACTCAAAATTGTCTTTTGTGAAAAGTTTGTTTAGTACAATGTTCATAATAAAACTATTAAATAAATAAATGAACTTTAATAAATTATTGAAAACAAAAAACTTGCAGATATTTTCACAATATTGATCAACGTCACGGGCTTTAGCCACCTGACTTTGCAATTGACTTTGTTAACTTGACTTGTATATTAAGAAAAATAGACAATACGTGTCCGGCACCGCTAGTAAATATTAGTTGGGAGACGTGGAACGGGGATTGCATTAAGTGTTTGAAAATAACTCCAAATTCATCTGTCATGTCCACTAGGGGTATTTTGATGTCATCATTAAATATAATATATTTGGTACTTTACTATGACTTATTATTTATCTCTTTTCCTTTACCAATCACCCAACTTCCACTACCATTGGACTACATATAAAGAGGCTTTTAGAAGCATATGATCTCATGCAAATCAAATTTTGGAAGATATGGGGGAAGAGTGTAGTTTTATAGAGAGAGATAAGGTGACCAATAATTTTTTCTATTTTGTTACTTTTCAGTCATGCCCATGCTTTATAATGTTCACTTGCATATATATATTTTTTTTATATTAAGTATAAAGGAGTCACAGAGATTACAAAAAGATCCAAAGAGCGAAAAACACAGCCCAAAGGAGGATGAGCCTCAACTCAGGAGTAGAAAGTCAATCAAAATCGAAACAAAAAGAAACAGATCCGTTACAATATCGTTACAAAAAGAGCCCCAAAGAGAAACAAGCTACTGAAGGATGTCGTCCAGTCTGTCAACCCAGGCAATCCAGCCTTTGGCACCTTCCGTCCAGACAATAAACTTCATCTCCTGAATCTGGGCAAGCATTCTTGTCATGTCCTTGCTGGAATTTTTGTTGTTCATCACCTCCTGGGAGAGGGTCTTGCACGTGTTCTCGAACAACATCCGATTGTTTAGCATGTCCCTCCAAGCGAAGCCTCCCTTCATCTCATATATGAAGAAAGTGGCGTATCCGTCCTTCAAAAACCTTCTGAGTTTTTTCTTTTCAATTATCATGGTAGTGCGAACCTGCAAAAAAATTTTAAGGAAGGTGAGATTCTGAAAGGACTCAGTAAGATCACGGGGGTTATTCTGATATCTTTCTTCATTTATGCACTTCCAGATTTGCCATAAAACATTAGAGGAAAGAATCTTCCAAAAGAGATTAGAATCATGTTTCAGACCATTAATATGACCAGTAACAATATCAAGAATAGTAAATAACATAGGATAGGTGACACCAAACATGATCCAAATCTCCTTCGCAAAGATACAATCAAGCAGAATGTGTCTAGCCGTCTCAGGGAGTCTACAGAATTTACAAATGTCAGCCTCAGTATGATCCCTTCTAATAGGGAGTCTATCAAGCAACAAAAGCTAGTTGAAGCACTTAATTTTAGGTTCGGTAGGACCTTTCCAAAGAAAATCAAAGTACTTCTTCCAAGCATGAGCATCCAGCGTGGTGTACCAAACCAAATTAACATGGTCTATGATGGCTTCCGAGTGGCCAATAATATTATAAATGTTCTTCGCTTTGATCTTGGAAAGCACAGTACCATCAAGGCACTTACAGTTAAGGAATATGTGAGAGTCAACATGACAAGAGGTGGGGAGGTCTTTAGCGGCTTTGACAATCATACTATACATTTTCTTTTGGGAGATGGGGAGGTCATATTTGATTCTGAGATCCTCCCCGCTGATTAAAACATCATGCTCAAAGAGGTCAGCAAGTTGGGAGATGCCTTTGTTCGACCAGTGCCTAGCGGAGCAACCTTGAGAGAGGGCAAGGGGTTTGTCAGAGGAGCAGAGATTCCACCAGATGGACCTTTCACCAAAGAGATGGCAGTCATCGTGGAAAGCCTTGTTAGAGACAAACTTCTTAACTTGGCCCCACGCTTTCCAGATGGATCTAAAAACCGCAGACCCTTGAACAAGAACAGGGAAGTTGCCAATGACAAGGTTAGTAAAAGGAAGATTCTTCCAAGACTTCACATTCTTGGGGAAGCCTCTTTCAATGTTGCTTCTAACAAGGACCTTCCAAGGATCATTCCCATCAAGGGAGTGAAAGATCCACTTGGCGGAAAGAGAAATCCCTTGGAGCCTGAGATCTTTCAACCCAAGCCCCCCAAGGAGCTTATTGATATGGCACCACTCCCACTTGACAACGTGCATTTTCTTATTTCCTTTACCATCAGACCAGAGAAAGCTCCTGACAGCTTTTTGGATTTCTAAGATTTGATAGTTGCTGAACATCCAGGCAGAAGAGTAGTAGATGTTATAAGAGGAAAGAATTTTTTGATAGACCTGCATTCTGCCAGCCAAAGATAAAGTTCTGTTGTGCCATTTGCCCAACTTTTTGGTGATCTTATCTTTGACCCACAACCACATGTCTTTGAGACAGGGATAAACAGAGAAGGGAATGCCCAGATATCGCACAATTTTATGTGGGCCACCCCACTGAAAATCATAAGCTTTGAACCAGTCAGGGGGCTGCTCATCCCAACCAAGACATATGGACTTGGCATGGGACAATCTCGCCCCAGAGATAGTACAGAAAAGCTTGAGTTTAGAATTTAGGGCCTCGAAGTTGTCAGGCCTAGTATCAAAGAAGATGGCGGTATCATCAGAAAATTGGCAGTTTAGGAGCTCATCATTATTAGGGAGAGTTATCCCTTTGACCGCCAGGGATAGAGAATTATCTCTGAGGATATAAAACAGGGCTTCTGAAGCTATCACAAAGAGGGCAGGGGCCAAGGGGCAGCCTTGTCTGATGGACATACTGAGGGGAAAAGAATCAAAAAGAGAACCGTTAACATCAATCTGGGCTGAGGCATCTTTTAGAAGAATCTTAACACAGTTATAGAAAACCCTAGAAAAATCGAAGGCCTCAAGCATCATAGTGATAAAATTCCATTCCACCCTGTCATAGGCTTTTTCGAAGTCAAGGAGGAACATAGCAGACTTCTGCTGAGAGTAGTTGGACCAGCACATGGCTTCCCAACTAGTGATCAGGTTCTCCAGAATAAACCTTCCTTTGATAAAGCCAGTCTGAGTAGCACAAATAAAATTGGGGAGAATTTTCTCAATTCTCAGCGCCAAGAGCTTAGCAAAGATTTTGTAAGAGACATTAAGGAGGGTGATCGGCTGCCAATTTTTGATGAGGGCTTTATCCCCGTCCTTGGGGATCAGCTTAATAATTCCCTTATTGATAGAGCATCCCAAGGAACCTCTAGCGAGGGCTTCCGAGTACAGATCAAGGAGATCTTGGCAGATCCAACCAATGTTGGCCTTATAGAACTCCGCCGGGAGACCGTCCAGACCCGGGGGCTTGTCACTGCTAAGAGAGTTAATAGCTTTTTCAATTTCCTCTAGGGAGAGATCTTTGGAAAGCTGATTGGCTTCATCAGTGGAAATCTTGTTAGGGATGAGGAAACAAACTTGTTGTCTGAGGGATGAGGCATTCTCTGAATCTTCAGAAGCAAAAAGGTTTTGGTAAAAATTAACAAGGGCTTCTTTGATGTTGTCTATGTCAGTTAACTCATTGTTATCCACAACAATCCTTTCGATTTTTTTGTTAGCATGTTTGCTTTTGAGGAGATTAAAGAAGAACTTCGAACCCCTATCACCGAATTGCAGCCAGTGCGCACGAGATCTGACCCTAGCACCATTGATTTTAATCTGTTGGTGCTGCCTAAGGGCATCCTTGGCCTTGACAACCTGGGAAACGAGGTCACAATCTGAGGGGTTGGTTTGAATGTTGGACTCGGCAGACTGAAGAGCAGAGGAGAGACATTTTTTGGTAAATCTATAGTCTTTAGCTCTTTTTTGCCCGATGGTCCTCAAAAGCTTCTGCCAAGCGAGGAGATTTTTGTCCCATCTATCCAGATGAGAGCAAGAGGGAGAGGTATTTCTGTTAATAAGCTTAACAAGGTGGATGGCAGCGAGAGTGTCTTCATCTTTTAGGAGGCTAGTGTTGAGAGAAAATTTAGGGGCTGATCTCAAGCAACGGGAAGGAGCTAAGTTCATTCTAATGCAGGCAGATATGGGATGGTGATCGGAGAGAGAGGTTGGGGTAACGAGGACAACATTTCCATTTATGTCAGGCAGAAAAGAGAAGCAATTTTTGTTGGCATAGAAGTGGTCGAGCCTGGAGTAGATTCTGGAGTGCCCCTATTATAAATTACACCAGGTATGCCAAATCCCAGGATTAGTATCCTTGGTGCCAGCCAGGGGATCAAAAAGGAGTTTAGCATTTACCATTCTATTCCAGTGCAGTTTCTCAAGGTCTTTCCAAGCAAAAGGGAGGCCACCAAGTTTGTCCTCTTGGGACTCGACCATGTTGAAGTCCCCCCCATAAGCCAGGGGATATTAGGTAGGGCAACACACCAGTCCCATAGACTTGCACGCTCCCTGAAGTCATTCGCGGCATAGACAGAGCAAACACCAAAGGTCTGATTGTTGCTATTCAAGATAACCCACATCGCTCTGTTGCAGGGGGAAATCCCATAGCTAGAAATAAGAGTCTCTCATCTGGGGCTAATCAGGAGGGAAACCCCACCCCTACCCCTGTGGTGGTTGGTATGGATTTTAATTGCATCTTTCCAAAGGAAATTAAGGCAAGAGTCTAGCGTGTAACCAGTAGACTTAATTTCTTGCAGCATAATGAAGTCCATGGGTTTACAGATGTCAAGATAATGTTTAACGATCCACCGTCTATCCGGGGACTCCAGACCCCTAATATTCCATGAAGTGCAGTTCATGATGAAACAATTGGAGAGGAGTTACCAGTGGGACCTTGAATTTGGGCTGGGACATTGCTATGGACTTCCCTTAGCACTTTCTTGGAGGGGTTTTTATTCTTGGAGCCAAGTTTCCTGCCCCTGCATTTGGATAGGGTGCAAGCAGCTTTAAACTCTTCTCCATTTTCAGATTCATCCTGAGATAAAAAATTCATATCCATAATAATCTTTTCGGTGCGGGTATCAGGGGCAGAGGGGCAGATGCTAGCAGGGATGATCTCAAGCAGGCAGTCCTTATCAAGCTCACGAAAGACTTTAGGGGGCAGGCTCTAAGGAGGCAGAGGGTTCGAGCAGCTAGCAGAAAGATCTGAGAGGGCAAGATGCGAAGGGCGGGTGACAAAAGGGGTTTCAAATTTTGAAGCTTCGCCGAGGAGGGCAGGAAACGAAGAGGGTTGAGGGCAGAGGGAGAGGGGGTTCTCTGTAGAAGAGAGGGGTTGCTTATTAGATTTCCACCTGGGCTTATTGGAGGTCTTAGACAATGAAAGGGGCTCTAGGTTAGGGTTCGAACTTACTAGGGGCAGAGAAACGGCTTGGAGGGACGCAGAGGAGGGGACAGGGGGAGGAGGGGTCAGGGAGGGTTTAGAGGGAGCAACGACAAGGGAACAATCATTTGAAGAGGGATTCGGACTAGGCTTTCCAAGATCCGGCGTATCGCGGTTGTCCGCGGGCTTATGCTGCGAGGGTTTCTTCTTGATGATGGGACAGTCTTTTCTCAAATGGCCTTCTCTTCTACAGAGGAAACAAGTGTTTAGCCCCCCGAGGATTTCAATAGGGCAAGAGTTGTATTCCGAAATGCAAATGTTAATCATAGAAGGAATTTCTAATCCCAGATTCAGCGAGATGAGTATTCTAGCATCCATATGAGGGACCAGCCGGACAGAGTCATCCATGCGGATGACCTTCCCGAGTGGTTCAAGCATTTGCGGGAGAAAACGCCAAAGGAAAGGCGGTAATTGTTTAACCAATATCCAGCGAGGGGCCAAGAGGGCAAGGACCTCCTCGTGTATTGCCTCGGGTGACCAAGCCAAGGCCCGAAAGGAGGTAGAGCCAACAGACCAATATTGCCTTTTAAGAACTTCAGTTTGAGCTTCATGCTTGTTAAAGAAAATAATAAAAAGCCCCTTCTGAATCTGACGACAAAAGGAAATGTGATATCCAAGTTTCAGGTTCCATTAATTATGAAACCAGTCGTCAAGGAATTTCCTAGGAGGACATTTGTCCACCTCAACAGCAGAAAAGAAAATAGCAAAATTCCTTAATCTATTCTTCTCCTTGCTAATTTCATCAAGCATTTCTGGATTAGGAGAAATGGAAAATGATAACGGAGCAACACCAGTGACCTTACCGGAACCGGCGGCTTCATTGGAGTTGGAGAGAGAAAACCTCGCGCTCGCGTTGATAGGGTTACCAGTGGAGGCCACTGCTTCAGAGAAGGACTTAGGTTTCAGATGCAACGGGATAGAGTCAGAATTATCTAGAGGCGGTGATCCGGAGTCCATCGAATCCCTAGGAGTCATCACAGATGAATTAGAGGGTACGGCCTCTGCCGAATGGCAAAGGAGTGGAGAGGGGGAAACATTCAACATTTATTGCATAATAAAGGAAGAGGAGAAAAGAACGCTCACACCTATGCAAGCCCCGTGACCGGGGGCGGGTAGTAGCCAGTCGCCAAAGAGCACCAGAAGACCGAAAGAGTTCAGACGCCGCCGAATCCTACCCAATATATATTTTTTTCCTAATGTAGTCCATATCTTTTATTGATTTGTAAATAATTATCAAATAGTTTTAATACACAACGTAAAATATCTCAATGTTTGTGGAAATTAGGTAATAGAAAACTCACATTTGTGTGATGTGTAGAATTCTTTCATTGTTAGAAATATTTTATTCTAATTGTAACCACTTGAAGATTGTTTATCATCTACATAGAGAATGATAAGAAATAATCTATGTATGTTACACCATTTCCCTACTTAGCTCATAGTTTGTGTTCTTATTCTTTGGAAAGTACAAGATCCATTCTCATCAAGGTATTTTATACTTTTTTCACCCACTAATCAATTTTAATGTGATATGTTCCTTCTCCCTTGTCCAATTTTGTGTTCCCCTCGTCACTAACTACTTAATTTCACTTTACTTCATTTTAGAAGCAGTCCTTCATAAAAAAAATTACATCTTTTCTTTGTCTATTGTTCTTTCATTTAAAGACTTTAAATATCCACAATCCACAATATTAAATCTTGAATGTTTCTAGATTTGATTGCATAAATATTTTTCCACCAACTTTTTAGATCACACTCCACGATCCATTATTAGGATGTCGAGAGTAAGAATTGATGGATTTTTTTAGTACTTGCTACATCCTAATCATGGATCATGGAGGGTGATCTGAAAATTTTATCAAAAGTTATTTACACGATCCTGAAGATATGGAAACATACAAGATCTAATATGTTCTTTCAAGTCATAAAACTTCATAATATTTTCAATGTAATCATCAAATTCATTTATTTTCTTATGATAAATTGGGTACACCAATTTGATGGTATAAATACAATTTTATTATAACTAAGAAATGATTGATGTGATCTATTATGCTCAAAGAATCCATTTTTAACACATGAATGAAGCTCAAGCTCATATTTTTTTAATTTAATAAAGCAATTACCACTAGTTAATTACATATGGTGTACATTAAATGTATCATAATATAGTGTAGCATATTAATTGATTTCAATTTTAGAATCAATTTAAGAATGTAAGTATTGTGGATGTTAATAAAATCTTTAATACATCAAATATTCATGTGTAGCTTTGGATGTCTTATATTAATTTCATTCTTAGCTTTAGCTTTTTTTGAGATCATTGAAAGCGATTATTTTAATTTTTATGTTAAACTTATTTCTTCATGTAATTCCTCTATCATATTGTAGACAACTTGTCTCGTATCATGAAAAGTAAATTGAGAAAAGAATTTATATCTTCATATTTGATTAAATACAGTATAACACTTGATAAGCACTTGCATTCACAATTATAAAATTAGCATTACAAAACCACTCCGTAAAGGAACCACTCCTACAAGTGAACTCAAAAAAAAAAAAAAACTAAACACCTTGACATAAAAAGAAGAAATCAATAGTTATTCAAATATAATTGTGTAATTTTCAGACTTCATAACAAATTAAGAAATAATTTTTTTTTCGTAAGAAGGTTTCTCTATTGACCCAGTACTACTTTCAAATATATTAGTCAATTTTGACGACATGAACACTACAACCAGTTGAAATGCTAGTACATATGATGCGGAAGACGTGGTACCGGGATTGCTTTAAACTCTTTGAAGGTAATTCCAAACTCGTCCGTCATGTCTGCCATGTCCGTCAGCTCACATCTCTTCCCGTCTGGAAGTTTCCACTCAAATGAATGAAGTAAAGAAGCCAAAACAATATGAACCATACGGCTTGCCAATGGAACTGCCGGACAAATTCTTCTTCCCGCTCCAAATGGAATTAGTTCAAAGTTTTGTCCGCTGTATTCTATCTTTCTATTCTCTCCCTCCAAAAATCTCTCTGGCATGAATTCCAAAGGATTGTTCCAAATTGAAGGGTCTCTCCCAATGGCCCACGCGTTCACTACCACCTGGGTGTCTTTGGGTATCACATATCCCCCGATTTCGCAGGAGATTTTGGCTTTGTGTGGGAGCAGCAACGGAACGGCTGGGTGCAATCGGAATATTTCCTTCACGGCTGCATGGAGATAAAACAGACGATCTACATCAGATTCTTCCACCCTTCTGTTGTAACCAACTACTTCGTCCAATTCTTGTCGGAGTCGTTTTAATTTCTGCGGATTGAGAATGAATTTTGCCATACCCCATTCTATTGTTGTAGTGGCCGTTTCAGTACCCGCAACAAACAATTCCTGAAATCAAAAAGCACAATTAGAGAAATCGAAAATACCAGAGATTTATAAACTAAAAAAAAAAACAACTTTTGAGTACTACTCACAGCTATCAAGGCTCGAATACCAACGAGAGTAAATTCTTCACTTCTTGAATCCAGCAGAACATCCAGAAATTCCTTCTCCAAGTCGTTACGCTCAACGGTTTGGCTAGTGGCGGCAAGCCTTTTCTGTATTAACGTATCGGAAAAGTCATACAATGTCTTGAAATGCCTGGCCATCTGACGGGACACGCCCTGGGGGTCGAGGAACCGGAGAAACGGAAAAAAGTCCGCCGAATTGGGCTTTCCGAGGAGCTTCATTACTTTCCAGATGGTATCTTTGAGCTCCGCAGAAGCTGGATTGTGCGGATCGAAGACGCTTGTGCTGAAGATCATGTTGCTTAACAAATTGAGAGACGTGCAGAACACCGTCCGCCCGATATCTATGACCTTTTCCTTGTCCTGGAAAATGAGTCGAATCGTGCGAAACACTTGATCTCTTCTGAGGTGTTCCAGAGCATCCAGTCTTTTGCGGCTGAAAAGCTCAACAGTTGAAATTCGTCGGAGATTGCGCCAGTAATGGCCGTATTCACCCCAAACTAGCGATGACTTGTGATGGGAAAGGGACTTGAGTGCTTCTAGCACCTGTCGCCCCGCGAAAATGTGATCGTGTGTTTTGAGGATCTCCCTGGCCATGAAAGGAGATGAGACCACTACTGTTGTTCTCATGCCCAGACGGAGTGTCATCAGTGGGCCGTATTGCAGAGAGAGGTCATACATAGACTCGTGTGGCCTTTTCCCCAGCTGAAAGAGGTTTCCCACAACAGGCCAAGCAGGAGGTCCTGGGGGAAGAGGAAGAGGAAGCCTTGTCTTACTCTCCCTTCTCCATCCATAGAAGAATAATATCAGTGAAACAGTAGTAAGGAGCAGAGAGAACGAAGAAAGCGGTAGAATATCCATGTAAACTATAACAAGGAGACTCCTACCTTGTTTGGTTTTCTAGGATACACTATTTTATAGCCAGAACCCTATCGAATATGGATGCAGCGTCGCCGCACATTATTCGCTAGTCAACATCTACTTTGGTGGAAAGTCTTGAACAGGAAACCCCGAAAGACTACAACCGAGTCACGTTGTTCTGAAAATTATACGGTACAACCTTGATCAGGTCTCGACGGATGGCAGCGTCTGTCTAAAGTATTTATTAATTAATTGAAATTTAAAATCAGGTTTCGTTTCAAATATTAATTAATTAATATATGGTCAAAAGTTGCATGCTCAATGTTTGATAGATAATACACCAGGTTTTTCAAATTTTACTGGAATTAATTAAGAAAAATAATATTTAAAAACTATGTTAGTAAATTGTGTATATTCATTACAATTTTCATTTAATTTTGAATATATATTAATTGAATGTCTTAATATAATTACATATGGATAAATAATTTAATAATATATAAAGTTGAGTTCTACAATACTCTTCTCTATTTACATTTATTTTTATTTTAGATATTTGAATGAATTTAATCCTCATTCACATCTATTTTCATATTTTTGATATTTTTGTAAGCATATTATTGGCTTCCATGTTCATACATACATTCATTCTTCATTACATAGAAATGACTCTTGAAACTCAAAAAAAATATTCAAATTTGTCAAATTTCACTTATAACATTTTTGTCATGAGCCTACTTGATATATGTTTTGCATAATTATTGTTAAGTTCTAATATTTAAAGACTTCTATTTAATCATTGATTGATATCCTAGAAGCATTCAATAACCTAGCACTTCAAGAAACATTCATTATCAGGAATATTTGAATCTAGATTACTAAAAGAAACCTAATAGGATTGGTTAGCTATTTTTTAAATTTTATTTTATTATCTATTTTATAAATAGACCAATTGATTGATTTCAATTCTAGAATTTATAATCTATTGAAAGAGATATGTGCCTCTAAAAGAAATCTAATATGATTGGTTAGCTATTTTTTAAATTTTATTTTATAATCTATTTTATAAATAGATCAATTGATTGATTTCAATTCTAGAATTTATAATCTATTGAAAGAGATATGTGCCTCGCAATCTGGCCTCCTAAATAGATAAAAAAAAATCTTGTTTCTTTCCCTCTAGATGCATAGATCATATTTTTATACAAGTTGTAATGAAATTAATTGGACAAGAGAAGAATATAATATGAAAGATGATGCAAATTCTTGTTAATACTTCATAATAATAACCACTTCAAGAGGAAAACCTACAAAATATTTTAATAAAAAAAGTCATAATATTCATGATGATAATAAACTAATCATTGCATCATTTATATACCATTTGTATACCATGGATGCACCCAAAGCTAACCTCAATACCTATGTAATACTATATAAATGACCATATGACTTAAAATATCTTCATGCATGTTATAGGGTAAGGGCATAATAAATTGTCGAAAAATATTAGTTTATAGTTTCTTTTAACAATTTTCTTATGTCAATTTACATGATATGATCATTTCTAGAATTTTTAGTAGGTGAGTAATTTTTTTGTCTTTTTTTGTAGTTTCTAGAAATTGTATTTTAGAAGAAAACTAATTTGTAAGGGAGAAAAAATGATAATAATATAGTCAAAGATATCATTTACTAGTTTCTTTCTTAGATGTCAAAACAAATGTATATCTAAGCATGAAAAACAATAAAAAATTGACACTTTATTTATGAATTTCTCTATAAACATGGAAACCAAAATATATTTATGTTTTTAAACAAATGCTTAGAAAATATATTTTAGAAGAAGACTAATTTGTAAGAGGAAAAAAATGATAATAATATATGGTCAAAGATATCATTTACTAATTTTTTCCTTAGATGCCAAAATAAATGTATACCTAAGCATGACAAACAATAAAACACATTCAATTTTTTCAAATTTCACCTATAACATTTTTGTCATGAGCCTACTTGATATATGTTTTACATAATTATTGTTATGTTCTAATATTTAAATACTTCTATTTAATCATTGATTCATATATTAGAACTATTCAATAACCTACCACTTCAAGGAATGAATCCACTTCAAGGAACATTCATTCTAAGGAATATTTCAACTTAGATTACTAAAATAAATCTAATAGAATTAGTTATCTATTTTTTTAATTTAATTTTATTATCTATTTAATTGATAGATCAATTGATTTATTTTAATTTTATGATTTATAACTTATTAAAAGAGATATGTGCCTCACAATTTGGCCTCCTAAATAGATAAAAAAATGTCTTATTTCTTTCCCTTTAGATACATAGATCATGTTTGTATACCAGTTGTAATAAAATTAATTGAGCAACAGAAGAATATAATATGAAAAATGATGTAAATGCTTACTAATACTTAATAACAATAACCACTTCAATAGAAAAACCTACAAAATATTTTAGTAAGAAAATAGTTCATAATATGATGATAATAAACTAATCATTACATCATTTATATTCCATTTGTATGCCCTAGATGCACCCAAAGCCAACCTCACTACCTATGCATTACTATATAAATGACCATATGACTTAAAGTTAAGGTTTTTGATACCCACAAGTTAGCTATACGGATCTTTAAGAATGCTAGAATTGTTATTAGGTGATTTTTTTTTTACTTTCTTTTTAGTTTTTAGAAATTTTATTTTAGAAGAAAACTAATTGTAAGAGGGAAAAAGTGATAATAATATATAGTCAACGATATCATTTACTAATTTCATCCTTAGATGTCGAAATAAATGTATATTTAAGCATGAAAAACAATAAATCTTTGACAAACAATAAACATGTGAACCAAAATATATTTATATTTTTTAACAAATATTTTAAATAAAGCATGAAAAATATATAAAAACACACAATTTTCTTTATTAAATCATGATAGCAAGGTAAATAATACAAAACAAAAACATATGTTGAGAATTGTATAAGTATGCTCCAAACCAATACCATAACATTTTGAAGAAAACAAACAAAGAAAGAAATTGTTCAAGTTGCACTAAACAAATAAATTCTAATGACCAACTTACATAACCACACGACAACATTTGATACATTAACATACTTATATAATTAACACCGCTAGCATTCACCATTATCATTCACCACTTCCTCCAAATGCATATATTGAGTTTCTTATTTAATTATATAAATCATATAATTAAACAAATATATCATATTTTTAATAGATTCAAATTGGAACAATAACAAAAACATGTAACTTCATACAAATTATAATATGTAACTTCTTATTATTACAAAGAATGAAAAAAATGATGATAAAGTTTTTTAAAATATATTTATTAAAAAAAAACGTTTGCGATTAAATTAAGTTGGGTCTTTAAAAGACCCAAACCATGTTACAATGACAAAACCACAGAAACACAAAAAAAAAAAGAAAAAAGAAAAAAGAGTTTGTTGGATAGAATATTCATAATAAACTATTAAATAAATAGACTTTAATAAATTATTGAAAACAAAAAAGTTACAGATATTCTAACAAATATTTGATCAACATCACGGGCTTTAAGCGACGTAACTTTGCAATCGATTTTGTTGACTTAACATGTTTACCTAATACAATGCATATCATAAAAGTAATGTCACACTTATCCATTAAGAAAAACAGACAATAAATTCCGAAGGATTGGTCCAAATTGAAGGGTCCCTCCCAATGGCCCACACGTTCACCAAAACTTGGGTGTCTTTGGGTATCACAAATCCCCCAATCTCGCAGGAGCTTTCGGCTTTGTGGGGGAGCAGCACAGGCACCGCACGTGATTCGCTAGTCGACATCTACTTGGGTGGAAAGTCTTGAACAGGAAAGCCCGAAAGACTACAACCGAGTTAAGTTGTTTTGGAAATTATACGGTAAAACTTTGAGTAGGTCTCGACGGATGGCAGCGTCTTTCTAAAGTATTGATTAATTAATTGAAATTTAAAATCAAATGTTGCACACTAATATATGGTCAAATGTTGCATGCTCATTGTTTGATAGATAATACACCTGATTTTCATTTAACAAAGTTTCAAATTTTACTGAAATTAATTAAGAATAATAACATGTAAAAAATATGCTAGTAAATAAAATAATAAATATTGTTTTAACAATTAAATTATTGTAATGGTAAATTGTACATACTCACTACAATTCTCATTTAGTTTTGAGTTTATATTAATTGAATGTCTTAATATATAATTCATTATTTCTGGATTTTTTATTGTGTTTGAGTTTTTTCTTCAATGTTTTGGACCACACTCAGTGATCCATCATTAGAATGATAAAGAGCATAAGGAGATGAAAGATGGTAAGATGCAGATCCAATTTGCTTAAAAAAAAGAGGGGGAGAAGTTGAGGGAACATGACATAAGAACCAAGAAGAGAGAAATAAGAAACAAATAAGAAACAAATAAGTTGATAGAAAAAATACATAATTTTAAAAACCTAGATATGAAAGAAAAGAATGGAAAAGTAAAGGAAGGAACAACAAATATATAAGACTATATATAAATAATGATTATAGAGTATACATGTGTATGTTATATAATTATTACAACAATACAGTTTATTGACACTACAAACATAAGGATGAAAAATAAAATGAAAATGGGGAAAAGAAACCTTGTACAAAGATAGAAAGAGAAAGGATCAATACTTTTTGATTAGCATTAAAAATCAAGTATGTGTGGTTATATGTGAGATCACATATATAGAACAAAATCATAAAAAGGAATATCATAAGATTAAGGAGATAAAATTAAGGAGAAAAGCATAAGAAGATAGACTTCAAAATTGCAATCCAAGAACAATATCAATAATACAATACAAAAAGAAGGGAAACAAATATAGGAAAAAACATATTAAAATATAACAACATAGGTAAATTATAAGGAGGGAAAGGAAAAAAGAAGAAGAAAACAATAAGAATATGTAGTTATATACTCCATATATAAATACAAAAACTAAACAATGAACAAAAATATCAAGAAAGAGCCAAATGCACAAAGGAGAAAATATAATAAACTAAAATGAGACAATAAAGAAGCTTGAAAGTAAAATTACAAATGAAAGAAAAAGAGAAAAAACAAGACAACAAAAACCAAAAAGGAAAGAAACCAAAGAAAAATGAAAAAGAAGAAAACAAAAGAAAATGTGGTTATATTATATAATAATATAATGTAACCACATATCAATACAAAAATACACAACAAAACAAACAAACCAAGAAAGAGCCGAATGCACAAAAGAAACTAAGAATCTAGATTTAATATAAAAAATTTAGGAAGCAAGGAATATATGGAAAAAATAGGAGCACAAAATATGGAAATTAATAGA
The DNA here is from genome assembly GCA_007258455.2 of Sequoia sempervirens. NCBI lineage: Eukaryota > Viridiplantae > Streptophyta > Pinopsida > Cupressales > Cupressaceae > Sequoia > Sequoia sempervirens. The sequence goes on from VDFB02000001.1 coordinate 16,906,603, forward strand.
GAAACCAAAAAATAAACTAAAATATGATACAAATAAATATTAATATTATAAAAAACAAAGTACAAGACTAAATAAAGAAAGAAACACAAGAGAAGAAGGACAATACAAGACAATAAAAATAAAGATACAAATATAAAGGCCACAAGATTAAATAATGGAATATAATATAGAAACCAAATAATGAATACTAAGATAAGATACATATGTACATTAATATTAAAAAAAAAAAATACTAGATATGTATATGTACATTAATATTAAAAAAATATATACTAGATTAAGTAAAGAAAGAGACAAAAGAAATAAAATAAGCCCCACAAGAAAAGACAAGATAATAAAAATTAGAGAAGCAAAATTATATAAATATTAAAAAGCAAAAAACAAGATAGAAAAAGAAAAGAGAAGAAATAAAATAAGCCACAAAAGATAAAACACAACTATAAAACCTTAAAAAAAAGAGATAAACTACAAATCAACAATCAAAGACCTTAAAAATAATAAGCAAAAAATACCATAATATAGAAAAATTAAAAGAGGAAAGAAGAAAAAAAAAATAGAATAAAATTAAGAAGAAAGGAATAACACAAAAAAGGAAGAAAAAGAGTAAATTAAATCAATTAAAAAGAGACGATAAAGAAGATTGAAAGAAAAATTAAAAATAAAAGCAAAGAGAAATCAAAAGAAGAAAGAAGCAAAAGGCAACAAAATAAAATTAAGAAGAAACAATTGACAAAGAAAGGAAGAAAAAGAGAAAATTAAATCAATTAAAAAGAGATGATTAAGAAGATTGAAAGCCAAGTTGCAAATGAAAGTAAAAGGGAAAAAAAGAAAGACAACAAAAATCAAGAAAAACTCTAAGGGAAGGGATGATATACTTAATAAAGAAAATTGCACCCAAAGAATCAAAAAACGAGGGGAGGGGGGGGAGGTCGGCTAACAAAAAGAACAAAGAGCTAAGAAAGGAAGGGGGGAAGAGAAGCAAGCCTTGAGATAGAGAAAAAAAGAAAGAGGGGGAGCAGAAGAAAAGCAAGGCGAGAAGGGAGGAAGGGGAAGAAAGGATTAGGGATAGGGGGTAATGGTGGTTTTACAAGTTCAAAAGAAGATGATGCCAAGAGAGGCTTAAATTCAAACCTTCATTATGATTGAGGTTGGTGGGATGATTGATGATTTCTATGGCTTCCTTTAGCTTCTTCTTAAAGTTGTCTTCTTTGAGCAAAATTTGAGTACTTTCTAAGCAAATGTGATGTTTAGTTGTAGAGGAGTGTTCGGCTAGGGTGGATTTGAGAACATGCTCATGTTTGATGTCAGCACCATGCTCTCTGATTCTGGTGTTGAATGAGTTACTCATTTCCCCTATATAAGGAATACCACAAGAGCAGACAACCTTATAGACACCTGAATCAAGTAAGGTATGTATGGGGTCTTTAAGAGGGGGGACATGGTCTTTTAAGGTGGAGAAGAGTTTGAAAGCACAACGGAGGTATTTCTTAAGGAGGATTTTGGATATTTTGTGAGAGATGCCTTCAACAAAAGGTAAAGAAGCAATGGGGAGAGACATGGGTTGGGATGAATTAGATTTGGGTTTGGAGAGGAGGCTTGGTTTGGAATGTCAGAGTGCTCTCAAAATTTGCTTGTTGGTATACCCATTTAATCTGAAGACACAACATGGATGGTCCAACTCTTGGTCCAAGTGGTCTTCATCACAAATTTGATAAGCTCTCGTGGCAAGGGTTTTTAAGATCCCAAATTTTTGGCTAGGGTGGTGATGGGAAGAGGAATGAAAGTGCAAATCCATATGGGTTGCTTTGCAGTAAACATGACATCTAAGGTGTTGATGTTAGCAGCTTTAGGCTCAATTCTTCCAGCCCCAATTGAAGATATAAATTACTTATATGTGTTAATGGCAACATTACTTTTTGGACGACTTCCTTGCATCATTCTCCTTGGCTAACCTTCATTATAATTCTTTATTATAAATTGTATTTATTTCTTCTTGGTGGCCGACCTAGTCTATTGAAAGGGTGTGACCTATCTAGCAATGTATTTATATGAAGTCATTTACTCTCATTTGGGTATCAAGCAAGTTTGATCTCCTTCTCCATTAAGTGTGAGCTCTTCAAGAAGAATAGTGTGAATTAATATAGGAGCAGATTAAGAGTTTATTCAAGTGCAGATTGAAGATCAGACTATTAGTTTGTGTTACACCCATTGTTGGTGCTTATCTTTGGCCTTGTGTGTGGCCTCATTGTAATGTAACTTGTTGCCATTGCTCACATATATAAGAGATATAATTGTTGCTAGGTTTTTCTCCCTCAAGAGGAGGATTTTCCCAAGGTATCTGCTGTGTTATTGTGTTTGATTTTGAATTAATTTTTTGTGCATTACATCTGATCATAAAATTAACATGGTATCAGAGCGGGTTTGAAGAAGATCTTGATTAGATTGTTATTATAGCGATACTCTTTACTCTCTTTCTCATCATTGTTTACTTCCATCTCTTCATCAAGATGGTGATCATTCTTAAGCTTGAGGATAGACTTGAGGGAGCATCTAATTTCAGATCTTGGAGATTCATAATTATGCTCACCGTGGAAGAAAGTGAATTGGTTGAGTTCATGGAGAGCAAAGTTTTCGATCCTATTAATGAGGAAGAGAAGATTCAATGGAAGAAGAAAGATATTAAGGAAAAGAAGATGTTAGTTAATTCCATGAAGGATCATATTGTTCCCATCATCTCTAAGATTAAGACGGAAAGGGAGATGTTTAAGTCTTTGGAGGAGATGTATGAGATCAACAACAGAACCCGTACACTTGCATTCAAGCAACAAATTCATCATGTGATGATGGTAGAAGGAGAATTTGTCATCGTTTGCTTCATGAAGATTTCTGAATTAAGAGATCAACTCTCTTCTATTGGTCATTTTGTTGATGTCAAGGATTTGGCCATGACTTCCCTTAATGGTCTTCCTTCATTTTGGGATTCTTACATTCAAGGAATCAATGCAAGATCGAAACTTCCCAAGTTTGATCATTTGAGGGAAAATTGTATTCAAGAAGAGTCTAGGTTGGCTGCAAGAGTTATTGGTCGAAGCTCTACAAATGAAGAAATTCATGTTCTTTTTGCTCAATCCTCAAAGAAGAAAGAGAAAGGTGGAAAGAAAGGATATTTCAAGAGGAATAGAGATAAAGGAGTTGATGGCACTCCCCCATTCAAGAAGAAGTGGGACCTCTCCAAAGTCCAATGTTTTCATTGTGACATGTTTGGTCACTATGCAAAGGATTTCCCCATCAGGCCTAACCAACATGCTTCATTTGCGGATGTGGATGAGATCTCTCCTTAGAAGGATTCTATGGAATTTCTATTCTAAGCCATGGGACTGTGTTCAAGCTATGAAGGTTGTGTGTTGATTTGTACACAAGAGCAGCGTATCTTACTGTGTCCAGTATTTGCATCCATCATAATATTTAATGAGATAAATATTCTTTGTTTGTTGAGTTATATCATTTAGTTGGATCTTGTAATTAGTAAAGAGAGATAGTGGGTTCTCTTGAATTATGTTCACTAGCATGTAGTGGTTTCATTTATTGCATGTTGGTTGTGAAGATTTTTGAGTGTGACTCTAAAATAAAAAGAGAATTATAATTTTGATGGTGATTGGTTGGTCACATCGATATCATTCTCTAATGTACGAATTGTGATAGAGCCTTGAACTCTTGGAGAGAGTTGGTTCTACATGCTAACTGCATATTGCATTCAAGAAATTTGTAGTTGTGTAGATTGTCTTTTTGTTGTGTTGAGTTTGGCACTCTCGAGAGGAGTAAAAGATCGAAGGAAGAGTTATATCATAATTCAATAAAGATAAGTTTCTTTATCCCTTCATTTTAATCCTTTGATATATTTCCCTTTAGGTTGATTTATTTATTCATGTTTTAATATTGTTCATAAATTCTTATGTATTCATGCTATAACCTGAGATAATAAACCTTGTATGATTCTAGTCTTGATATTTCTTTGCATAGTTATAAATAGTTAGTAATCTCTCTCTACAATGCTTCCAAAAATATCTAGGGGAAAGAAAGTGATGAGAGATTGCTTAGTGATAAAAGCTTGAGGCATCTTATGAGAAAGTCATGTCGACCAAAGAAATGATCAAGCGTAAAGTCACAACTTGTAGCCACGAGACTGAGTTGATGGCTAGAGGGAGTTCACTTCCAGAAGACTTCTTTGCAATCTCTGAAGCAGGGATCAAGAGGGAGCTTTGTAACTCACTGAGAAGAAGTGAAGATTATTGTATTGCAAGGCTAGGTGCTAAACCCTTAAAGGATCCCTTCAACTGCTCAGATCAAAATTGTTCAAAATTGTCATCTAGATTTGTCATTGGTAGCTCCACAAACCTATTCAGAATAGAGTGATTTGCAATGAGGTCAAGGAGGTCAGCCCTATACTCTCTATAGTACTAGAGGTGTGCACTGGAAAACATTTATCTAAGGTAAGCATTGTAGGCAATCTTGGACGATGAGGTCAAAAGGTTGATGCAAGTACTTAAAGATTCAGAGGGAGCCTACTATTGATATTTTGAAGAGATTTGGTATGATGGATTGCAAATCCATTTCTACACCTATGGAAACCAACTTGCACAAGTTGAAGGAGGTTGCAACTAGTTCAGACTTGGTGGATCCCATGATGTACAGGTAGTTGATTGGATCCTTAATGTATCTAGTTAACACTAGACCTAAAATATGCTATGCAATAAGTGCACTTAGTCAATTCATGTGTGAATCAAGGTAGGTACATCTTATTGTAGTGAAAAATGTCTTGAGATACTTGTGTGGGACAATTGGATATGGGCTGAGATATTCTTCAAGTGTGATCCTATAACTTCATGGTTATACAAACTCTATTTTGGCAGGTTGTGTTATTGATCAGAAGAGCACCTTTGGATATTATTTCAGTTTCAAGTCTGCGATGATCTCCTGATCTAGCAGGAAGTAGTCTTGAGTGGCACTGAGTACAGCAGAGGTCATGTACACTACAACATGTGTGGCAGTTTGAGAAGCTGTGTGGCTTTGGAAGCTCCTTGTAGGATTGGTTGGACAATCATTGGACCCAACTGTCATCCATTGTGTTAATTAATCTATGTGGAGCCTTTTATCAATACTGTGCTTCATGAAAGAACTAAACATGTTATTGAGGAAAGCATTTCAGTTGAGGTATATCAACATTGATGAGCAGATGACAGAGATTCTCACCAAGCCTCTGTCTAGAATAAAGTTTGTGCACTTTCGAGATAAGCTTGGTATGGTAGCGAATACAGCCTTAATTGAGAAGGAGTCTCAATATTAGTGATCCTCTTTAATGAGTTCTTCTCTGTGAAAGAAGTTCAAGGTGAAATCCCTTGATTAATGAGTTCTTCTCTGTGAGAGAAGTTTGAGGTGAAATTCCTTGATTAATGAGTTCTTCTCTATGATATTTTTTTGGACAATTAATGATATTTTCTTCTATCAATTTATATGAGATGATCATTTCTAGAAATTTTAGTAGGTGATTATTTTTTTGTCATTCCTTTTAGTTTTTAGAAATTGTATTTTAGAAGAAAACTAATTTGTAAGACAGAAAAAAAATGATAATAATATATATTCAAAGATATCATTTACTAATTTTTTTCTTAGATGTCAAAATAAATGTATACCTAAGTAGGACAAACAATAAACCTTTGACACTTTATTTATGAATTTCTCTATAAACATGGAAAAAAAAAAGTACATTCTTTTACAAATGCTTAGAAATTATATTTTAGAAGAAGACTAATTTGCAAGAGGGAAAAATTTGATAATAAGATATGGTCAAAGATATTATTTACTAAATTCTTCCTTAGATGTCAAAATAAATGTATACTTAAGGATGACAAACAATAAAAAGAACCATATCCTAGAACCATTCATAACCTAGCACTTCAAGAAACATTCATTATAAGGAATATTTCAACTTAGATTACTAAAAGAAATCTAATAGGATTGGTTAGCTATTTTTAAAATTTTATTTTATAATCTATTTTATTGATAGATCAATTGATTGATTTCAATTCTAGATTTTATAGTCTATTGAAAGAGATATGTGCCTCACAATATGGCCTCCTAAATAGATAAAAAATTGTCTTGTTTCTTTCCCTCTAATGCATAGATCACATTTTTATACAAGTTGTAATGAAATTAATTGGACAAGAGAAGAATATAATATGAAAGATGATGCAAATGCTTGCTAATACTTGATAATAATAACCACTTCAAGAGTAAAACCTATAAAATATTTTAATAAAAAATAAAATAAAAATGATGATAATAAACTAATCATTGCATCATTTATATACCATTTGTATACCATGGATGCACTCAAAGCTAAACTCAATACCTATGTATTAATATATAAATCACCATATGACTTAAAATATCTTCATGCATGCTATATGGTAAGGGCATAATAAATTGTCCAAAAATATTAATTTCTAGTTTCTTTCAACAATTTTCTTCTATCAATTTATATGAGATGATCATTTCTAGAACTTTTAGTAGGTGATTGTTTTTTTGTCATTCCTTTTAGTTTTAGAAATTGTATTTTAGAAGAAAACTAATTTGTAAGAGAGAAAAAAAATGATAATAATATATATTCAAAGATATCATTTATTGATTTCTTTCTTAGATGTCAAAATAAATGTATACCTAAGTAGGACAAACAACAAGCCAATGTTGTGGCAGATTTTTTTGCCAATGAAGGGATTAGGAGCAAAAGATAATGCACTTGGCTAAATATTAGTGAATTAAGCGTTAATGTCTAGGCCTTATTGAACTATGATGTGTCACATGGGCAAGAAGTGTCTCACCTCATAAATGATTATAAGATGGGGTAATTACATCACAATCATTAGATTGTATGGGACCGAGCTTCGTCGCTTAATTTGTAAGGTTGTCTGGCATCCTTTGTGGGCTCTTAGATTTGGCGGGACCATTTCAAGGAAAGATTTCATCTTTTTTTGCCCCACTGTGCTTGCCAAAATGGGTGGAGATAGGAAAAGAGTTGAGCCAGATAGCTTTGAGATGCATACTAGAAATACTAAAGCGTGGAACAAAGTAAAAAGTGGGGGTTTACTCCCTTTTCTGGAAAAACTCCATGGGTCTAATTAGGAGGCCACTGAGTGTTTTGAGAAGAATTGGAAATATGGGGAACTTTCCCTTTTTGGTAGGAAAGTCGAGCTCGATGAAAACCTTATAGCTAAAGTGACTGGAATGTCCACTGATGGACACAAATTTTTTAGGGATAGGGTTTTTTTTGATGAAGCTATCATCTGATTTCCAAAGAAAGAGAAGGAAAAAATGAAACTGGTGAAAATTTCTAATAGCTACTTCAAAGTTGATACCATAAAAGCTCTCTGGAGAAAGGTTCTTCGTGTTATCATGGATTACATTACTATGGATGGTTGCTTCACTAGGGTCTATGGATATCACTTTTCCCTGCTCAATCATTTCCACTACAAGGTCAGGGTTTCTATTCCCTACTATCTTCTCTGTTCTTTGACAAAAAGTCTGGATGATCACATGAAAAACCCAAAAAGATATCCTATTTTGCATACTAGTTTGATTAGGTTAATTGTTGAACATTACCAAAATATGCCCACCCCTACTAATTTGGATGCCCCTCCTGATTCTGAGGAGGATGATACCGAACCCAGCTACTCAGGGGATTTTCCCAATTTGAGCCTGATTAGGATGGTCCTTAGCCCTTCCTCTATCCAAAGTGGTAAGAAAAGCCTTAACCCCCTTTCTGTGAAAGCTTGCACTACGCCTAAGTTGGGAAGTTCTACCCTTAAAACCAGAAGCGTATGTATGAATCTACCAGGTAAAAACCTTATGTTGTACTCTGAAGACTCTCTTGATTATGAGGATTCTGGTGCTAACAAAAATTCATCCTTTGCTGCCTCCTCACTGGACAGAGATGCTAGAATTGTTTCCCCTATAACCCCTGATCATGCTAAAACTTGCTTCAACCTAGAAAGGGAACCCACTGTGGATGTCTTGGGTTTAGCTAGGAATAATGCTGCTGACTATTTCAAAATTTTGAAATGGCTCTTTCATGAAATCAATGAGCTAAAAATAAAAAACTAGGCCCTTCAAACTAAACTGGAAGAAATGGGAGCCAAGGTTACAGCGCTTGGTAAGAAAGATGTGGAGCAAAAAGATCATGGTGCCATTAAAGAAACCCAGAGCCAAGTGGGCATGGACAGAAGGGTTGAAATTGAGTTGGATAAAATGAAAAATAATCTTAAAATTATAGCCAAGTAGAACAATAGGATGGCAAGACACAATGCCATCATCATCAATGCCATGACTGAAAAATTGGACAAAGCTCAACAGGGGTCTTTCGTGGTTGATCTTGATGAGGTCAATGATAAAAACTAGGATGAGGATGTTGGTATTTCAAAGAGAACCAGAGCTAATTTGAAGAGGAAGGATCCTCCTACACCGCAGATGATTCAAACCTTCAAGAAGGGTGTTCAGGACATGCAGAACCTAGAGGTAGAGACCGAGTCTATTATGAAGACTCTGGGTTAGTTGCCGCTGGTCTTTTTGTTGGCTTTTTGACTAGTTTTTTGTTTGACCCTGCTGGTCTTTTGCGGGTGGTTGCTACTTTTTCTGGTTTGTTCCTTTTGTGCAACCTGTTTTTACTATTGGACTTTCTAGTCCTTTATCTTTTTTTGTAAACTTGGTGGTTTCGGGTCCCTGTAAAACCTGTTTTTCCCTTTATCAAAAACAATAAACCTTTGACACTTTATTTATGAATTTCTCTATAAACATGGAAACAAAAATATATTTATATTCTTTTACAAATGCTTAGAAATTATAAATTTTAGAAGAAGACTAATTTGCAAGAGGGAAAAAATTGATAATAATATACAATCAAAGATATTATTTACTAAATTCTTCCTTAGATGTCAAAATAAATGTATACTTAAGCATGACAAACAATAAAAACACATATTCAAATTTGTCAAATTTCTCTTATAACATTTTTGTCATGAGCGTACTTGATATATGTTTTACATAATTATTGTTATGTTCCAATATTTAAATACTTCTATTTAATCATTGATTCATATCCTAGAATCATTCAATAACCTAGTAATTCAAGGAACATTCATTATAAGGAATATTTCTAACTTAGATTACTAAAATAAATCCAATAGGATTGGTTAGCTATTTTTTTAATTTAATTTTATTATCTATTTTATTGATAGATCAATTGGGTGATTTTAATTTTATAATTTATAATCTATTGAAAGAGATATGTGCCTCACAAATTTTCCTCCTAAATAGATAAAAAAATATCTTCTTTCTTTCCCTCTAGATACATAGATCATGTTTTTATACCGGTTGTAATAAAATTAATTAGACAAGAGAAGAATATAATATGAAAAATGATGTGAATGCTTGCTAATACTTAATAATAATAATAACCACTTCAATAGAAAAACCTACAAAATATTTTAGTAAGAAAATAATTCATAATATGATGATAATAAACTAATCATTGCATCATTTATATACCATTTGTATGCCATGGATGCACCCAAAGCTAATCTCACTACCTATGTATTAGGTATATAAATTACCATATGACTTAAAGTTAAGGATTTTGATACCCAGAAGTTAGCTATACATATCTTCATGAATGCTAGAATTGTTAGTAGGTGATTTATTTTATGTCTTTCTTTTTAGTTTTAAAAAAAAAAATTTAGAAGAATACTAATTGTAAGAGGGAAAAATGATATAATATATAGTAAAAGATATCATTTACTAGTTTTTTTCTTAGATGTCAAAATAAATGTATACCTAAGCATTATAAATAATAAAATTTTGACACTCTATTTATGAATTTATCTATAAACATGGGAACCAAAATATATTTATATTTTTTTAAAAATGCTTAGAAATTATATTTTAGAAGAAGACTAATTTGTAAGAGCAAAAAAATGATAATAATATACGGTCAAAATATCATTTACTAATTTCTTCCTTAGATGTAAAGATAAATGTATACCTAAGCATGAAAAACAATAAATCTTTGACACTCTATTTATGAACTTCTTTATAAACATGGGAACCAAAATATATTTATATTTTTAACAAATGCTTAGAAATTGTATTTTAGAAGAAAACTAATTTGTAAAAGGAAAAAATGATAATAATATATAGTCAAAGATATCATTTACTAATTTATTCCTTAAATGTCAAAATAAATGTATACCTAAGCATGGCAAACAATAAACCTTTGACACTCTATTTATGAATTTCACTATAAACATAAGAACCAATATATATTTATATTTTTTAACAAATGTTATAAATAAAGCATGGAAAATCTATAAAAATATAAACTTTTCTTTAATGAATCATGAAACCAAGGTAAATAATACAAAACAAAAACATATGTTGAGAATTGTATAAACATGCTCTAAACTAATACCATAACATTTTGAAGAAAACAAAGAAAGAAAGAAATTGTTTAAGTTGCACTAAATAAATAAATTCTAATGACCAATCTTACATAACCACACAACAACATTTGATAAATTAACATACTTATATAATTAACGCCGCTAACGTTCACCATTGTCATTCACCACTTCCTCCAAATGTATATATTAAATTGCTTATTTAATTATGCAAGTCATTTAATTAAACAAATATATCGTATTTTTAATAGATTTAAATTGGAAACATGTAACTTCATACAAATTAAGTAATAAAATTTAATATAACTTATTAAAAAAGAATGAAAAAAATGATGATAAAGTTTTTAAAAATATATTTATTAAAAAAAATGTTTTTGATTAAATTAAGTAGGGTCTTTAAAAAGACCTAAACCATGTTACAATGACAAAACCACAGAAACACCAAAATTAAAGTTTGTTGGATACAATGTTGATAATAAAACTATTAAATAAATAAATAAACTTTAATAAATTATTGAAAACAAAAAAGTTATTTTAACAATACTGATCAACATCATGGGCTTTAGCAACATGACTTTGCAAATCGATTCTTTTGAGTTACCCTGTATGCTAACACAATGCATATTCATCAACATCACGGGCTTTAAGCGACATAACTTTGCAATCGATTTTGTTGACTTAACATGTATACCTAGCTAAGACAATGCATATCAATAAAAGTAATGTCACAATTATTCATTAAGAAAAACAGGAAACGCCGACGATACGTGTCCGGCACCGCTAGTAAATATTATGTGGGAGACGTGGGATGGGGATTGCATTAAACTGTTTGAAAGTAACTCCAAATTCGTCCGTCATGTCCGTTACGTCCAGCATCTCAGAGCTCATCCCATCTGGAAGTTTCCACTCAAATGAATGAAGAAAAGAAGCCAAAATCAAAGAAACTGTACGGCTTGCCATTTGAACCGCCGGACAAATTCTTCTTCCAGCTCCGAATGGAACTAGCTCGAAGTCTTGTCCCTTGTAATCTATCTTGCTGTTCTTGCCCTCCAGAAATCTCTCAGGCATAAATTCCGAAGGGTTGGTCCAAATTGAAGGGTCCCTCCCAATGGCCCACACGTTCACCAAAACTTGGGTGTCTTTGGGTATCACAAATCCCCCAATCTCGCAGGAGCTTTCGGCTTTGTGGGGGAGCAGCACAGGAGCCGTCGGGTGCAATCGGAATAACTCTTTCAGAGCTGCATGGAGATAAGGCAGACGATCAAGATCAGATTCTTCCACTCTTCTGTTGCAACCAACTACTTCATCTAATTCTTGTCGGACTCGGTTTAGTTTCTGCGGGTTGCGAATGAATTCTACCATGGCCCATTCTATTATGGTAGTGCTCGATTCAGTACCGGCAGCAAACAATTCCTGAAACCAGAGAGCACGATTAGAGATCTGTTAAATAGCAGAGATTTATAGACTCTTGGAAAGAAAAAATCCTTTTAGTGCTACTCACAGCTATGAAAGCTCGAATATCAGCGAGAGTGAAATCTTCAGTTCTGGAATCCAGCAAAACATCCAGAAAATCCTTCTCCGAATCGTTAAGCTTAAAGGATTGACCGCTGGCGGCGAGCCTTTTCTGTATGAACGTATCAGAAAAGTCGTACAATACCTTGAAATACCCGGCCATCCGACGGGACACGCCCTGGGGGTCGACGAACCAGAGAAAGGGAAAAAGGTCCGCCAGATTGGGCATTGCGATGAGCTTCATTAATTTCCAGATGGTATCTTTGAGCTCCGCAGAAGCTGGATTGCGCGGATCGCAGACGCTTGTGCTGAAGATCATGTTGCCTAACAAATTCAGAGACGTGCAGAACGCCATGCGCCCGATATCCACAGCCTTTCCGCTGTCCTCGAATATGAGTCGAATCGTGCGAGATACTTGATCTCTTCTGAGGTGTTCCAGAGCTTCCGTTCTTTTGGAGTTGAAAAGCTCAACTGTTGAAATGCGTCGGAGATAGCGCCAGTAAGGGCCATAGTCACCCCAAATTAGAGAGGACTTGTCATGAGAATGGGACCTGAATGCTTCCATCACCGGCCGTCCCGCGAAGATGTGGTCGTGTGTTTTAAGGACCTCCCTGGCCATGGCAGGAGAGGAGACGAACACTGTTGGTTTCAAGCCCAGATGGAGTGTCATGAGTGGGCCGTATTTCACAGAGAGGGCATACAGAGACTCCTGAGGCCTTTTTCCCAGCTGCAAGAGGTTTCCCACAATAGGCCAAGCAGGAGGTCCGGGGGGCAGAGGAAGCTTTGTCTTACTCTCCCTTCTCCATAGAAAGAAGAAGAATAACAGTGAAGCAGCGCTAAGGAGCACAAAGTGCCAAGATAGTGGTGGAATACCCATGTCAACTGTAACAAGGAGACCCCTACCTCGTTTGGTTTTCCAGGATACACTATTTTATAGCCTGAACCCTCTCGATGGATGCAGCGTCGCCGCACATGATTCTTTCGTCAATATGGCCTTTGGGGGAAAGAGTAAACCATGGGAAGACTGAAATACCACGACCTAGTCTTCCCCCCGGTATTGATTTTCAAATGATTTTATTTTATTTGAGTTGATTTTATTATTTTATTTTATTTTATAGTTGTTATGGTTTTCTTCATAGCTTTGTAGTGTATTATATGGACTATCTTTTATGTTTATAGTTCTCTTCATAGTTTTGTAGTGTATTATATGGACTGTCTTTTATGTGTATAGTTCTCTTCTTAGTTTTGTAATGTATTATATGGAGCATCTTTTATGTGTATAGTTCTCTTAGTTTTGTAGTGTATTATATGGACTATCTTTAATGTTTATAGTTCTTTTCTTAGTTTTGTAGTGTATTATATGGACTATCTTTTATGTGTATAGTTCTCTTTCTTAGTTTTGTAGTGTATTATATGGACTATCTTTAATGTTTATAGTTCTCTTCTTAGTTTTGTAGTGTATTATATGGACTATCTTTTATGTGTATAGTTCTCTTTCTTAGTTTTGTAGTGTATTATATGGACTATCTTTTATGTGTATAGAACATTAGTATTTAAATTTGAGACATGATCTATGCCATTTTAAGAGTTAGTAAGCAAATCACATCTCAAGTTATTAAAATTCACAAATAGCAAAGTTCAAACCCCACTTTTGTATTCCCTTGTAATTATTACTTATTTCTACTTATCTATATGTCTTTTAGTCTCTCCCCTTTTGCCTTTATTTTTACTGCTTTTAACCCCCTAACACATCTCTTATTCTTATGCATTACACATGAGCATTAAGGTCCCATTATGGTACCTATTTTATTTTAAGAATCAAGGACTTGATACTAAATGGGTGCCAATTTTTTAAAAACATATACCCTTTCTTGTCGATGTATTTTGTTTTGCCCAACACTTCCCCATTTAGGTCAAATTATGGTGTTCATACACATGCATGGTATGGTCCTAAGAAAATGACTTTTTAAAAGTGGTTTTTATGTATTCCTATTAAAAATTAATTTGTATACATGGAGAGAATGTTGAGATAGAGAGTAGAGAGGAAATGAGAGTGGTAGAAAGATGGATTGAGAGGGGAGGGAGGGGGGACATAGAGAGGGAGAGAGATAAAGAGGAAGAAATAGAGAGGGAAGGAGGAAGGTTAGGAGAGAGAGAGAGAGAGAGAGAGAGAGAGAGAGAGAGAGAGAGAGAGAGAGAATGGTGTTTGATAGAGAGTAGAGAGGGAAGGAGAGAGAGAGGGGGGAGAGAGAGAGGTGGGGAGATTGAGAGAGAGGGAGAGAGAGAATGGTGCTCAATCTAGAGAGTAGAGGGAAGGAGAGAGTGAGAGAGGAAGATGGGAGAAAGAGAGAAGAGGAAAGTGGGGAGATTGTGAGAGAGGGAGAGAGAGGGAAGGAGGGAGGGAGAGGTAGAGATGGAGAGAGGGAGAAAGAGAAGTATATAGGGAAGGAGAGATAGAGAGGGAGTAGTAGAGAGAGAATGGTGACATAGAGAGTAAAGAGGAAAGGAGAGAGCGAGAGAAAGATGGAGAGAGAGAGAGAAGGAGGGAGGTTGGGAGATTGAGATAGAGGGAGAGACTAGGAGGGAGAGAGAGAGGGAAGGAGGGACAAAGATGTAGAGATTGAGAGAAAGAGATAGAGAGAAGTATATATATATATACTATAGGGAAAGAGAGATATAGAAGAGGGAGGAGGGAGGGATAAGTAGAGAGATGGATAGAGAGAGAAAGGGAGAGGTAGGGAGGGGAAGAGATGTGATAAAGAGGGAGAGAGGGAGTGAGATAGAGAGAATAAGAGAGGGAGAGGGGGAGAAGGAAGGTGGAGAAATTAAGAGAGAGGAGGGAAGGAAGGAGACAAACTGAAACAAAGAGGGATAGGTTTGATAGAGAGAAGTAGAGAGGGAAGGTGGGTGGGACAAAGAGAGTGAGAGAGAGAGGGAAAGAGGAAGGGAGTGAGAGATAGTGGTGAGATAGAGAGAAGTATAGAGGGAAGGAGAGAGAGAGAAGGATGGTGGGGAGATTAAGAGAGAGGGAGAGAGGTAAGGAGGGAAGAAGAGGGAGGGATGTAGAGAGATAGAGAAATATATAGGGAATGAGAGATAGAGAAGTGAAGAGAGGGAGAAGAGGGAGAGGGAGAGGGAGAGAGAGAGAGATGGAGAGAGAGACTAGTGAGATAGAGAGTAGAGAGGAAAGGAGATAGTGAGAGATAAATATGGGGGAGGGAGAGAGTGTGTGAGAGAGAGAAACAAAAAGGGAAGGAGGAAGGTTGGGAGATTGAGAGACAGGGAGAGAGGGAGGGAGAGAGAGAGAAGGAATGAAGGAGGGATAGGTAGAGATGGAGAGAGAGAGATAGAGAGAAGTATATAGAGAAGGAGATATAGAGAGGGGGGACGAGGGAGGGAGAAGTAAAGAGAGAGGGAGAGGTGGGGAGGGAGGGAGAGAGGTCAGATAGAGAGAGAAGAGGGAGGGAGAGAGATAGAGATAAGTAGAGAGGGAAGGAGGGAGGGATAGAGGGAGAGAGAAGTGAGATAGAGAGAATGAGAG
Organism: Sequoia sempervirens; assembly: GCA_007258455.2. Classification (NCBI taxonomy): domain Eukaryota; kingdom Viridiplantae; phylum Streptophyta; class Pinopsida; order Cupressales; family Cupressaceae; genus Sequoia; species Sequoia sempervirens. The sequence goes on from VDFB02000001.1 coordinate 16,922,161, forward strand.
GGGGAAGGAGGGTGGTGATAGGAAAAGAGGATGGGTTAGATAAGAGGGAAGGTGGGTTGGATGAAGGAAGGAGAGAGAGAGAGAGAGAGAGAGAGAGAGAGAGAGAGAGAGAGAGAGGGAGGAGGGAGGGAGGGAGGGATGGAGAGAGAGAGAGAAGTGAGATAGATATGAGTATAGAGGGAAGGAGAGAAGCATGTGAGAGAGGTCTAGAGCATAAGGGACAAAAAATGAGTGAGATAGAGAGAGAAAGATGATGTACAACTTGTTGATTATTGAAATTTGATCTCCTAATTACTAAAATTTGGCATGTTGATTACTGAAATAAATGGTTGTCTGAAAAATTATAAGAACTTCAAAAAACTAGAATTTGAATTATAACTCTTAGATATTTGAAACTACTCTCAAGCATCCTAAAACTATAGACATGTGAAATATAACTTAAAGTATAAGAAGGTAAATGTCCATATGTAAATGTCAACTTATATTTCATGTTCATGTATATAGTTCCCCTACAAGATAAGAAGAAGAAAGAGAAGAAATTTAGAGAAGAAAAAAATTTAGTGCAAACCATTTGAAATGTGAGAATGTTATAATGTGCTCATCTTTTGGAAATGCATTCACGAAAGGTGAGTGTGTTATAATGCGCTTGCATTTTGGCAATGCATTCCAAAAGTGTACATTTTTTGAAATTCAAATCATAACATGAGTGTGTTATAATGTACTATTTTTTGGCTTGGTAATGACCAAGCCTAGGATCAATCACTACCAACCCATAACGTGAGCATTTTTTTTATAATGCGCTCACATTTTTTCTATTTTGGGATGAAAAAGTGAAGTGGCCACTTTTTGGCCCCTCATCTTTGTGCTCCCACTCAACAAGCATTTGTGAGTCATTTCAATTCCTATAAATTTAACTAGTTTTTGTAATATTAGTTTTTATTTAAGTTAATTTGATCTTATTTAATATGAACTAAATCTTGGTTTTATATCTAATCAAATATTCTAACACATGATATCCAAGCATAAGTTTTAGAATTGATTTTTTATGTTTTCTACATTTAAGAGATGCATAAGGGATTAACAAATTTTCATGCAGTGTTTCTTAAAATTCACTATACTCTTCTTTTACATGTTTAGATGATTTGGAGGATTAGAAAGGCTGAAGAAATCTTTATAATGTTTGTTTATGCATGTGTATTTTTTCTCTAATATGGTGAAATACAACTCTTTTGGTCATATTGGTATTATTTTCAACTATTCAAACATGTCCAAGAGGCTTGTGGAAATTATTTCACTTTCATTTCACTAAAATTGGAGATCATTTGATGTAATAGTAGCAGCGGCTTTGAATCTTGAATCTAGAAAACAAATTTCAAATGAGGCATTTTCAAGCCAAAAGAACATTACCATTAAATCCTAAAGGGCCAAAAATCCTTATTTTGATATATAATTTTTCAAATTTAGAATAGGGAAAAAATTTGTAATTCTCTTTTCTACCCATGAGGGTTGTATGGTCTTATGTAGGTCATACCATATGGTTAGTTTTAAGATAATAATAATTGTGGAGTATGTAGGGAACTATAGTAGTAGAACCACTAGTGCTCTACCTCTATCACCACCAACCCATAGCTAGGGAGTCGTTGGAGCAACGCTCCCAAATCTACAAGTGAATTCAATAGCCAATTCTAGTGGTGCCACTAGACCTTCCTCCGAAAAATATTCTAAAGAATATTTTTATCAAAACAATAGTTTCTTCCAAAATGTTTTGAACTTATGTATTATATGTAAGCTACATGAGAGCATTAGAGACAACGTGTTTGAGTGTTTGTTTGCAAAATAGATTTGGAACATGTTTTTACCTAATCTTGTGGGGTTGGGGGGGGGGGGGGTATAAAGGTAAGTTCAATTGGTAGGAGATTCTCTTTGGTTATGTGGAAGGTTTAAATCATTCTTATAAATTTTTTGGCTTATTTTTTCATCTAATATTTTATGGGCAATTTGGAAAGCTAGAAATGAGGATATTTTCTAGCGTACTAGGAGAGTACAATCATAATGAAAATTTCAAAAGATGAATTTTTGAAGCTACTAAAGGAAGGAAATGTAGAGATCAACAAGATAAAGGTTAAATATAGAAACATTGGCCTTTCAATAAAGTTGATAATACTCCTTATATGAAAAGTTACCTAGAATCTTAAAATAAGTATAACAAAAATTACCCAACTAAGGCAATGGAGAAAGAGCTTAACTTCCATAAAGGATCGAGGTTTCATGTAAATCATGACAAGGACTTCATTGTAGAAGGGGTTAGATCCAATGAAGATATCTCAAATGTTGATCTACCATGGAATGATAATGATATATTCAATGAGAGTAGGAACTTTTGACTAGGCTATGACAAGATGTTAACTTATAGTAATATATCCTCATCATGGTTTTGTGACTGTATCTTCCCATAGTCTTTGTATGCCCATAGTTCACTATTAAAGACAACTTAGTATAAAACTATATTTATTAAACAAGTTGTTTTGTATGATGTAAATGAAATGACACATATGTATGGTCTTTAGCATATTATTTTGATAAGACCTTGTGTGGTATTTAATAATTAGTTTAGTAAAAGACCCTATGTGGTTTTAGATAAATTTTCTTTCTTAGTTGATTATGTATTTCCTTTTTGTTTATGATATTTAATACAAAAAAAATCTTCAAGGCATCTTTGCACTAGGATCTAGGTAGTTTCAAACTTAAAAATAACAATTTTATAGTACAAATGGAATTTTTTTAAACATCTAGATCTATTTTGAACTATCAACATGACATTGACACTTTCTCCCTTCAATCCTTCCCTTTCATTGTAAGGCCTTTGTAATGCTCGGTCAACTTGGTGTTAGAAACACAATCCAGACGAAGGATTCCTAGCTAAACAGTTCACCAAACTCTTTCAAAGGCTTCATTCAATTATCAACCAATGCTTTGTAAGCTTTAGATGATGCTGGAACTGTATGTGCATTCATTTACACATGTATAAGAAAATAGTAAAGTTTGGAAAAGGAAATAAAGCATTAAATTGTAAAACAGGGGAAATAACTTAATCTTCTTCTTATGCTATGGGTACCTTTGGCTTAATAATGTAACTATTAATTATTAAATCTAAACTTTACAATTTACTAATACTAATGAATTTGACTCTTAACTACTTAACTTCTCTAGAGCACAACTCAAGGAAACATTACAGATCATAATTCATGATACAAGATATCATTTGTGTGCATGTAATTAAGTGTTTACTTGTGTACCATAGAAAAAAAGGACCTCTTGCTTGACATGAAATAATTCATGATAAATTGAACATAATGATTCTAGTGTTGTGAGGTATTTATGCATCCACACTAGGTCTTGGACCCTTGCAAATTAAATAACATGCTTTTAGCGGTGTCTTGTAAAGGTGTTGTAAAGTGTTGTAAGATACTTTCACGCTTTTCTAGACTTAATAAACTCATTTTCCCCTAATTCAACATTATAAAATGTATTTAAATACATCATCACATCAATCTAGAAGGCCTGTAAGATAAAATTAAAGTTAAACTAGTGTTGTAATGTGTCTTACACATTCACATTGGTTCTTGTGCCTTCCTAGGCTATGCAAACCTCATTTTAGTGTTGTAAAGTGTATTAAATCAAACTTTCACATTGAATTCTATGTCCCAATCCCTAAATAACCTTTACATAACCACTAATAGGCCCCTATTACCCCATATTGTGCATCCCAAGACATTATTTGATAAAATACCCAACAAAGTTGCAATTTAAACCTTATTTCCTTATCTCCTGGCATCTTAGCTGTCAAAATGGCTCCTGTGGGACCCATTCACCATCCATGGAAAATTAGTCCCATCCAGGTGGGACCCATTCATCATGGGTGGTGAATGAGTCCCATTTGGCCCAATTTTGACCTTTGAGCGAGAAAAAAGTGAAATTTAAGTTTAATTTTGCTTCATGTCAGCCTGTGATGAGGTATTAACGGGTAAATTAGGATAATATCATATAAAAATAATATTCTAAGCCCTAATTTACATCTCTCAACTCATTTTTACAACTCATTCATCATTTATCTTCTCAAGCAAGCTAGGGTTTTAACATTACAAGCCATTCAAGATCAATTTTCAAACATTCAAGGGCAGATTCTTCATGTTTTGCTGTAGAATTTCAAGATCAAAAATCATGGAAAGATAATCAACTCCATTATTTCATGTTTCATTCCATTATTTCATCATTTTGGTTTAATTACCTAAAAGGGGTTTGACCAAGACAAACTCCCATGCCCTAACAATCAACATTTCTTATTCTCTTATTATGTGTTTGTAGATTTAGGTCTCTTGGAAGCTTGGAAATCATTAAGAAACAAGTTGCAAGGTTTCTCAAGTCTTCTCTTCATTTTCCAAGTCAAAATATCAACAAAAACTCACTTTTAGGGTCTAAAATTAGAGTTTCAAAAGTAGACACCTGTAGAGAATCAAAGTGCAGACTGAGAGCTCCAGATTCCACATTTGAATAATTAGAAATTCAAAAGTGGAATCATTCACCATGGGTTGTGAATGAGTCCCACTTCCAGGTCAATTTTGAGTTTTCTACATTTTTAGATACCCTTTTGTCAGAAATAGGTTCCTGCACAATTTTGCAGAACTGGGACTGATTCACCTAGAATGGAAAATGAGTCCCACCAAGCCTGAAAATCAGCATTAGTAGCATTCTAGAATCCATTTCAAGCCTCCTTCCTAATCCCAGGTGCACACTTCCAGTTTGGTTCATTTTTGTTCAGTTTTACATTCATTTCTAGGTGTTTTCTGCATAACACAATGCATTTTCAAACATCACTTGTTTCTTAGGTTTTTGCATTCATAATCAATCAATTTCTTAGCTTAATTGCACTTAGATCATCTCATTTATCTTTAGTAACATTATACAAATCTTAATTTGAGTGAAACTAACCTAGATTTTGTGTGGGGTTTATCTCTCTCCTTTTAGGTGAAACATTGCTAAGAGTGCAAGAGTAGCCTATAAGCCCTACCCAAAAATCTACGGTTCATTTGGTGAACCTGCTTTTAGAATACTTTTTTTTTTCTGATTTGGGTTCCATCCTCATCCTAGAATTAGCTTGCATTGCATGTTGCATTGGTTAAGTTGCATTCTAGGGTTTCAAATTTTGCATTTAAGAAAAGCGCATTTAGGTTGCATTTTAGTCATCTGCATTCATTGTTTTTTTTTCTAAAATTCTAAATTTTTAACTTAGTTTTGCATCCTAGAACTCAAACAACATAAAAATCCCTCAACATTTTCTAAAAAATCTGAAAAAAGTCCATACTGGGACTCATTCACCACCTTGGGCGAATCAATCCCTTTTGACACCTAAAACTGCATTTTACAAAGCTGAAAACCCCATTTTTATGCTTATTTTTTCTACCATTAGTTATCTATATCAGTTGGTTGAGTTTTTGTATCATGCATTTATTTAGATTTAGCTTACATTAGCTCATTTCATGCAAGGTTAAAATTCACATTTTCATTTACAATCCTTCATCTTTCAAATTATTGCATAGTGTCATCAGTAAATTACTTTATTTGAAATCTGAAAAGTTACATTTCATTCTATGTCTTTACATTTTTTTGTCGTTTAGATAGCTTCTCACACATTTAAATCATTAGCAATAAGAATTATTTACATTCATGGCACTTAGACTATTGCAATTTTCATTTCTAGAATTCGTTCCTAGTTCATTTAGATCATATTCATTAGCAAATGAAAACAAAAAACAAAAAAATCAAATGATCCAATTCAAAAAATGATTCAATTTCAAAAAACCATAACATCCAATCCCCTTAGTAGTGATTATTTAGACATTTTAGATGAATCCCTTAAGGAATTCCTCTCACTAAAATCATCCACTAAAGGTTTGACACACAAGGATGCAAGCATTGATAATCATGATAATCATAATTGTTCTTCTCTTGATATTGCCCCCATTGGTGATGAAGGTATCTTGATGAGAGAATACACAATCATTGAAGATCATGAAAGTCTTTCTTGTCTTCCTTCTCCTCCCCCTTGCAAGAAAATTATGACACACGAAGTTGAAATCATTTCTCCTCTCTTACCTAATATTGATAATCATGACAATCCACCCTTTTCTTCTCCTAATATCTTCTCTACACATGAAGAAGATAGTTTATTGTTAGAACTTGCGATGGAAGATCTATTTGAACAAAAAAATTCCAATCATTAGAAACCATGAAACTCCTAGTTATCCTTCTCTTGATGCCTCTCCTATGAGTGGTGAAGCTATCTTGCCAAATTCAATTATGACATGTGATGAACATATTATCTCTCCTCCTAGGGTCAATATTATGGCACATAAGAATGATACCTTAAAGAAAACTTACAATCAAATAAAGCATTCTTCTCATATCACCACTATTGATACTCAAAAAAATCCAACCCTTAATCACTCCCCTATGTGTGTTGAAGTTTCTTTTGACACAACTAAGAATCCTATCATTCTTTACCCACCATTACACAAGAAACAAGCTTACACTACACCCAACCTCATTCTTTCAAATCATGATCTTCATGAAATCTTTTCCTTTCATCAAAGTGTTATGAAATAACTTGCACAATAGAAGAATATGATATGAAATATGCTGCAAATACTTGATAATAACTGAGAATAACAAGCCACTTCAAGGGGGAAAACCTCTAATTATCTCTAATGAGAACACACTTCACAACTTGATGATGAAATAAGACTCACAACCTCCTATATATACCTATTTATGCCAAGGATATCACCTAGGCCGACTTAGACACACCTATATAAGACTTAGGCCGACCTAAACAACTAAATAACAATATACTAATGATAATATGACTTAATAGAGAGTTAAGATAGCCACAAGCCGACTATTCATAACCCGATGTACAATAATACTAAGGGCGTAGCATGCCCCCACTTCTTCAAAGAAGCATTGTCCTCAATGCTAATCAAGTTTGGAAACTTTTGAATGAACTCCTCGTCTTCCCATGTGGCATCTTCAACTAGTAAATTCTTCCATTGGATGAGATACTAGTGATAGTTCTATTCCTCAGCTTCTTTGTGCATGTTTGATGAATGCACTCTGGTTCCAAAATGATTCTTCCTTCTTCATCCAGCTCGAGAAGTGTTGTTTGAGTGGGAATATTATGCCCAATTACCTTCTTCAAATAGGAAACATGAAAAACTAGATGTATCTTTGTTGTTGGTGGCAACTCAAGCTTGTAGGCAACACTACCGATCTTCTGCATGATTTGGTATGGACCATAATACTTTGGAGACAACTTATTATTCTTTCTTTGCTACTTTAGTGATATTTTCTTATAAGGCTACAATCGCAAGTAGACCCAATCCCCAACTTCAAAACTTCTTTCACTACGATGTTGGTCCTGTTGTTTCATTCGATTTTGTGCCATGGCTAAATTCTCCTTGAGTCCCTGAAAGTACTTGTTGTTGATGAAGCAAGTGGTCTTCTACTGCACTGAACTCTTGGGGACACCTTTAATTGATGATGTGATGGAAGGAGGATGATATCCATAAAGTGCCAAAAATGGAGACATTTTTTTATGAGCTATGAAAAGAAGTGTTATACCACCATTCCGCAAGTGGTAGCCAATCTACCCACCGGGATTGTTTATCCGGAGTGAAACAACGTAGATATCCTTCCAAACACTTATTAACAACCTCTGTTTGCCCATCTGATTGAGGGTGGTATGAAGAGCTAAGAGCCAATTGAGTACCCAAACATGAGAATAAATCTTTCCAAAAGTGACTAGTGAAGATAGGATCATGATCACTAACAATAACTTTAGGTGTACCATGTAGCTTTTGGATATTCTCCAAAAAAGATTTAGCCACTACACTTGCTGTAAAAGGATGTGCTAATGCAATGAAATGTGCATATTTAGTGAGCCGATCAACCACCACCATGATGACATTATGACCTTTAGATTTGGGAAGCCCTGTGATGAAGTCCATGGATATCTCTTCCCAATGCTGGCTAGGAATAGATAAGGGTTGCAAGAGACCTGGTGTCTTAATTGTCTCCCCTTTATGCCTTTGACACACAAACATTCAACCACAAATTTGAACATCACCCTTTAGCCCTTCCCAAAGAAATCTTGCTTATTTCGATGATATGTCTTCAAAATCTTGAATGACCACTTGCGGAGACTCCATGCAACTCTGAACTACTAGGATCACTTTTAATTACCGATGAGATTACTTGTCACAACATCATTTTGCCACTCTGCTTTGGCTTCCTCCACCCATTTTTCTTGTAATATTGAAAGGGCACACAATAAGGCTTCATCTTTCGTCCTTCCTTGCCAATGCATCTGCGACAATATTTTCTTTCCCTTTCTATATACAATCTCAAAGTCATATCCTAACATCTTAGTGACCCATTTTTTGTTGCTCTTAGGAAGATAGTCGTTGTTCAAAAATATTTTAGGCTATCATAATCTGTCTTAACCTTGAAATGTCTACCCAATAGATAAGGCCTCCATTGTTTCCTTTGCATGGAGGATTGCTGTATTCCTTCTCATAAATAGGTTTTTAGTAGATTCTTACCTTTTAATTGAAGAATCTCAAAATCAATTGGTCAACCTTCTTTCATGAGCCTGCTCCTATCCCATTTCAGAAGCATCACATTCCACAATGAATTCCTTGGTGAAGTCCGAGGTGGCAAACTGAGTTGTACACATAGCCTCCTCCAATCTCTCAAATGTTGTATTAGGACTCGTTCCAATGAAAAGAATCCTTCTTCAATAGAGTGGTGAGAGGTGCTACTATACTACCATAATTCTTCACAAATATTCTATAGTACCCTATCAATCCCAAGAATCCTCTTAGTTTCTTAATGGTTTTTGGAATAGGCCATTCCATGATAGCCTTAATTTTGTTAGGGTCCACCTTTACTCCTTCATGTGAAACTATGTGTCCCAAATACTCCACCTCTGTAAGACCAAAAGCACACTTGGATGGCTTAGCATAGAGTTTATGATCTTCAAGTATTTGTAATGCTTGGTCCACATGTTTCAAATGTTCTTCCCAAGTCTTGCTGTAAATCAATATATCATCAAAGAATACTAACACAAACTTTCTCAAGAACTTTTTAAAAATGGAATTCATCAAAATTTGGAATGTAGATGGTGCATTAGTAAGACCAAATGGCATCACCAAAAATTCATAATGACCCTCATGAGTCCAAAATGATATCTTACAAATATCTTCCTCCTTAATCCGAATTTGGTGATAACCAAATCTAAGATCTAACTTGTTAAAAAATGTAGCTCCATTTAATTCGTCTAGCAAATCATCAATGACTGGAATTGGAAACTTATCTTTAATGGTGTACATGTTGAGTACTCTATAATCTAGACACATGTGCCAAGTATCATCCTTCTTACATACCATAACCATCGGCGAGGAGTAAGCACTTTGGATATGCCTGATGATTCCTGCCTCTAGCATCTCTTCAACAATTTTTTCTATCTCACTCTTTTGTATGTGTGGATACCTGTAAGGCCTAATGTTTGGTGGTTGGCTCCCTGGGACTAACTGTATGGCATGTTCATGATCCCTCTTAGGAGGAATTCCTTTAGGCATATCTCCAAGAACAACTAAGTGACGATCAATTATAGCTTGCAAATCTGGATGAGTAGGAGTAATAGATTGAGAGACTTCTAATGAACATAGTTGGGCCACAAATCCATCCACTCCTTTCTTAAGCAAATTTTGCATTTGATGAGAGCTTACCATTTGTGGAGATTTTTCCTTCAACCCCTTAGCTCTACTAGCCTTCCTTCTGATTGAAATCTCATGAATAGTTCTTGGAAGTTCATCTCAATTGTTCCTAATGTAGTAAGCCATTGTACTCCCAAAACAATATCTATTGCACCCATGGATATCACATACATTGGGGTATCAAGTTGATAATATCCCATGGACAATTTAATGCTATGAAACTTCCCTAAACAACTATCTATACCACCATATGCAATCAAAACTTGAAACTCTGGAGCTGGATATATGAAACAATTTAGATGAGTAGCTAACTTTTTGTTGATGAAATTATGAGTACTACCTGAGTCGATAAACACTGTTACCTTCTGCTTCTTTAGGAACCCCATCACCTTGAGAGTTTGTGGAGCACTGAAACCTGAGAGTGCATGACAAGAAATGATTGGTTGAGAATCATGTGATTCCTCATTTGACTCCCTTTCATCTTCTAGTATGGGTTCCCTCTTCTTCCTCATTGGGACCTTCAATATAAAACAATTTCTTTTCACTACATTTATGTCCTCGACTGTATTTTCTATCACAATTGAAACATAAGCCTTTTTTCTCTTTTCTCCTCAATTTTTTGTGGAGTCAACTTAGTAGGTTGTGTTGAATATCCTTTCTCTCTTGTCACATTAGCCCCTTGCTTCTTAGGAATCAAATATTTCTCCTCTACCCTATGTGCTAAGATAAAAGACTCATTTATGGAACTAAGGCTAAACATGCATACCTCATGTTGAATGTGATCCTTGAGACCACCCAAGAATAAGTCATTCAAGTTTTCCTCCGTAATTGAATCCACCCTTAAGGATAGATTTTGGAATTGTTGAATATAATCCTTAACTGATCCTGTTTGTTGAAGTTTAGCTAGCTGGCTGAAGAAGTTGTCTATGATGCTATTGCTATATTGTGCTTGGAGTTCCTAAGTAAAAAATGACCATGAGATGGTGAGCCCCTTTTTACCTCGATGAGTGCAAAGCCAATGATACCAAATGAATTGATCTGGTTCTAAATATAAGGAAGCCATCGTGACCTTTTGTCCATTTGGGATTTGGTGTACTTCAAAAAAATTCTCCATTTGGTTTATCCATGTTAGAGGATCCTTACCATCAAACTTGCGCATATCCACCTTTGGAAATAAATTCCTAGATCCCATAGGAGTACTAAAGCTTGTGTTAGTAGTAGCTGACCTAGAATTTTCACCTTGGCCGCTTGAGAACTCCTTTCTTGATTCAGCTATGTAGGTGCTTAACATGTTTCGCATGTCCGACATATCTCCTCTTAGGTCACACATATCCATCTTAATTGAGGAAATTTCTTCCTTGACCTTATTTATTTCTTCATTATGAGTAATATCCTCGATTGTTTCACCATCCTTATTAGGAGTCTTCCCCGGAGTGACAACATTCTTTTTACCCCTTGTTGCAGGCCCTGTCATGATGGAAACCACTAATATTGAAATAAATCACACAAATAAAACTTAAATTCTCTCAAATTTTTACTGTAATATCCTTTAGTATGTCTTCAAAAACCCAATAAAAATTAGACTCCAATTCAACAATATGTACGAGATATGTAGATTCCAAAAAAATAGTGTAGAAACCCTAATTCTGCAATAATTCACTTAATTCTACTCCAATTCTTCTGAAATATCTACTGTAGCTTATTCAATATGTTCTTCAAAAACCCTTTAAAAATTGAGAAAAACCTTGCCTCTATGGTGCCAAGATCATGCTCTGATACCACTTGTTATGAAATAACTGCACAATAGAAGAATATGATATGAAATATGCTGCAAATACTTGATAATAACTGAGAATAACAAGCCACTTTGAGGGGGAAAACCTCCAATTATCTCTAATGAGAACACACTTCACAACTTGATGATGAAATAAGACTCACAACCTCCTATATATACCTATTTATGCCAAGGATATCACCTAGGCCGACTTAGAAACACCTATATAAGACTTAGGCTGACCTAAACAATTAAATAACAATATACTAATGATAATATGACTTAATAGAGAGTTAAGATAGCCACAAGCTGACTATTCATAACCCGATGTACAATAATACTAAGGGTGTAGCACAAAATCAACCCATCCCACAAACCTTCATTCAACATCCATACTATCACTCAATATTTTTCCAAAAAAACTCTAACTTTGGTACATCCTTAATTGATAGATATCTCATTAAACATGTGTCAAGCAGAAAATTTGTTTCCTTCACATAAATAACATTAGTTGCTGCTCCTTTCCATGTAATAGTTGTAGGATCATAGCATACTATTGCATGTTTTGCATCCATTGAAAGGGGTAGCATACCATCATCCATTCTAGGCTCACCCTTGTCCTGCACTAAGTGGGGGAAAAGGGTTAGAAAGCCTTATCCTTGTATGTCACTTGTATCTTTCGGCTAATTGTTAACCTTTCATGAATGTATAAGATCAAGCTTGAGATGTTGACATGTCTTAAGATTGACTCACATGTAACATACTACCTTTCTTCATGACGTCACTTATTGAAAACATATGACTTGGCATAGGGATTTTTGAATAATATCTCATACCTCTCTTCTACTTTAACATAATTTCTCACAGTAATAGTGTTAGCAATAGCTTTAAAGTGGGGGCATACATAAACAATATCTTTGTGCAAATTTCATGGCATGATTTACTTTTTCTTGTGACATGTCCTATCCTTGGTGGCATCATTTGGTTTGATACCTTCCAAGAGTGTATGATCAACTGAAGTGGTCGGATGTGAACAAAGCATCCCATGGATAACGATTGACTCGAGGGAATAACGATAAACTGAAGTGGCCTGATGTGAACAAGGCATCCCATGGATAACGATCTGGCACCCTAACTTTTCCTCTCTTGGAGACATTGGGCACAATGCTCCCTAAGAAGAGGACCTTACATGAACAAAGAAAAATCCCCTTTAATGAAATTTTTACATGACATTCAAAAATATTTACAAAAGCATTGCATTGTGGTTCCTTATCAAAGTTATCAAGAGGATAACTTTGGGATGGTTTGTATAATGGGAAGTTGACACATTGGCATGAATCTCTCACTAAACCACTTCTTTGGGATATCTCACCCTGCAGACAACCAGATGTTATGTGGCCCTAGAGTGAGTGCATCTTTTTCACCCCATTCTCCTTTCCTTTAGTTCTTTCCATTGTATGATTATTTATCTTAATGGTTTGAATGAGTATCCTTGATCCTAGGGGATTAATTTCCTTCTTGATCTTTTTCATTCTTTTTCATTTACACCTATACACTCAAATCTCTCTTGAATGTCTACTTTAGTGTGAGTTTGAAGCAAGTTCATCCTCTCACTAAAGTGGGGGTTAAATGTACAGTAGAAAAAGGGGACCTCTTGCTCGACATGGAATAATTCATGATAAATTGAACTTAATTAGGCCCTAATTTAGGTGTTGTGAGGCATTTTATGCATCCACACTAAGTCTTGGACCCTTGCAAATTAAATAGCATGCTTTTAGCATGTCTTGTAAAGGTGTTGTAAAGTGTTGTAAGATACTTTCATGCTTTTCTAGAATTAATAAACTAATTTTCCCCTAATTCAACATTGTAAAATGTATTTATATACATCATCACATCAATCTAGAAGGCTTGTAAGATAAACTTAAAGTTAAACTAGTGTTGTAATGTGTCTTGCACATTCACATTGGTTCTTGTGCCTTCCTAGGCTATGTGGACCTCATTTTAGTATTGTAATGTGTATTAAATCACACTTTCACATTGAATTATGCATCCCAAGCCCTAATTAACCTTTACACCATCACTAATAGGCCCCTATTACCCCATATTGTGCATCTTGATGCATTATTTGATAAAATACCTGAAAAAGTTGCAATTTAAACCTTGTTTCCTTATCTCTTGGCATCTTAGTTGTCAAAATGGCTCTTGTGGGACCCATTCACCATACATGGTGAATCAGTCCCATCTAGGTGGGACACATTCACCATGGGTGGTGAATGAGTCCCATTTGCCCCAATTTTGACCTTTGAGCGGGAAAAAAGTGAAATTTAAGTTTAATTTTACTTCATCTCAACCTATGATGAGGTATTAATGGGTAAATTAGGAGAATTTTCTATAAATATAACCTTCTAAGCCATAATTTACATCTCTTAATTTATTTTTACAACTCAATCATCATTTATCTTCTCAAGCAAGCTAGGGTTTTAACATTACAAGCCATTCAAGATCAATTTTTAGACATTCAAGGGCAGATTATTCATGTTTTGTTGTAGACTATCAAGATAAAATATCATGGAAAGGTAATAAAATCCATTATTTTATGTTTTATTCCATTCTTTCATCATTTTGGTTTAATTACCTAAAAGGGGTTTGACCAAGGAAAACCCCAATGCCCTAACAATCAATATTTCTTCTTCTCTTCTTGTGTGTTTGCATATTTAGGTCTCTTGGAAGCTTGGAAATCATTAAGAATCAAGTTGCAAGGTTTCTCAAGTCTTCTCTTAATTTTCCAAGTCAAAATATCAACAAAAACTCACTTTTAGGTTCAAAAATCAAAGTTTCATAAGTAGACACCTGTAGAGAATGAAAGTGCAAACCGAGAGCTCCAAATTCCACCTTTGAATAATCAGAAATTCAAAAGTAGACTCATTCTCCATGGGTGGAAAATGATTCTCACTTCTAGGTCAATTTTTCAGTTTTCTACATTTTTAGATACCCTTTCGTTAGAAAAAGTTTCTGACACAATTTCAATGTAGAACTGGGACTGATTTGCCCAGAATGGTGAATGAGTCCCACCAGGCCTAAAAATCAGCATCAACAACATTCTAGAATCCATTTCCATCCTCCTTCCTAATCCCAGGTGCACACTTCTAGTTTGGTTCATTTTTGTTCAATTTTACATTCATTTCTAGGTGTTTTCTACATAACATAATTTATTTTCAAACATCAATTATTTCTTAGGTTTTGCATTCATAGTCAATCAATTTCTTAGCTTAATTACACTTAGATCATCTCATTTACCTTTAGTAACATTATACACATATTGATTTGAGTGAACCTAACCTAGATTTTGTGTGGGGTTTATCTCTCTCCTTTTAGGTGAAACATTCCTAAGAGTGCAAGATAAGCCTATAAGACCTACCCAAAAATATACAATTCAACATGAAATGAATGCAATAGCATAATCATCTAATCAAATGATAGATATCAAGGTGGGTGAATAGTACCTCAAGTGTCCTTTGCTCAAGTTGTTGTACCCATGAGGGAAATCAAATGTACACTATTTGAATCAACCAATCATAATAGTAAACTAAAATTCCTTTATTCTATAGAAAATAAAATCTTACAATATGAGAATCTCTACAAATCTTCTATTCATGAGTGTGTATCCATTGCAACTAAATAACAAAAAACTAACAACGAATTATTGTCTATTAAAACAAAAATTGGAACTACCAACTATATTCTCTAGATAGATTTACTCCACAACAATTGATACAAATATATGAGCTCGGGAGGAGTTTTATTCACATAAGGACTAAAACTAAAAATTAAATGCATATGTCCACTCTCCCTCAAGAATAGGGAGAGGAATAGTAATTTCAACTGAAACCATAATTAAAAATACAAAAGAAAAGAACTAGAATTAATACTGTACCCTAATGGTTTGACATAGATGTGCTTTGTGAAAAATATCATGTTGGCTTCCTTATCAATACAAAAAATTTGGGTACGTGTAGGATCATGATGGGCCTAAAAGTGGCAATATGATGGGTATGTGGCTGACGACTTTTTTTTACCCAAAATTGATGAAATGAAAAGGGTTTTTAAAGGAGATTCTCAACTCTCCACCAATATAAATTATTTTTTACTTTGAATTTAATAAGTAATTATTATTCATTTTCTATTTGAATTATGACTAAAGTCCTAATTGATAGGCTGATTGAAAAACATCTATAGCTTTCAAATGATATCACAGTTTTTGAATCCAAAACATGCTTCACATTCTATGCTTTGCATACTATAGGATTAAAAAGAGAAAAATTGAATTTCATAAAGTTTTCACCAAGTTAAGGTGGTCAGACATATGGGTTTTTATATTTTTTAAAAGTTGTAATAAAAAATTCATAATTAATTATTTACTTAGAAAAAAATTACAAAAAAATATGCATCACATCGAGACATGAGTCCTCTACTTATATTTAAAATATTATAAAAAAGTATTATCATTTTATTGTGGTTAGGGTGGTCATACATATACCAACTTTTTATTTTTTCCCTGAATTTTAATTACTACTCCATTGAAATTTCAAATTTTTAGCAAATAGATTTTTTTTTTAAACAAGCCTAGTAGTTTAGAAACTACATGATTCAATTTTCTATAGATTCTATTCTTACATATTTTTGAAATAATATAGATAACTTATTCAAATTTTTATGTCAAGTTTCCTAACACTAATTTTTCTAATTTTTTTGCCACATAATGGTCTATTTTTTCCATGATAATCCTGCACATATCCATTTCTTCCTCTTGCCATCTTATTGGATGATCTTGTAACTCACGATTGACCACTTTAATGATCACTTCCATCATTTCCTATAACTATCATGTTTTCAGTGTTTTGGACTCTCCCCTCAATATTCCTAGAATCCTCTAGTTGTAGGTTGGTCAATCTAGTTTTATCTAAAGTATACACATCATTAACAACCATAAATTAAACACATATTCATACTAAATTTTATGAACATTCACATATTTATCCATGCAAATATCATCATATCATAATTATATTTCCACATATTAAAGTTTGGTTTAAGGTGCATAAAAGATATAAAAGATTATAAGTTTTAGGAATGTTTAGGAAATAATCAACTTGAAATTTTAAAAGATATGAGATAAATAGAAGAAAAATAGCTATTAACTAGGCCCATCATTCCCTCCAACTAAAGCATTTTCTTGTCCTCAAGAAACTTGTAAGGCCAAAGGCTATACTGCAAAGCTATTTCTCTAAAAAAATTAATAACATATGTAGTGTAGAAAAGTGTATCCCTTTCCATTTTAACACTTGTTTGGATCCTCCCTATTAAAATTTGGTTTATTTATATCTTAATTGGTCCTTTTTTGCATCCACAAGCCCAATTAAATGCATTTTTCTAAGGATAATCCTGACATTTAATAAATGACAAATCATAATTTAATGTTTGTGGCTATGTGTTCCATATTTAGGGATCTAGGACCCATACTCCCCTCTAGGCATATGGGTCCTCACTAGGTCTCAAGACCCGATTTCAAATGTCACCTTGATAAAAACACTTCTCAAAGTCTGTGTCTAAGGTTTAAGCCTCTGGGACTCATACGCCCAACCTAGCGTATGAGTCTCGTTTTAACCTAGACCTATTTTAATTCAAATTCTTGGTAGGATTTATTATCCTAGATCTAATGTTGGCTTCTAGTGTTATAATTTTGGGAAATTAAGCATAAACCAGTATAAATACAAGGTTATTTCGCATAATTTCTCCTAGCAATTTCAAGTATCCTAAGCAAGCAATCTAAGATCCTTCAACTATTCATTCAAGAGCATTCAAGGGAAAATCATCAAGCATTTGGAGTTACATTCAAGATTCAAGCATCAATGTCAAAGTCTCCATGCATCATGTGTGTTTTTGAGCTAACATTTTTTATGTAGGTTTCATGATTCAAGCAAGCATTCAAGAAAAACTTTCAAGCATTGAATCAAGATTCAAGATCCACATTCATGCTAGCTATTTCACTCAAGTTTCCAGCCTTCATTTCAAGGGTTTGGTGAGTTGCAACATAGCATTTTTCATTCATTATTCCTTCATGCTTTTCTATTTCATTTCAAGGTTTAATTACCAAAATGGGGCTTGACCAAGACAAACCCCCATTCCCTAACAAAAAACATTTTTTCCCTCTTGATGTGTGTTTGTAGATCTAGGTGAATTAGAGCTTGAAGATCCTTTGAAGGTAAATTTTTCAGAGTTGTCAAGAAGTTGTCATCTTCACAAAAACTCACCTATAGACTAGAATTTAGACTTTCAGACCTAAAGATTGGACAAGAAAGAAGCTACAAAAGAGCACTAGAGGTTAGAAAAGTTTCAATCAAACTCTGGTAACATGACTAAATCATTATACCTGGCATATGATTCCTTGTATGCCCTTTTTGACATCTTTCTGGAGATCCTAACCAGTCACTAGAAGATTCCATATTCTGCCCATAAACCCTATAGTAGGACTAAATCACCCAACCTGGAATATTAGTCCCAATACACTTCAAAAGGAAAATTTTTACAGTTACAAATCTTGTTTTGATTCCATCAGTCTACCAGGTACCTTTTTGTTTCATTCTTGTTTGTCAATTTGATTTCATGCTTTCAAGTTTCTAGGGTTTTGTGCATAAGTGTTTACATTTCTCCTTTGAAGCTTCATTTAATGGTGAACCCCTATCTAATTACAATAGGAACCCTCTAAACCATTCCTCAATCATGCCACTTGGTTGAGGGATCTAGGTTTCTTAATGAATTGAAGTGTTCAAAATAGGTCCAATTCCATCTCCCAAAAGGTGGAACCATATTTCCCTTGTGTTCATTTTGGTGAACCCAACCTTTGGACCCATAAATTTATGATTTGGAGAACATTGTAGTCCTAGATATAGGTTGCATTAACTTTGCATTATATTTGCATTGGTTGAATTGCATTTGGGACTTCTAAATATTACATTAGTGAAAAGTGCATATAGATTGCATTTTTACATTTTGAATCATTCAATTTCATTGAAAAATTTGTAATTGTAACCAATCATTGAGCATACAATCTAAACACATTAAGATCAACTCAGAATTTCCTGAATCTAGTTTGAAACCCCTAATTTGGGACTCATTTTCCTATCTAGGCATAGTCCATGTACAAGTCTTTTCTCCATATTTCTAGGTATTTTGTGCTCTCTCTTTTTTACTATATGAACTTGTCAAAAACCCTAAGTGGGACTCATATGCCCAACTAGGCATATTAGTCCCTAGTTAGGTTGGAATCTGCATTTTAAAACATTAAAATCTTGTCATTTGTGCTTCTGGTTTCTATCTTTAGATTACTATTTTAGTTTGTAGAATTAAGTTATCATTGGCAATCTTTTCAAAATTGGTTTCATTTCAAGTGCATTTGTAAACATAAGAATTGGAATTAAAACATATAATTTATCTTGTGTTCATTCCATTTATCTTGAATTCATTATCTTTCCTTGATTGGCCCTTGTATGAGCTTTACAACTTGGTGTCCTATTGCTAATATTGTAGTGAGATGTAGTTTGAGACTAATGCCATCCTGTGATAACACACTCGTCATGGATCTTGGGCTATCTAGCTCTTTCACTCATAGTGTTGACACTAGTTCACTAGGTATGGACCATACCTTTGATAACTCTATTCCTATGCCCACCTTACCTACAAGCAATGTGACAAGTGTTGAAGCAATGGTTGGGGTATGTGTAGGATCATGATGGGCCAAAAAGTGGTGATATGATGGGTATGTGTAGGGTATGTGGCTGACGACATATGTTTTACCTAAAATTGATGAAACAAAAATGGTTTTTAGAAAAGATTCTCAACTTTACACCAATATAAATTATGCTTTACTTTGAATTTAATAAATAATTATTATTCATTTTCTATTTCAATTACGACTAAGTCATGATTGATAGGTTGATTGAAAAACATCTATATCTTTCAAATGGTATCACATTTTTTGAATCCGAAACATGCGTCACATTCTATGCTTAACATACTATAGGATTAAAAAGAAATTGAATTTCATGAATTATTTACCAAGTTAAGGTGGTTAGACATATGAGTTTTTATATTTTTTAAAAGTTGTAATAAAAAAATCATAATCAATTATTTACTTGGAAAAAAATTACAAAAAAATATGCATCACATCGGGGCATAAGTCTTCTAATTATATCTAAAATATTATTAAAAAAATATTATCATTTTATTATGGTTAGGGTGGTCAGATAGACACCTACTTCTTATGTTTTCCCTGAAATTTAAGTACTACTACATTGAAATTTCAAAATTTCACCTAGAAATAGATTTAAAAATAAATAAATAAACCTAGTAGTTTAGAAACTACATTTGATTTGTACTACAAATTCTATTATTACATACTTTCTTACATATTTTTGAAATAATATATATAACTTATTCAAATTTTTGTGTCAAGTTTCCTAACTTTGATTTTTCTAAATTTTTCGCCTCTTAAGGGCTTGTTTTTTCCATGATGATCCTATGCATACACATTGCTAGTGGCCCTCAAGAAAACCTAATCCAAATCCATGAAGAATTGAAAAACCTACAAAACCTGTTGAGTACTAAAAACATTTCCAATGCTGGTATTCCTACCATAGATAACATACACCAAATGATTAAAAGTGAAAACAGAATAGAGATTGCACGCAACTTAGCTCATATTTTTGGTAAACATATTACCTCAACGACTAGTTGTGCTTAAACTTCAAATAATACTCAAACTCAAGGAGAAAATAAAATTCCTCCTCCTACAACCAATTCATATATTCCTACTTACACCAACCCTCAAGTTACCACAATGATGCAGCTTACTAGTGTAAGGTAGGGGGATTTCCACGTGCAAGGCCCTAGGTCATAGAGGGCCAAGATGTAGAAAGCTGCCCTAACTTACCTCAGCTAAATGGGATGTTTAGGGTATGAGGATGAGAATGATGGGGACTATATAGTACTACAACCACTCTACAATCCTAAGTTTTGAAGTGGGGCTAGGCGAGATGGTTCTTAGGTTCAAAACTATGCCTTAGGGAGCTCTCTGCCCTAGGATAGAAGCATAGTCCTTGAATGACAACATGACATGCTGGCATCTCTAAAGTGTGCTGGCATCCATACAACCAGACAATAGAAGAGACAAGGTCAAACCTATTAAAATAGGCTAATGACCCAGCTAACTATTATTAAAGGGCTAGATAATGTGATTAAGTAAATGAAATATTTGTTAATATGATAAAGTAAGAATGAAAGAGTAAGGGTGGCATGAAGAATCTCACAAAGGAACTTGTTCACCAGCTAGCTCCTCGAAAGAACATCCACCTACACACAAAAAGAGAGAAAATGTTGGGTGGTTGTATAGGGACTGTTGGTAGAAGCAAGGATATACAACTAAAATGGAAGGGGTGAATCAGTTGTTACAGAAATTTAATCTTTACAAACTTAACTTAACTTTAATCTCAAATCTAATGAATAAAAAATTAACCATAAGCAATTAACACATTAGAGAGACAAAGAACACCAAGGATTTTGTGTGGAAACCCTATTAGGGAGAAAACCATGGTGGATGTCAGTCCATAAGATTATACTCTGTTAAAAGTATAAAGAAAAATAATAAGAGGAATGCACATGCATTCAAGCTCACTGCCTAGAGCTCACTTCTCAAAAAAAGGCTCACTGCCTTTACAAAAGAGATTGGAATAGTTCCAAAAGAAAGTGAACTGATATAATAACATCTAAAAATTCCTAATTATAGTTCTGGTTAAGCTCTGGTGACGAACTTCTACCTTGATGACTGATGAAGAACTTCTGCCCTCTTCTGCTCAAGTTTGCCCACAAAAATCTTTATGTGCAAGTGAAACTGCACATGAAATCGCTTAATATCTTCTAAGACAAGTGAAAAAATTGCACATACAAATCCTTCATACATCCAAAAGGTATGGCCAAACACATATATATATCCACTTACAAACATTTCATCACCAAAAGTCAGCTTCCACAAAGCTTAACAAAATTGGTAACTAGTCAGCGTATATAATGGATAAATTCTATGTGGACCCAAGCAAGTCAGCCAAAAAATAGCTGGGACCAATAATCGAACACTCGAAAGGATAATAACAACAATAATTAACCTTTATAAATCTGGTATACAATATTTCACTTAGTCGGCTTGACATAGCAAATGAACAGAGAATATCCAACTGGACCTATAGCCACAATAATAATTTTGCTAGATTCAATAATTGTATGCTCTCTTAGTGCCAAGGAAACATGTTCAACGTTCCATAACCAAGAAAAGTGATTCAGTGAGACTTCACAACCGAATATCCTGTTCAACTGATAATACTATCAATAACATACAAATTTCACTTCTTCTTCCAGTACGACAAAATACAAAACTATGGACCTCAAAGATAACTATGGTTGCCATCAATGACAACACGAGAATACAAAAATCATGTCCACAACCATCATATTCCAACAATCTCCCCCTTTCGCATTGATGGAAACACTTAGTGAAAAATGGCTAAGTGTCAGAGATAATATGCTACTGGTACACACAATACTAAATACTCAATACTATAGATCTTCAAAAATATTACTCCCCCTAAAATATTTTTCACTATACCTCCTCTCCCCCTTTGACATTAATGACAAAATTAGGGGTGCAAAACTTGTACACATACTGTATGGAAACTTACAGAAATTGAAAAATGTCTGCAAAGACCTTCTTCAAGTCAGTAAGGGTTGAATTCCAAATACTCTTCAGGCTCTCCAAAATTGAGATGTTTCCATAGAGAACTATATTCTGGACCTCTCAGTTACAAAGACTAATCAAAATGTCTCAAATTTTCACTACAACAAGGGTATCATTCCTCCACTAGACTTTATCAAATCCAGGCACTTCACCTAAGAAGTAAAAATACAAGAAGATTAACAGATTGTCAAACTTGAAAATATTCTTCTTATCCTTCTTGATCCTCTTGACATTATCCAAGAGTTGGCCTCTTAACACTTCACACAAGTCATAATCTATGTTCTCCTTTACCATTTCATATGTAGTGTGAATAGCAGTTCTGGATACTGAGTTATCCTCGCTTGAGTGGTAGATTTTGTATCCAATAATCATTGAAGAAAATTTGACATCAATCTCGGCAATATGCTCTATTGTCATTGCCCTTATGTCCTACTAAGAGCTAGTAGCTCTAGTTACATCTTCATTCTTGATGGATTTCAGTTTCGGAAGTCTACCAGTCGAACTCAAACCCATTACAACATAGATTGCCTCCTTGGAGATTTTGAAGGGTATGTCTAACCATGGGAATTCATCATGCATTCTACTTAGAACAAATCAAACTGAATCATCCTCTTCAAAGATAGGGAATTTCGTGAGCTGCACAAATTTCTGGCTTCACAGAGAAATTCTCTTGTACAATATGGTTAGTGTAGAGATCCAACAATTGAGTACTACCCAAATCCTTAATGCTTGCATGCACATAAGCCCTAAAATCCTCTATATGCAATACTCTATATGGTATGGAAGAAAATGCACCTAGGGGTTCAGTCTCAATGGATTTATATGTATGCAATTTAAATTTGGGGTGGGGCCTATCTTTAATTTCCACAAGCAGTGGGGTAGTGATGATTTGAAGAACACAAATTCATAGGTTTTTACTAAAAATACCTTTTGAAGACGAAAATGAAGAATGATTCACAAACCCTTTCTTCTACCTAAATCTTTTTTATAGTTATGCAGGAATCACTAGGAGCTTTGCAAACTTCCTTCACTCAAATGAAAATGTGACAAGTGAAAGTGAAAGAGACCACTTTTATCGCACTTTGTACTTTTCACATTAAATGCTCTTACCCTAATTCTATAGATTTTACAAATATTTATATTTCGGGGCAAACAATTCAAATGCAGATCTTTGATAAGCTTTATTGGTGTGTCTGCTTTAATGCACAACCACTGAAAAACAAATGATTTTATATTGAATTCATCCACACTTATGTGTAAGCCACTTGCAGGGGATTAAAAGGATTTTCCTGATAGGTCCCCCTATGGCAGAGACTACAATTAATTTCTAGATGTATTACCAGAAGTAGCTTTCGGTGTAGGTTGATTTGCATCTATATATAGGTTCTTCCTCACCCATTTTTTCTACATCTACTTCTTGATCTCATCCCTAGTGATCTTTTCTTTTCCTTTGCCATCCGGTTGCTTGTCTTGTCTTACCGGACCTCTTTTGTTCCAACAGGTTCTGGAAATGTGTCCAGGTTTATTGCAATTATAGCAAATAACATTCCTTTAGTTGGACCAATTTTTCCACTGACTTTGTCTAAATCTACACTGGTTAGCAACATGTCCAAATCTATTGCATGTATAACAATTGATATCTCTGTGTAGGTTATACATGACAATTTTGCATTCACTTGACTTATGACCATATTTGTAATAGTTAAAGCACTGACCTAAGAAGGATGGATTTGTTGTGTTTATCCTACTTCTACATTGAGAAGCCATATGACCAAATTTATTACAAACATAGAAATAGCCATTAAATTTTTGAGCATTAGGTTGTCTTACTGAATTCCTCCTGGGTCCATTTGCTTGTTTTCTTTGTCTAAATGGTCTTCTTGTAGATTTCCTATGATCAGATCTCCTTTGTTTGGATTTGGAACTTTCTCCTTCTTCATATCCAAGACCTCATTTATCACCATCAACTCTCTAACCTTTAATTAGTTCATCCAGTTTAGCTGAGCTTACTTTAAATTTCTCTTTGAACTCATTTGCAGTAGCAAGTTCATCTCTTAGATCATAAAGCCATTTTTCAAGCTCTTATTCATTATTCTTCCTTTGTTCTAATTCGTTCTCCAGTTGGTTACATTGTTCTAATTTCTCCTTCAGGGATTGACCAAGCTTTTCTTCATTCTTCTTTCTTTCCTCCAACTCCTTGGTCATCTTCATCATGATGGATTTTGTTTCACGCTTCAAGGTAGCGTTTTCTTGAGCAAGCTTTTCAAATTCTTTTGTTTTCTCCTTTTGAACTTGACTAAGTTGTTCATCTTCACTTCTTTTTATTTTCTACTTAAGTTGACCACATAACTCCTTTCTTTTCTCCCTTGATTCATTGATCTTGTCTTTTAATGTTTGGATAAACTTTTTTGCATTTTCTATATTTTCTTGTAGCTCCTTGATTTTAGATTTTGACTGATCAAGGTCATCTAAGGCCACCATGAGTTGTTTTTGTAGACTACTTGTATCAATTGAATGTTCTTTCCTCAATCTATTAGGCTTCTTTCGAGGAACTAGCTTTGATACCAATGGTTGGAAAGAGAAAGGACATAAAACTGAGAGGGGGGTGAATCAGTTGTCACAAAAATTTAAACTTTACAAACTTAACTTAACTTTAATCTAAGATCAGATGAATAAATAATTAACCATAAGCAATTAACACATCAAAGAGATAAAAAACACCAAGATTTTTGCGTGGAAACCCTTTTAGGGTAAAAACCATGGTGGAGGTCAGTCCACAAGATTATACTCTGTTAAAATTATAAAGAAAAATAATAGGGGAAAGCACATGCATTCAGGCTCACTCCCTAGAGCTCACTGCTCAAAAGAAGGCCCACTGCCTTTACAAAAGAGATTGGAATAGTTCCAAAAGAAATTGAACTAATATAATAGCATCTACAAATTCCTGATTACAGTTCCGGTTAAGCTTTGGTCACGAACTTCTTCCTTGATGACTGATGAAGAACTTCTTCCCTATTCTGCTCAAGTTCACCCACAAAAATATTTATGCACAAGTGAAACTGCGCATGATATCACTTAATCTCTTCTTAGAAAATCACAACAATTGCACATACAACTCCTTCATACATCCAAAAGATATGGCCGAACACATATATATATATATATATATCCACTTAAAAATATTTCATCGCCACAAGTCGGCTTCCACAAAACTTAACAAAATTGGTAACTAGTTAGCCCATATAATGGATAAATTCTATGTGGATCTGAGGAAGTCAGCCAAACAATAGCTGGGACCAATAATCAAACACCCAAAAGGATAATAACAACAATAATTAAATTTTTACATCCAGTAGACAATATTTCACTGAGTTAGCTTGACATAGGAAATAAATAGAGAATGTCCAACCAGACCTATAGCCACAAGAATACTTTTTCTAGATTCAATAATTGGGTATGTGCAGGATCATGGTGTGCCAAAAAGTGGCAATATTATGGGTATTTGTAGGATATGTGGCTGATGACTTTTTTTTCACCCAAAATTAATGAAAAAAAAGGGTTTTTAGAGGAGATTCTCACTTTCCAAAAATATAAATTATGATTTAATTTGAATTTAATAAATAATTATTATTCATTTTCTATTAGAATTATGACTAAAGTCCTGATCGATAGGCTGATTGAAAAACATCTATAACTTTCAAACGGTATCATATCTTTGAATCCAAAACATGTCACATTCTATGCTTCACATACTATAGGATTAAAAAGAAAAATTAAATTTCATGAAGTTTTGACCAAGTTAAGGTGGTGACTGTTGAGTTTTTATATTTTCTAAAAGTTGTAATAAAAATTCATAATTAATTATTTACTTGGAAAAAAATTACAAAAAATATGCATCACATCCGACATGAGTCCTCTACTATATATAAAATCTTACAAAAAATATTATCATTTTATTATGGTTAGGGTGGTCGACATACACCTACTTCTTATTTTTCCCTGAAATTTAAGTACTAATGCATTGAAATTTCACCAAATAGATTTTATTTATTTTTAAATAAACCTAGTATTTTAGAAACTACATTCAATTTTCTACAAATTCTATTCTTACATATTTTTGAAATAATATAGATAACTTATTCAAATATTTACGTCAAGTTTCCTAACACTGATTTTTCTAAATTTTTTGCCACTTAAGGGCTTGTTTTTTGCACGATGATCCTGCACATACCCAATTGTATGCTCTATGAGTGCCAAGGAAACATGTTCAACATTCCACAACCAAGGAAAGTGATTCGGTGAGACTTCACAACTGAATATCCTATTCAACTGATAATACTATCAATAACATATAGATTTCACTTCTTTCGGTATGACAAAATACAAAACTATGGACCTCAGAGATAACTATGGTTTCCATCAATGACAACACCAAAATATAGAATTCACATCCACAACCATCATATTCCTTAGTTAGAACCCCGTTTAGGTGTTTCCACATTCACGGATAGCCAAGGAAACAAGATAAAGAGAATAATATAGTAAAGAGCACAAAAGCACTTAAAAATAGTAAAGTGCTAACTCAACCAAGTGATAGAAGGAAAGAAAGGGAGGCTTAACACCTCCACCAAGAGCGCTCAAGGTTGCTTGGGGGAGAAAATGAGAGTACTCGATCCTCTACTGCAATGGTGTTTCGTTCCCAACTTGTTCTACCAAAGTGATGGAGTGTTGTGTTTGTTATAAATGTTTGAACACCTTTTGATGTTTATGAAGGGACAATATGAGGTGACTACTATCATGTATATCCTGTGGAAATATCAAAACCTGATGGCTACCTCCATGCCTTCATGTCTTAGTCTTTATATTCTTTATTGTCCATATATTCCCATCACGCAGTAAATGCACTGCTAAATTATAGTGTGGAAGTTACAAAATCATTTTATGTCAGAAAATTGCACAAAATTCAACCTCCTATTGTCCATTGCTTACGTTGGTAGAAAATTTCAAAACAAAATCATTCACTAAACCTTGAGTAGTTCCTTTCCCACTATTATATTCGTTGGAGGATTTCAAAGCTTTTTTTTTTAAGAAATCGATTTTGGTGAATATTTTGTAATCTTTGGTTGACTTCATTTCAACTCTCTTATTCTCTGACAGAGTTTTCATGCTTTGTTTGCATGCATACATTTTTTATTTAACTGTCTTAAAATCATCAATTAAATGATCCTCTCTCTAGTATAGCAATATGATGCTCTAAGTATTTTCTATCAATGCAACAATTCAATAATTTATCTGTGTAGTATAGACCTCCTCCAATGTCAAATTATAAAGTGAGTTCTGCTGAACCAATTGTTGGAACTATGAGCTCAGCCCGCTGTTGGATGACAACATAGTACGAGACTCATGAAATCTTCTTCAAATAACTCTCGTGGGTAGCCTCAAATCCATGACCCATGCCATGACAAGCAATCTCTTTGATCTTTTTGCAGGTTGGTAAGTACACCATTAATATGGTCCTAGTTGTTTGATTGAGAAGACTGGCGAGGGAAACCAAATCTCAAAGCATTTAATATGTATTCAATACTACTCATTGTGTGAGAAGACAGATACGAAGAGAGCTTAATATGCAATTTTAATGCTCTACCAATCACGACTGTGTATTAACTGTAGAAGTACATACTTTATTAAATGAATGGTAGCATAGTGGAGAGATATGCTAACCTAACTAGAGCCCAACAGTCAACCACAACTATTACTTAGTTGGTAGCGTGATCTCATGTTGAGGAGTCATCATTTTTATTTTTATTTTATGTTTAGTCATATCTTCTCACTAGCTCACACATCTTTGATCAGAAGGAAAATCTTTTAATATTGGCTATCAATTATGTCATGGATATGAAAGTGGGGATAAGTTGAAAATTTATTGAAATTTATTATTGAGCTAAATTTATCATAAAGGACTCACATCACTCGTCAATTTTGTTTTATTTAAAAGGTTTCCTCAAATGGTTGACATATCTTGTGTGTTTTTTTTATCATTTTGCAATGCATGCACACCTCTTGTTTGTGATGTTTGTAGGAAAAATGTTAAGGGTTGACATTAGAATTGGAATTGGACTTAAGCAAAAATGAGCAGATTTGAGTTGGAGACTTGAACTTGAACTTGACAAAATCATTTTTTAATGCTTATTGCGATAATCTAGAGCTTCCATTTTATGTTTTAGTTTTCTATTTTAAATCAACTTACATCCTTTTGGGATCTTAAAAAGAACACCTCAATTTCTTGTTACAAAAGGGGCTTAAAACGAATCTTAGAACAATTACACTAAATTTTTTTTGGGAATAACAAATTGAATAAGGAAATCTTCACATTTCCTTTGGTGCATTAAAACGAATCAAATTCTTGCTTTGAAGGATTTAAAATGAACATGTTTCTTTTATGCTTTTAATATTTTTTGCAAAATAATCTTATCAAAAAAAGGCATATGTGCTTCTCTCACGCTTCACGGTGATCTTGAGAATCAAAAGTATTTTTTGGTGACATTAAATTACATAAAATATTGCCTCCACACTTAATTTTGGGAACTAAATATGAACAAAGCTTGAGAGTGTGAGTTAGGTATATCATGTGTGTTCTCCCTTTGTTTCTAAACGAAGGTCAGACAAACTATAGATGTGTTTGCTTGTTGTTTTTTACCTTTAGAGGGGCCTGCCTAAGAGACACATTCGAAAGGAGAACTCGAAGGTGACTCCAACTGGTTTTTCATTCAGACCAATATATAAATAGATAAGACTGAACTGTCAAGTCCTCATGGTATGTAGGCCTTAGCTATACAATATCTTTCAGAATAGGGTACTACCGTAAAAAGTATAAGCACCCCTAGTAGGATTGATTAAAGCCTTTAGTGGCTTGTTGGATGCTCGCAAGGTGCCATGTCCCCAATGTCCCGTCATTAAGAACCTTGTTTATAGCAACCAACTAGTCCATCCAACAAGTTTATCAAAGTGGTGCATTGGAGCTTAGATTCCAAGAACTTACTTTCCATGTCTGGTCTTGGTTAAAATATAGAGGTTAAGATTTCATTCTTAATATACCTTTATATTTTTTCCTTGGTTGCATGTAAAATCATCTCTTCTACTACGAAGGGCATGAGGCAATCCCACTAAGAAAAATGTACCAATTGAGCTAGGATGTTATATTGCTTCTGAGTTAGTTTGAAAACACAGTGCTTGGATCCAAAACATTGAAACCAACATTCAACAAATCATTAGAATTTCAAACCCTTTTGTGAGGAACAAATACCCTTGAAAAGTCCACGTGTTACTGCTTGTCCCTAGGGGTTCTTATCCCTAGAAGGCTTCTAAAAACTAAGACCTATATCTCGATTTGTTCATTCCAAAGTCAACAATAGGAAATTATGCTCTTGAAACCTTGATTTTCACATAATGGACCTTGTAGAATGAAAAGGAATTGAGACACAGACATTCAGTTTGAAAACTAAGCAAGAAGTGTATTTGTGGTAAAAATAAGTCATTAAACAAGATTAACTCAAATTGAACCCCACACATGTGCTTGTTTATCTGTTTATCATCCTTCAAGCAAACATTGGTTTTTTGGTTTGAACTATTCTTAGAGAAAAGAATATTCTTCAATATCTTGGTCTAAGTAAACAAGTCTCTCTATGTCACTTAGGATCAAAATCAAAATCGCCTAGAAAATGATTCTTGGACATCTTGAGAGAATACCTCATGCTAAACTTTGGGGAAATCATTTGAATCAAATCAAAATCACCTTGTTTGATTGAATGTGTGCAGATGTATTCTTCTCCACATATTTGATCAAATTATCAAACCTTCTGAAAAAATTCATCCCTTGATAACATCCAACATCTTGGGATTTAGGAGTTCATTATCAAAATCATCTTTTTTGGGTGGGAGTGTTTAGATGAATCCTTCTTCTCACACCTAGAAAAATTAGCATCTTATGAATGATTTACTCTAGGAAAACATCCAACCTCTTAGATTTTATGAGTTCACTATCCAAATCAAATCAAATATCAATCCAAGTCCTAAAGTTTAGAATCTTCTTCAAGGTTTCCTAAGAGTTCCCAATCATTCACCAATCATCCATATTTCATCTCTCATCACCATCATTTTGATCTTTAAAATATTAGACTTTCTTTTTTGTAGCTATAGTTTAGATCAATCCAAAGAATTAGAGGTTCACCTCCCACATTCTTGAAAATTGATCCCTATTTTACGGTCCAAACTAGACCTCAACACAAGAAGAAGATGGAATATAAACTTGATCCATACATAATGAGAAGTATAAACCAACCAAACTATCAAAGCCTTACAATGTTGATTGATTGTCAACACTCACATTTATACAATCTGTACATGGGATCATTATCTCCTACAAACCTTGATGGTACAACAAATGTGAGTATACCTAGTCAAAACTTTCGAACACCTTTCCTGATGATAGATTTAAATCTGAGCCCAAACCTACAAATCTATCAACCAAACAATCAAGGAATGAGTCTTCAAATGAACAACATCATCCCACCAAATTCATACATGCCAAATGTGAATATACCAAGTACAATTTTTCCAAACATGAACATTTCGAATCCAAACTTGGTAAAATTTTGGATGGATATGTTTGCAAATCATACAAATATTGTTCAAAGCCCAAAAAATATGATAACGACTCCATGTATTGGTCCAAATCAAGGTAACACCATGCAAAATCAAAGTTACCTAAATCAAGTCAATGTGATTCCCAATATCAACAATATTCAATTTCAACCCATAATGCCAAATTTGAACATCATCCCAAGTCAGAACACCTTCCAAAATCAAATTTTCCATGATCCCATGTAAACACCACAAGTGTACATTCCAAATCCACTTGAACAAAATCTGAATCAACTATATCAAGGGTGCCAAGATCAGAATCAAGACCAAGTTTTACTAGACCAAATTGCTTCACTTAACAAACTAACTGAAGCCTTGAAACAAGAGAGATTTTTACTCCAAAATCAATGTACTCTACAATTGATTGAACCATGTCATCAAACCATCTAGTTGTGTCCCCAACCACATCAAGAATAATATCTCCAATTTCAAGAAGTTGAATATCAAGATCAACAACAACAAAAACAAATCTGCCCCTCACATCTCCAAAATCAATCACCACAAGGTAACAAGAGAAAATATACACCACTTGGGAGACCAATTGAAATAGTCTTGTAACAATTGGTACAAGAAAATATCATCAAAATCCCCATCTATGGTAACTATCAAGAACCCCTAGTTAAACCACCGGGGTATAACAAGGAGCACCATTGTGATTTTCACAAAACAAAGGGACACACAACATCAAGTTGTATTAGACTCAAAAATCTCATCCAAGACTTCATTGATTTAAAGATAATCACTATTAGGGATAATGATGAAAAATCAACCAATGGTGATAGCATTGAAAATCTCCCCACCACAATTGTTGAAAACAATGATCAAGATCTATCCATCAAAGAGCACATTGAAGATGTTTTTATCTCATCCAAAGATCAAATCAACATATATCAAGGGTCAATTTTCAATCATGATCAAAATCCACCAACGATACCCAACAATGATCCAATCCAAGAAATTCCAACCTCACTTGACCCTATGGTTAAAGACATTCACAATCTCTCTACCACAATTGTTGAAAACAATGTTCAAGATCTCTAAATTAAGGATCACATTGAAGATGTTTCTACCCCATCTAATGGTCAACTCAACATACATCAAAAGCCACTTTTTAGTGATCTTTTTCAAGGAGTGTTGGAATTATTTGATCCTATTGACATAATCCATGACCCATTGAACTGATCATGTTGAAAATGTCTCTACATCACCTTATGAGTTAGAGGACATATCTCAAGAATTTATTCCAAAGCATGATCAAAATATTTCACCAAGTTATAGCAATGGTCCTTTCCAGGACATGTTGACCCCCTTTGACCTCATGGTTACAAATACTAAAGGAACCCTCAACTCAACACTTGATCCAAATTCACTCAAATATCAAGAGGATATTGAACCACTTACCATGCCTAATAATGATGTCCAAGAACCCTTTGTAAGAAATACATCCTTTGAAACTAACCCATGTCAAGAACCTGATCCAAAGCATGTCGAAAGCAACTCCGAAATCATTCAAGATCAAAAATTTGTATCTCCAAGATACTACAATTATCGAATGGACACTCTCCTATCTATTCAAGATGCATGTACTCCTCCATCTACCCATGAGATGCTTTCTATGGATGGAAACATAGATGATCTTTATTCAGAAAAGGATTCTTTTACTCCTAACATTATTACACAAAAAGAGTAGGTTATTGAGTTGTCGACATTAGGATCAGACATATCCCAAATTCAGACTGAGGACATCATGTATGAAGATATCCGGTAGTATCCACTCAAGGAAACAAGTCAGATAGAACATGATATTTCGAAGTCAGTAGAGCAGCAAATTCCAATAACATCATCTACAATGGTCATTTATCAGAGAATGCATTCCAAACAAGAGCTCTCAGAATAGGCAGAATCAAAGCATGAAGGTACTACTAACACCATATTGGAGGCAACTTCATCTCAAGCAAACATCAACATAGGGAGAATGAAAAATCTTTATGGTGAAACTAATACCAATACTACAACCAACCACATCATGAATCTTCATCCATCCATCACCCCATCCATGAATTCAGACCAATGTCAAAAGAAAGATTTGAATCAAAGCACAAAGAATGTTATCAAAGAAAATAAAGTAGAGAAGCATGAAGGACAAATCAAATACAAATGGATAGCAAAGAATACAAAGAAATATTATCCCTATCAAACTCCATTAGTCAAAGAAACTATGGGGAAAAGTATCCATGAAAGATGTCCACAAATGCAAAAGCAGGATTCTCAAGCGACGTACAAAGTATATCAAGCAGTTGGTCCTAATTCCACATACGCTTTTGTATCCACCCATCATTGTGCATCTTCCCAAGTTTAGAGAGTCAAAGGTTCCAAACTGTCAACCAATCCATCTCTTATCCCTAAACACACTCCATCCACACCTCCATGCCTAATATCCAATTCTCAAATTTACCACCTATTGGAAACAACCCTTCTTCATAAGGATTCTAAAGGCACTCTATCGCGATGTGCACAAAAAGACAAAGTTAACTCTGGTATCGACGAAGCATATGAGGAATCTAAAAAGTTGTATTCAAGTGCATGTATCTTAGCAAAGAAACTTCTTCAAGGAGGATATCGATGGCACATTATGATAGAAGCATCTACATCAAAAACATCTTGTGGTTCAACATGAGCTTTGAATCATTCTAAAAAAACTAAAAAATATAAAAAAATATGAAAATCCAAAAAAATCAGAAAACGAATTGAAAACAAGAAAGAAAAAAATTGTCCTCTAGTGAAAACCACTACAGTGGCACTTTGGGCAAGACCATGATGAAAACTTGGAAAATAGGCGTCATGTGTAGAATTGAGCATCTACGTGCACCGGTTCAGATGAAAGCATCTCATCCCATCCATAATAAATCCAACATTCCATACATCTCATCCATAATAAATCCATCCATCCATGAGCCATTTATTCAATCCATATGCATATGTCTACATCCATAGTCCAAGTTATCTTGATCTTGACAAAGTTTGGGGCACACTTTACACTTGCTTATAGTAAAACATCTTGACATGGGTCATTTTCATTGATCCTATCCTATCTAACATTATTTGAGCCATGAAACATTATCCAAATGAGCATTCTAAACACCTTATCTTATCGCAAGATAATCCTTGGCATCCTTTACATGCTTACTATATCCATCCATCCATACACCTATC
Source organism: Sequoia sempervirens (assembly GCA_007258455.2). Lineage (NCBI taxonomy): Eukaryota > Viridiplantae > Streptophyta > Pinopsida > Cupressales > Cupressaceae > Sequoia > Sequoia sempervirens. The sequence goes on from VDFB02000001.1 coordinate 16,956,524, forward strand.
CGAGCATCCACCTATGACATTCCATACATTGCTAGACACTGGGGGGAGATATTTAAATCTTGCTCCGAGAATAAATCTTGATCTATACCCTCCAACTTATGTGGCAATTCGAACATTGGAAAACATGAAATAAACTTGTTTCAAGCATTTAAAATCCAAATCACTAGCCCATGGCATATTTTGATGAGCGGATGTTCCTTATCAAGCTTCATCTTTCATTGAAGGTCAATCTAAGCAATCAATATTAGTCACATGTAATTTGCACTTCAAGTGTCACATCAAATCATTCAAACATCTTTTGTTCCAAATCAAGATTCATCAATCCTAATCAATCAAATCTAATCAAAAAATCATCATCTTGAGATATCCTTGTGTTGCTTAACACTATCCTTACATTGTTGTGTATCCTCAACAATGTTATCATCATCAATCCCTTGTCATCTTTGGGTTATCCATCCTAATCCTTGTGTTGCTTAACACTATCCTTACATTGTTGTGTATCCTCAACATTTTTATCATCATCAATCCATTGATCTGATCAATCAACCTTAGCTTGATTTTCAACAAAATCCCAAACAGAGCACTAATATCATCACATATGTCCATATCGAAAATGTCAAAATCATGCGAAAAATCCAAAAACATCCAAAACATTGAAAAATCCAAAAACATTCATAAAAGTCAGAATGTCAAAAACATGGAATTCAAACTACGTCATCTCTAAGCTTAAATGTAGGCAAAGCTAATCTTTGATCAGCCCCCGAGACACAAAAATCCAAAAATATTAAAAAAACCAAGAAAATCCAAAAACATCCAAAATCACATCAAAA
>VDFB02000001.1:16957453-16976637 GCA_007258455.2 Sequoia sempervirens
CAAATTTTCAGCTAGATAAAATGTTCCTCTTTTGGATAAAACCTTAGGAAATTGATCAATGATTCACAAGGTATATAAATTTTATGTAGGCTAGATCACATTGTATATTCAAATATTCCAATATCAACCAGTTGTGTCAAACTTTTTAATTCCTCCCATTAAAATCAACTAGGATCATAGATATCAACTCCCATGATCACATATTCTATTTGTACTTTCGCTACTCTAGTCAGAACCCCACTACACAATTTGGTAATGGTCTCAACACTAGTTTGGGGATTTTGTATGGAAATCCTATCAATCAATTTAAATTTTTCTCACCTCCTTCCAATATTCCATTTACTTATCAAAACTTTAATCCATCCATTCTCCAACATATTCCATAATCCACTTATCAAAATACCGCTCCACCTATTACAACTAGTCTTTCATATTCCACAAATTATCAACACATGTCACCAATTGATCTCACTATAATTCAACTCTCATAAAATGTTTCTTTTTATAAAAACAAAATATCTAACATGAACCAAAATCAATCCCACTCATAGCCCATTACCATTTGCAATCCTAAGAACCCCAATTCTTGAAAAAAATGAAATACCATTATTTGAGAAGTATAATAGAAAGGGGGGACCTAATAACTATGTATTAGAATTCATCACATTATATAGTGATTTAATATTCAAATATTCTATTTTAGCCAAGCTCTTTCCTTGATCATTGAAAGATCAACATTGGTTTTTATCATTACCTAATAATTGAATCCACTCTTTCTCACAACTTATCAATCAATTTTTTCAACACCTCCAATATAACATTCAATCAAATATCACATTAATTGACTTGGTTCATTGCAAGAAAGGAGCCAAGGAAGAATTAATTCATTTTACTAGGCAACATCAATCCCTCTATTCTCAAATTTCATACTCCCTTTCAAATGTTCATGTCTAGTGAGTTTTCATTGGAAACTTATAGCCAAACATTCAAGATAAGATTATATTAATGAGATACCATTCAATTATATAATTGAGCATGAATCTTCATGATTATCAATTATCAGTTATCCAATATGAGTGATCATCCTCATTGACTCCTATTGGTTAATCCAAGGCCACATACACTTCTAATTGTAAATCATTTAAAATAAAAAAAATCAAGATAAATGATCCTTCTGTTGGACTCAAGGAACATTGAGAGGGGGAGGGTGAATCAATGTTTAGTAAGATTTAAATTTCAATTCTGATCATAAACCATTCACAACATTTAAATTGAAATATACATGCAAGAAAATTAAAGAAACAATCAAAACACCATAACATCAAGATTTTTATGTGGAAACCTTGTTAGGGGAAAAACCATGGTGGAGATTAATCGACAATTTACATACTCTATCAAAAGTATGAAGAAAATGGAATGCACATGCATTCAAGAACACTGCCTAGAGCTCACTGCTCAAAATAAGGAAGGCTCACTACCTTACAAGATGTTTGGATTATAGCAAAATGTTGAACTGATAATATAGTATCTAAAAATGCCTGGTTTTAGTTCCGGTGAAGCTCATGTACCAAATTTTGGACATCTTGTCTGACTTTGCACTTAGCTCTACTCTGCTCTGCCTTAATTCACAACAATCCTATTCTGCTCAAGCAAAATTCATTCAACTGATCTTATGATATTTGCACACACATCTTTTCTACTGTATACACACAATCACACACACGCACACACCAAAATGAATTACTTGAACTTGCGTATATATCTGCTGGCAAGAATTCAATTGCTATATGTCAGCTTCAAATAAAATACAAAATACTCTTCACATGTTGGTGCAAATCACAAGAAATATTTGATGTGCACCCACACAAGTCAGCTAGACTATAGGTACAACCCAAAACAAAATTATCTAACATAGAAACATTTAAATAATTACTCCTTATACATTTTCAGCACACTATATTCACTAAGTCGACCACAATGAGCAAGTAAACATAAAAACATCCTGCCAGATTTCCAAGCTCGTACACCAATTAATGCAGCATCACAAAACTTACCAATAAGGTAACATATATGCTTAGCAAACTATCTTGTGGATCCAAAACACAAAATGATGATCCGGTGAAGCATACAGGTCGACAAACTACTCAGATACCCTATTCTTCATGCTTTCTACTAGTAATACTCTGTTCTCTACTTTGCCTACCGGTATGAGCAAATTATCATCTGCAGACTAGAATAATGACTTCAGTTGCCATCAATGACAACACTAGAATCCATGTGCCAAAAATATCCCCCTTTAGAATTAATGGCAACACTTAGTTAAGAATGACTAAGTGATGAAACCAAGAGATTATTTCAAAACACTATGCCCCCTTTGAATGAAAAGGAATTTTTCACAGCACTCTCTCCCCCTTTGACATAAAAGACAAAATTTCACTGCTTTATCTCTCCCCCTTTTCTAATTAGAAATAGAATCAAAATTTTCAAGAACTACAATTGTTGCAGAAGTTGTAAAATGATTTTGTACTTATCTTTCATTTCTGAAAGAAATTTCTTCCAAGCATCTACTACAATCGCAATGATTAAGATCAGGCTACTATTTTCTAATGTTTGTTTGATGATATGGATGAGAGATTCTAAAATTGTGATTGCTTCTTCTAATTTCTCTCCTTTGGTCAGAATCTCAATTTGCTGCTCTAATCTGCATTCAATCAAATCATTTACTTTCCAAAAAGTGTCCACAAGGGTGTTTATGGGAAAGTGAAATTTTGCATGCTCATTCTATAACTCATGAATCCTTTTCTTTACTGTACCTTCCTAGTCTTGAAACATGTTATAATCTTGACCAATTTTGTTCAACTCTCTTTCAATTTGGTCTAGCTTTTCCTTGTATTTCCCAATTACACGAGGCCAACGAAGATAATAATTGTAGATTTTATTTTCTAAGTTTATACATTGCCTCAACACATTCATTTTCATTTTTAATTTGCTAAGGGATAGCCTGAACTACTCCTTCAAATGTAGAATTATTTATTCCTCTTTCCTATCCTTAGACTCAAAGGCCATAGTTTCCCTAATACATTCAGTCAACTCTTTAGGAAGTACTTTCTACACACTTTCCAATTCAATGTTGTTATGCACAAAGTAACTACCTAGAGTGCTCTCAATTAGGTCTTGCTCATATGAGGGTCTGTCTAACCATATATTAGCAATATTTTGCATTCCATCTTTCTCTTGAACAATCTGAAGTATCTTTTTTTTTAATAAAGCACCTTCTTCTTCGCTACCTTCTACTATTATCACATCTAGTTCAACTAATTCTAGGTCATCCCTTGGAGTTCTGATAACTCTGTTTTCTTAGACAGCAAGAGAAGAATTCATCTGTGGACCTTCTAGATCTTGGTTTTCTGCATAATTGATCATGGACATTTTTTTTAGACTGATAGCACAACTACTAAAAGTTTCTTGCATTCTGGTGCCAACTATTGATAGGGGGATAAAATATTTTTCTTGAAAAACTCCCCAGGCCAATGGGCTCAAGATCACTTTTGGGATGAACCACTGAATACTGCACATGACTATTCTCTCATTAGATTCACTTTCATCCATTTTCTTCCATCCTGACTTTTACTTCTTCCAAACAATTTTCCTTTCTATCATCTTATGAAATTCATTCCCTGTATACCTGTGACCTCTCTCTTATCCATGTTTTGTCTTACAGAACTTTCCAAATGCAACCAAATCTATTGCAAATGTAAACACCAGATTTCTTGTTCAGACCATTTATTCCATTGATTCACTCTGATCTCACGATTAGTACATTAATCTTCCACAGCAAACATCACACCCCATACTGACCCAACTCTCAAGATTCAACTAATTTATGACCAAACCTATTACAAATAAACAATCAATCAAGAAATGATGGACCACTTGAATTTATTTTACTCTTCAATAATCATAGCTTCAGCATGGACCAAACACACATGCTAAAGCAGCAACCACAAACCTATACTGTCCATAGGATATCTTTTTGGCTTCTGTCCATTCAAATCTCTATCCTGAACTCATGTCAGCATCCATCTTCACCCTTTCATAGCCACCACCCTATTTTATCATCTCAAGATCCCTTGTCCTTTAGTCAGCCCACCGTTTAGCAAACCCGACCCGGTCTCTCCCTGTACCATTTCCAGAATAGTGAGTTCATCCTCCTAGAATAACTTATTTGTCTTTTCTGTTCTTGGTTTCATTATTTCTGATTGTTGTAGTTCAATCTAAATAAATCCAAATTTTAAGGACTGACCAAATTCTCTATTCTTCTTCCTTTTCAATTTTAGTTAGGCTTCATTGCCACAAATTCCATCTGTTTTTAGAGGCATTGCCCTAACAATAAGTTTTTTTACATTTTCTTATTTCTTTAGGGACTGATCTGTGTGGACATCTTCCAAGCTTTTATTTTCTTTCTTCTTTATCTGATCACATAGTTCCTTCCTCTTTTCTCTTGACTCATTGATTTTATGCTTTAATGATTGAATGAATTTTTTGGCATCCACAAGATTTTCTTTTAATTCCATGACTTCTGCTTTAGACTGATCAAGATCATCAAGTGCCACCATAAGCTATTGTGGAAGACCACCAGATTCCATTGTATTCCAAGATCCCCCTCAAGCTATTAAGCTTCTACAGAGGAACCTTTCTCTAATACCAATTGTTGGACTCAAGGAACACTAAGAGGGGGGGTGAATAAGTGTTTAGAAATATTTAAATTTCAATTATGATCATAAACCATTCACATCATTTAAACTAAAATAGACATGCAAGCACATTAAATAAATAATCAAAACACCATAACACCAAGATTTTTATGTGGAAACCCTGTTAGGGGAAAAACCATGGTGGATATTCATCTACAATTTATATACTCTATTAAAAGTATGAAGAAAAGGGAATGCACATGCATTCAAGCACACTACCTATAGCTCACTACTCAAAAAATGGAAGGCTCGCTACCTTACAAGATGTTTGGATTACAAGAAAACGTTGAATTGAGAAGATAATTGTACATCTACAAATGCCTGGTTTCAGTTCCGGTGAAGCTCATGTATCAAATTCTGGACCTCTTGTCTGACTCTATACTTAGCTCTACTTTGCTCTGCCTTAATTCACAACAATCCTCTTCTGCTCAAGCAAAATTCACTCAACTGATCTTCTGATTTTTGCACACACATATGCTTTGCTCTATACACACACTTGCACACACACACACACCAAAATGAATTACTTGAACTTGCATATATATTCGCTAGAAAGAATTCAATCACTATATGTCGGCTTCAAATAAAATACAAAATATTCTTCACATGTCGTCTCAAATGATGAGCAATATTTGATGCACACCCACACAAGTTGGCTAGACTATTCCTATGACCCAAAAAAAATGCTCTAAAATAGAAAAAAAAAATTACTCCTTATACATTTGTGACATGCTATATTCACTAAGTTGGCCACAATGAGCAAGTAAATAGAAAAACATCTTGTCGGATCTCCAAGCTCGTACACTGATTAATGCAACATCACATAACTTACCAATAAGGTAACATATATGATTAAAAAACTATCCTGAGGATCCAAAACACAAAATGATGATCCAGAGAAGCATACAAATTGACAAACTACTTGGATAGCATGTTCTTCATGCTTTCTGCCAGTAATACTCCATTCTCTATTTTTCCTTTTGATATGAGAAAATTATGATCTATGGACCAAAATAATGACTTTAGTTTCCATCAATGAAAACACTAGAAGCCATATTGCAACACCTTATTTTTCTAATAACATCCAAATATAGGTTGTTGTTACAAAACTTGTAGCCCCCTATCAACTCAAACCAAGGGATAGACAATTTTTACAAATTTTTGAGTCCCTTCATTCCATCATGATCCATTTACTCAAAAATAATTTGATTCAACTCCCCTTCATTCATCTTGTCGATAGCACAAAAAAAATTATCGCTTTCAAACAATCGAAATCCTTTTGTTACTATCATCACACACCTAAACATAGTACCAAATAATGCATGCATCTTAAGAAACAAGAGCAAGACCTCATTGAATCTAATGTTATCCTGGTGGTGGATGTGAATGTTAAAGGGAATAAATCTATGACACCTCCTAAAAGCCTACGAATCTATACCAATTCATTGGATACCCATGCAACTAACCTTGGTGATCCATTTATTGATGCATCACTCACATCCACCACATATGATCATAATGTTAAATCAATGGATAATATGGTTAATATGATCTATATTGATCCTCACCGAGGTAAAACTAGGATCTTTCTTGATATAACTTTCATCCATACCAATGCTTTTATGCATGCACTTGATAGTCCTCTCTATATTACCACCAAAATTAATGATAAATCCACACAAGTACTCATTGATCCAATATGCTTAGTGAATATGATCATGGAATAATTTATCTATGTGAAAGAGTTATACCATGACAAATTGGGACAATTATAAGACTTAGTTAGAGTGCAAGGTGGTTCTATCCATACTACGATTGGTTCCTTGATCCTTCCCATCTAAATTAGACCTAAGAATTTAAACATTAACTTTACCATAATCCCTACCTTGAATCAATTTTGAAAGTGAAGTTTTGTCATCCATGAATTCCTTCCATAAATTAAGTGCTTGACATTATCCATAAATGCCTCAATTTCCCATTTGAAGGACAAATACATACTATATATCTAGTAGGTTTAAGCCTTTGTCTCTTCATGGAAAATTTTCCCTTGATTACTTTTGGCCACAACTAGGCCAACCTACCTAACCTCATAAATATATTCTCTATCTATCATATCAATGTAACAATGGAAAAAGTATCCCTCTACATTTTCACACTTAATTTAGGAATGGTTAACATTAAAATGGACTAATGTCACATTGATCTAGTGTTGTAATGTGTTTTCCACATTCACATTGGATTTAGGGCCCTTTTAAGCTAAATAGACATAATTTTTCCTTAATTTAATGTTGTAAATTGTATTTATTTACACCTTCACATTGATTTTTGGGCCCTATTTCATTTATGACCTTCATATCATCATTAATAGGCCCAAAGGACCCTATATTATACACCTTGAGCCTTATTTAAATTGAGATTCTGATATATTCAACAAATATACTTAACTTCTCAACTCCCCGACATTTCCTCCACTTGAAAAAGCTTGGTGGGACCTATTAGCCCCATGTTTGTTCCCTAAATTTTTTAAAGTTTTCCCTTTTATATTCAACCATATTGCAACAAAGCATCTCATTAGCTAATAGTTTCATTAAAGACAACATGATATTTCCATGGTTGAAATTGCTTATCTTTCTAATTATCAAAATGATGGTTTGACCATACATTTGAAGATTGAGCTATTTGGTGCAAGGAATTTGTTTTCTGATTATGGGAAATAATCATATCCCTATCACCACAGTTGAGCATTCACATATCAGTCTAAGGCATGTAATCTCCTTCCCATCTTCATCAAACTAAAATCATGCTATGGTCAATTGGGTGGTGATGAGCTTAGCACACCTGAAGGAAATGGGATAGTATTGATGTTCAAATAGATAATGGAAAATGAAAATGGACTCTTGGAGCCTACTAGAACCATATAAAACCAAATACAAGGTCGTTGATACTATGAATGATTTTGAAAGGAACTCAATGTGATGTCTATATATCATAGAGCTATCGACATAGAAAGATGGTTTTGGAATTATTGTTGACCTCTGAAATGCAATTTCCCAAATACAAAGAGAGTGACAACAATGTATTTAAAATCTAATGACTATCAGAGCTCTTTTGAAAGATTATTTTTCAAGCCTCATTTTTGATGTTCATGCAAGGCATATTTTCAAAGTTATCATGTTTTATTGTGGTGGATGGGTTTTCATCTAGTCATTCAAACTTGAGTGGGATTTTATGTTGTTTGCATAACCACCGAAAGTGTTGCTTGTTAGGTTACATGAACCATCAAAACGGTCATCGGGATAGTTAAAAACATGGAGGCTAAAGTGAATGTTAGGTGGTGTTACAAGAGGTAATAAGAATTACTGTAAAGCCTGCCATGGTGAGACACCTATTAAAACGGCCTAATATTGCTTTGAAACAATATGAAGACAAGGCGGTGGATGTTCAAACATCAATTAGGTGATACACCAAATAATCAAATAGAGACCTAACCAAAAATGAATGCGGCAAGGAAATTTTACTTGAGGATTAACAGTTCCCATTACATTTGCATCAAATTTGAAATCGAAAGGTGTTTCTATTGTCAATGGTGTATGTTTAAAAAACTAGCCAATATAGGGAAGAAAAGAACTTGGGGTTGCTATACATTGATGGTCCAAGCTAATGAAAGGGAGTGAACATTCAATACAGGGTGCTTGAATAAATATAGGGTGCATCAAAAAATGGTGTTTAGAGTTCCTTTGATGAAACACAATAGAGAGATTAATCAATACTTCATGATTATGTTCTCACTGCTCAGACATTTCTAGTAGATGATGAATTATCATATTTTATTGTCTGATAAACTATCATTATATTTGATTGTGACTCTAGTACAAAGGTTAGATGAATTTATAAAGGTTGATGCTCCATAAAAGTCTTAGGAGATCCTTCAAGGTGGCTCATATCATTATGAAGTTAGGTTGCTTTTTGTATAACTTGTCCCAATGATGAAAAGGTGTCAAGAAAATAATGAAATGAGGAATACTAATTCCTTTGAAACTGAAAAGTTTGTAAAACTTAATGGGCCTTGGGAGTTTGATTGCATAAGATAGCTTCCATGTCGCCCACTACATGATAATGAATTATATTGTTGTTCATTGTATATGGGGGAGATTCATGACAGTTCAACTATTATAGTGAGAGAACCATCAAGCATTCGAGTGATGATTGGAAATATATCAAGATGGGTCAGTTGGGAAATAAGCTCGAAGAGAAGAATCCAAAAGTTTGCACACTTTTGTTGAGAGGTGCAAGCAATGATTTATTAAATGAGGTGGAGAGAAATATTTTGGTTGCAACATTGGATACGCCACGTACTTTGCTTCTTGATACAAGAAGAAGATGTGGACATTGTTATGCACTATGCACTTGGAGTTTTGGAATATTTTTATAAAAGAAGAAATATACCAAATGAATATTCTATAAAAGAATTGAAATTAGGGCATGCATAGTGGAAATCATTGGTCTCTAATGCTTTTAGTCCTTTCACATTTGAATAATTTGTTTGGTTTGTGGAACCATTTCAAACATTTCTTGTTTTAGGATTAGATATTGCAACGTATGATGATATGCAACAAGCCTACATTCTTTGAAGGATTCCTATAGATGAAATTTTTTCCATTAAATGATGTGGAGCTGAACGGTCAGGAGAAGCCATAATTTTTTCTAAAGGAGACACATGGACAATAGTTGCAAGTGTAACCGTCCAACCTAATTTCAGGAAAGTGAAGATATTTCTGATGTGTAAAATCAAGAAGCTTCTATGTTCACTAAGACTTTCTAGACAAGCTGTTGCAATTGAAATCAATACGAAGATTAATTCCTTTTTTAAAAAAGATTACAAAATTAGTTATAATAAAGGAAAAAGGATAAGGTGGTTTAACATAAAACATGCAACCATCAGTTAAGCATAAAGAAAGCTAGGCCAAGGGGTGAACAAAAATCAAGAAAAAAAACATATGTTATAAAACTCACACCAATTATTTTTCTTGCCAGCTATTGTTCCACCTAGAGTCGAGTCTTTTGAGCTCTTATCTTTTATCCTTCTATGCAAACAAAAATAGGAAAGTATACGAACGAGTTTGTAACTGAAAGGTCACGAATTGGAGTCAACAAAGAGGTTATTTATTGTAACATTTCAATGTAAAGGAGATCTTTTAGCTATGAAACAAGAGCCTCTTTGAAGGTTGGGGGATTACACTAATTAAACTTTTTGCTGTTCATCTGGGGAAAGGAGTTATTTTTCAAAACTTAATCTTTGTATGGGGAGATAGAGTCTTTGAGCTCTATTTTATGTTTTTGAATAAATGAGACATTTCTAATCTTTTTGTTTTGATTGTCTTCTTTTTAATTGTTGATTTCCTCTACAAATCCATAATTATCCATTTGTAATTTCTATGTTACTGTGAACCTTAAATCTGCATTTGGTAAAAAAAAAAGCCCTTAGCATTGTTAGTGAACCAAAACAAACAAAAAATTCCCTATAAGATTCATTTGAACACAAGAATAATGGAAAAGAAGCAAAAATCAAGCAAAACATAAGGAAACATTATTCTAATGATCAAACCAACATCTTATAGTGGATTGGTGCTTCTTCAATGTGGAAAGAAGCCCTTTCCCAAGCCTTTGCTAAGCTCCATGATGAAGATGATATGAAATGCTATGAAGATGTGGTGAAAAAGATGCAAGATGATGTGTGTATGACATAGATACTAAGATTGTGGAGGATTAAAAGAATAGAAAAGGCCTCTATTTATGAGCAAGAAGGATAGAAGAATTCCAAACATGGAGGATGTGGGACTAAAAAAAAACCAATGGCAAAATGCCACTTGTCAACATGTGACAGGTTGAGGAATGAGCACATTTTGGTCAATGTGCCAAAGAGGGGGAAATTTGAAATTTGATTTTGAGAGTTAAATGCTAAGTTTGGCCTTTGCAAGAGACATGTAAGAGCTCAAAAATGCCTTGTTGGATGTACATGTCAACTTGGGGGAAAATTCAAATTTGGAAGAATATTCTCCTTTTATGCCGTGTTGAAAGAAAATGATGAATTAATAAATCAATAAATTGATTTATTTGTGCAAGTGGGAAAAGCTAGAGGATGTGATGGGTGATTAGGATTAGCATTAATCATGGATTTGATTAATTAAGATGGGGATTAGGGGTTTTGACCCATTTGACTTAGATTTAGGGATTTAAATTAAATCAAAATTAAATCAAAGGAGATGAAATTAAATCAAAAGGATGAAATGAATGTGAATTTGATTAAGTGCATGATGTTAATTTCGCGTGTCTACATTTTGCCCCTCTTTGAAGCAATGTACTTGCTGTGTTGGTTCAAAGAATAAACTTTCCATGATCAAAATTCAAAAAAAATCTAATTTTTTTGGATGCCCCGGCGGAAATAAGTATACTAGTACATTGCGCTCTCGAGAGATCAACCAAAAAGATTCAATTTGAGGGTCGATCTCATGATAAATAGGTTCAAAATGGATGGTTATGATGATGATGCAGATGAGATGATTTTAGGATGCTTAGAATAACGAATCTATATTATCCTAAACAACTTAAAATATGATGAACATGCATGTGGGATGGATGATACGATGATGCCTATATGATTTGGAATGAATGTTTTATGCAAATATATGAGTTTATGAGATCTGCTTAGACTAACGGATCTATATTATGATGATGAACATGCATGTGGGATAATGTGCAGAATACTGATGGTTTGTGGATGTAGGATGGATGCACTCATGATGATAACATGATGTTAGTGTGGAGAAGAAGAAATGAGAAATGAGGATCCAATAAGCCAAATTTATGAGAGATGATGATGAGAATTTAGTAGAGATGATGATGATGATGATGATGATTCACATATCAAGGTTTGGGACTTTAAAAGGGCTACTTACCTTATGTTTGATAATACACATACATATGATGCATCAAGGTATAAAGAACCAGGATGGGGTTGTACCTAGTGCGATGTACTTTGACTTGACAAATAGATAGGAGTATTCTTGTTCACACTTGACATACAGAAACCTCACTAGGATGTACCTAACAAAGAAAGTATTCACCAAGTTATATTACAAGAACATCCAACAAGCACAACAGACAAAAGATAATGATCGTTTCCCCATTCCTATCTCTCTAAATCCTTTGTTTGGATATCATCGAGAGGTCCTTAGAATGAGCGCAATAAGATAAATCAAAAGAGAATATCAAGTACGCAAACAAGCCAATGTTCTTCATACCTTGAGCCAAAGGGATGTGTTTTGTTTTAGGATAAGAACCGAAACTATTGCCAAAAGATAATTTCCATTGTAAGAAGGATACATCCTAGGACATGTTAGTGGATGGTGGCATGTCATTTCGTTTATTCAAAGTGTTTTTTCAAAACATAATTCCCATTGTAGGAAGGATATATCCTAGGACATGTTAGTGGATGGTGGCAAGTCATTTCGTTTATCCAAAGTTTTTTTCCAAAAGATAATGCCCATTGTAGGAAGGATATATCCTAGGACATGTTAGTGGATGGTGGCAAGTTGATAGGTTTGTTCGAAAGGCTATTGATACCAGGTCAATTGACATGTTTGAAAATGATCAAGAGTTGCATTTCGTGTTTAAAGGTTTGTTGTTCTGATTTTGATTTTGTGTTTGAAGTTTCCTTTTCTTGATTGTTGTGATTGTTTTTGTTTGTGTTGCCAAAGGATGAAGGTGACAATCAGTTTATTATGGATGATTGATTATTTCGAGTGAAAGTGAGATAGAGGATGGATGGATTTTTCAAATATTTGGATGTTTTAGGTGACATTTTGAAATGTTCGAGGCTCTTTTAGATTTTCCGGGGTTTTCTAAGATTTTATGGATGGTGCAAAGATCGCGATGGGCCAAAAGCGGCAAATATGATGGGTATGGTTACCCACCTTTTTAACCCAGCACCAGATGAAATAAAAGTACTTTTAAAATAGATAATTTTTAAGCTTCTTGCACCAATAGTAAATTATGCTTTACTTTGAATTTAATGTGAGTAATTATTCATTTCTATCGAATTATGACTACAAAGTCCCATTGATAGGCTGATTGAAAACATCTATAGCTTCAAATCCATATCACATTTTTGAATCCAAAACATGTGTCAAGCATTCTATGTTTCACATACTATAGGCCATATAAAAAGAAAATTGAATTTCATAGTTTGACCATGTTAAGGTTGCTCCATTACAATGAAGTTTTAATTTTAAAAGTTTTAATAAAAAATCATAATTAATTATTTACTTGGAAAAAAATTACAAAAAAATGCATCATTAGGCTAAAGTCATGAGTCCTCTACTTATATCTAAAAATATTATAAAAAAAATATCACTTTATTTTGCTAGGGGCGGTCAAATGTATTTCACCCATCTCTTTATTATTCTTCCCAAAAATTTAAGCACTACCGCATTAAAAATTTCAAGTTTTCCTCAAAGAGATTTAAAAAAAAAAAAAAAACAAACCTAGTAGAAACTACATTCAACAATCTGTTGCTGCATTCTCTATTCTGCTATTTTGAAATAATATAGATGCTACTAACTTAATTCAATTTTTACCAAGTTGCTCAACTCTAATCTTTTTCTCTAAATTCTTTTGCCACTTAAGGCTTGTTTTTTCCATGATGATCCCGCATTGGCTACCCAGATGTTTTTGGATTTTGAGGATGTGTGATTCTTGGATGTTTTTGGATTTTCTTGGTTTTTTTAATGTGTTTGGATTTTTGTGTCTCGGGGGCTGATCAAAGATTAGCTTTGCCTACATTTAAGCTTAGAGATGACGTAGTTTGAATTCCATGTTTTTGGATTTTTCAATGTTTTGGATGTTTTTGGATTTTTCGCATGATTTTGACATTTTCGATATGGACATATGTGATGATATCAGTGCTCTGTTTGGGATTTTGTTGAAAATCAAGCTAAGGTTGATTGATCAAATCAATGGATTGATGATGATAACAATGTTGAGGATACACAACAATGTAAGGATAGTGTTAAGCAACACAAGGATTAGGATGGATAACCCAAAGATGACAAGGGATTGATGATGATAACATTGTTGAGGATACACAACAATGTAAGGATAGTGTTAAGCAACACAAGGATATCTCAAGATGATGATTTTTTGATTAGATTTGATTGATTAGGATTGATGAATCTTGATTTGGAACAAAAGATGTTTGAATGATTTGATGTGACACTTGAAGTGCAAATTACATGTGACTAATATTGATTGCTTAGATTGACCTTCAATGAAAGATGAAGCTTTATAAGGAACATCCGCTCATCAAAATATGCCATGGGCTAGTGATTTGGATTTTAAATGCTTGAAACAAGTTTATTTCACGTTTTCCAATGTTTGAATTGCCACATAAGTTGGAGGGTATAGATCAAGATTTATTCTCGGAGCAAGATTTAAATATCTCCCCCCAGTGTCTAGCAATGTATGGAATGTCATAGGTGGATGCTCGGATAGGTGTATGGATGGATGGATATAGTAAGCATGTAAAGGATGCCAAGGATTATCTTGCGATAAGATAAGGTGTTTAGAATGCTCATTTGGATAATGTTTCATGGCTCAAATAATGTTAGATAGGATAGGATCAATGAAAATGACCCATGTCAAGATGTTTTACTATAAGCAAGTGTAAAGTGTGCCCCAAACTTTGTCAAGATCAAGATAACTTGGACTATGGATGTAGACATATGCATATGGATTGAATAAATGGCTCATGGATGGATGGATTTATTATGGATGAGATGTATGGAATGTTGGATTTATTATGGATGGGATGAGATGCTTTCATCTGAACCGGTGCACGTAGATGCTCAATTCTACACATGACGCCTATTTTCCAAGTTTTCATCATGGTCTTGCCCAAAGTGCCACTGTAGTGGTTTTCACTAGAGGACAATTTTTTTCTTTCTTGTTTTCAATTCGTTTTCTGATTTTTTTGGATTTTCATATTTTTTTATATTTTTTAGTTTTTTTAGAATGATTCAAAGCTCATGTTGAACCACAAGATGTTTTTGATGTAGATGCTTCTATCATAATGTGCCATCGATATCCTCCTTGAAGAAGTTTCTTTGCTAAGATACATGCACTTGAATACAACTTTTTAGATTCCTCATATGCTTCGTCGATACCAGAGTTAACTTTGTCTTTTTGTGCACATCGCGATAGAGTGCCTTTAGAATCCTTATGAAGAAGGGTTGTTTCCAATAGGTGGTAAATTTGAGAATTGGATATTAGGCATGGAGGTGTGGATGGAGTGTGTTTAGGGATAAGAGATGGATTGGTTGACAGTTTGGAACCTTTGACTCTCTAAACTTGGGAAGATGCACAATGATGGGTGGATACAAAAGCGTATGTGGAATTAGGACCAACTGCTTGATATACTTTGTACGTCGCTTGAGAATCCTGCTTTTGCATTTGTGGACATCTTTCATGGATACTTTTCCCCATAGTTTCTTTGACTAATGGAGTTTGATAGGGATAATCTTTCTTTGTATTCTTTGCTATCCATTTGTATTTGATTTGTCCTTCATGCTTCTCTACTTTATTTTCTTTGATAACATTCTTTGTGCTTTGATTCAAATCTTTCTTTTGACATTGGTCTGAATTCATGGATGGGGTGATGGATGGATGAAGATTCATGATGTGGTTGGTTGTAGTATTGGTATTAGTTTCACCATAAAGATTTTTCATTCTCCCTATGTTGATGTTTGCTTGAGATGAAGTTGCCTCCAATATGGTGTTAGTAGTACCTTCATGCTTTGATTCTGCCTATTCTGAGAGCTCTTGTTTGGAATGCATTCTCTGATAAATGACCATTGTAGATGATGTTATTGGAATTTGCTGCTCTACTGACTTCGAAATATCATGTTCTATCTGACTTGTTTCCTTGAGTGGATACTACCGGATATCTTCATACATGATGTCCTCAGTCTGAATTTGGGATATGTCTGATCCTAATGTCGACAACTCAATAACCTACTCTTTTTGTGTAATAATGTTAGGAGTAAAAGAATCCTTTTCTGAATAAAGATCATCTATGTTTCCATCCATAGAAAGCATCTCATGGGTAGATGGAGGAGTACATGCATCTTGAATAGATAGGAGAGTGTCCATTCGATAATTGTAGTATCTTGGAGATACAAATTTTTGATCTTGAATGATTTCGGAGTTGCTTTCGACATGCTTTGGATCAGGTTCTTGACATGGGTTAGTTTCAAAGGATGTATTTCTTACAAAGGGTTCTTGGACATCATTATTAGGCATGGTAAGTGGTTCAATATCCTCTTGATATTTGAGTGAATTTGGATCAAGTGTTGAGTTGAGGGTTCCTTTAGTATTTGTAACCATGAGGTCAAAGGGGGTCAACATGTCCTGGAAAGGACCATTGCTATAACTTGGTGAAATATTTTGATCATGCTTTGGAATAAATTCTTGAGATATGTCCTCTAACTCATAAGGTGATGTAGAGACATTTTCAACATGATCAGTGGTCGATGGGTCATGGATTATGTCAATAGGATCAAATAATTCCAACACTCCTTGAAAAAGATCACTAAAAAGTGGCTCTTGATGTATGTTGAGTTGACCATTAGATGGGGTAGAAACATCTTCAATGTGATCCTTAATTTAGAGATCTTGAACATTGTTTTCAACAATTGTGGCAGAGAGATTGTGAATGTCTTTAACCATAGGGTCAAGTGAGGTTGGAATTTCTTGGATTGGATCATTGTTGGGTATCGTTGGTGGATTTTGATCATGATTGAAAATTGACCCTTGATATATGTTGATTTGATCTTCAGATGAGATAAAAACATCTTCAATGTGCTCTTTGATGGATAGATCTTGATCATTGTTTTCAACAATTGTGGTGGGGAGATTGTCAATGCTATCACCATTGGTTGATTTTTCATCGTTATCCCTAATAGTGATTATCTTTAAATCAATGAAGTCTTGGATGAGATTTTTGAGTCTAATACAACTTGATGTTGTGTGTCCCTTTGTTTTGTGAAAATCACAATGGTGCTCCTTGTTATACCCCGGTGGTTTAACTAGGGGTTCTTGATAGTTACCATAGATGGGGATTTTGATGATATTTTCTTGTACCAATTGTTACAAGACTATTTCAATTGGTCTCCCAAGTGGTGTATATTTTCTCTTGTTACCTTGTGGTGATTGATTTTGGAGATGTGAGGGGCAGATTTGTTTTTGTTGTTGTTGATCTTGATATTCAACTTCTTGAAATTGGAGATATTATTCTTGATGTGGTTGGGGACACAACTAGATGGTTTGATGACATGGTTCAATCAATTGTAGAGTACATTGATTTTGGAGTAAAAATCTCTCTTGTTTCAAGGCTTCAGTTAGTTTGTTAAGTGAAGCAATTTGGTCTAGTAAAACTTGGTCTTGATTCTGATCTTGGCACCCTTGATATAGTTGATTCAGATTTTGTTCAAGTGGATTTGGAATGTACACTTGTGGTGTTTACATGGGATCATGGAAAATTTGATTTTGGAAGGTGTTCTGACTTGGGATGATGTTCAAATTTGGCATTATGGGTTGAAATTGAATATTGTTGATATTGGGAATCACATTGACTTGATTTAGGTAACTTTGATTTTGCATGGTGTTACCTTGATTTGGACCAATACATGGAGTCGTTATCATATTTTTTGGGCTTTGAACAATATTTGTATGATTTGCAAACATATCCATCCAAAATTTTACCAAGTTTGGATTCGAAATGTTCATGTTTGGAAAAATTGTACTTGGTATATTCACATTTGGCATGTATGAATTTGGTGGGATGATGTTGTTCATTTGAAGACTCATTCCTTGATTGTTTGGTTGATAGATTTGTAGGTTTGGGCTCAGATTTAAATCTATCATCAGGAAAGGTGTTCGAAAGTTTTGACTAGGTATACTCACATTTGTTGTACCATCAAGGTTTGTAGGAGATAATGATCCCATGTACAGATTGTATAAATGTGAGTGTTGACAATCAATCAACATTGTAAGGCTTTGATAGTTTGGTTGGTTTATACTTCTCATTATGTATGGATCAAGTTTATATTCCATCTTCTTCTTGTGTTGAGGTCTAGTTTGGACCGTAAAATAGGGATCAATTTTCAAGAATGTGGGAGGTGAACCTCTAATTCTTTGGATTGATCTAAACTATAGCTACAAAAAAGAAAGTCTAATATTTTAAAGATCAAAATGATGGTGATGAGAGATGAAATATGGATGATTGGTGAATGATTGGGAACTCTTAGGAAACCTTGAAGAAGATTCTAAACTTTAGGACTTGGATTGATATTTGATTTGATTTGGATAGTGAACTCATAAAATCTAAGAGGTTGGATGTTTTCCTAGAGTAAATCATTCATAAGATGCTAATTTTTCTAGGTGTGAGAAGAAGGATTCATCTAAACACTCCCACCCAAAAAAGATGATTTTGATAATGAACTCCTAAATCCCAAGATGTTGGATGTTATCAAGGGATGAATTTTTTCAGAAGGTTTGATAATTTGATCAAATATGTGGAGAAGAATACATCTGCACACATTCAATCAAACAAGGTGATTTTGATTTGATTCAAATGATTTCCCCAAAGTTTAGCATGAGGTATTCTCTCAAGATGTCCAAGAATCATTTTCTAGGCGATTTTGATTTTGATCCTAAGTGACATAGAGAGACTTGTTTACTTAGACCAAGATATTGAAGAATATTCTTTTCTCTAAGAATAGTTCAAACCAAAAAACCAATGTTTGCTTGAAGGATGATAAACAGATAAACAAGCACATGTGTGGGGTTCAATTTGAGTTAATCTTGTTTAATGACTTATTTTTACCACAAATACACTTCTTGCTTAGTTTTCAAACTGAATGTCTGTGTCTCAATTCCTTTTCATTCTACAAGGTCCATTATGTGAAAATCAAGGTTTCAAGAGCATAATTTCCTATTGTTGACTTTGGAATGAACAAATCGAGATATAGGTCTTAGTTTTTAGAAGCCTTCTAGGGATAAGAACCCCTAGGGACAAGCAGTAACACGTGGACTTTTCAAGGGTATTTGTTCCTCACAAAAGGGTTTGAAATTCTAATGATTTGTTGAATGTTGGTTTCAATGTTTTGGATCCAAGCACTGTGTTTTCAAACTAACTCAGAAGCAATATAACATCCTAGCTCAATTGGTACATTTTTCTTAGTGGGATTGCCTCATGCCCTTCGTAGTAGAAGAGATGATTTTACATGCAACCAAGGAAAAAATATAAAGGTATATTAAGAATGAAATCTTAACCTCTATATTTTAACCAAGACCAGACATGGAAAGTAAGTTCTT